>JARKHS020026599.1:0-476221 GCA_030143305.2 Amblyomma americanum | reverse complement strand
CAATGCTTCCACACTGCCTTCTGGGAAATTAATTGTGAGCCTCGGTGGTGTCTTCTGCATAGGATGTGGCCCAGCTGCTGTCCTCACGGCTGCACCTGCTTGAGTCGTCACACCTGGACCAGGTGGAGGCCCGACTGTCACTGCTTTTGCAGAAAATGCAACAGTGTGCAGAAAAAAAGTCTGCTCTGGAGGAACTCGACAAAACGGGCAAGGTAAGGGAGAAACGGGAGGAAGGGAAAGGACAAGAATGCAGTCTAACTGGCATTTGGTGCTTTCATGACTGGGCTAGCACTTCCAGAATGGCTCTAGAATGTAAAAAAAAATTCGGAAAAGGAATCATTATCCTGCTTCCCAGTAAATGTCTCTTCAATTATGGTTGCTGTATGAACTGAACTTCTCTGCTCTTATGGGTGTATTTGATGAAATCTTATGTTGTGAATTTTGGGAACATCAAAATATTTTACAATTCTCAACCTGTTTGCTGTAAACGAGATTTGACTTTATGTGAGTGGCATCTGTTGCAGATGCAGTAGCCCCTACAGCAGGTTCACAATATGCTATAACAACAGTGCTCACGGTATAGTAGCACAGTGAACGTGACAATCAAAGTTCATTGTCCTACTCTGACTTTTCCTTGCGGTGAGTTATTTCCAGCCAGCAGGATTTTCTATATGCCCTCCCGATTTACAGTAAAGCAAGCGCTATGACTTTTCCAAAGGCCTGTGCATTGATGGTGCTCGAAAGTGCATGCACACTCGTCCTTACACATCCAAGAGGGCTGTGCATCTTAGGTGCAAAGAAAATGGATGGGCAGGCAGGTGTGAAAAAGAAATGAAGACGATGAATCTTTGCATTCCTTTTGACTGCTGGTTGTGATCATTTGCCGTACGGGTGCTGTGATCCAGTACTTTCTGACGCTGCATATACTACTGCAAACAAGGTCAAGCACTGGGTGCCTGTGGAGATCAGTAAAAATATGCTGCGTTAGCAGTTTGGTCTAATTGGTGGTGTAACGTACTAGTAGGGTACACAGCCCGGATGGAACAAAACACAAGAGAACACATTTTATATCTGTGCCATCGTGTTCCTCCCGTGTTCCAATTATTGAGAGAAATTTGCTGACATAATCTGTTTTGAAGACTTTGTGGGAGAAATTTTCCATTCAGGACAAAGTTCAGTTACTCGGTTAGAACACGAAGAGCTTTATTAGTTCAGCACCGAATGCTGCCTTCATTTTCACGATAAATGGCTATTATAGGGTATACTGATCCTTTCATTCATTAATAAATTACTCCACGATCGACTTTGATGCACTGAGAGTATTCCTGACAAGGCAGTGATCGTTAGTAAATTCTGAGGCATTGTGTACATGCAAGTCAGTTATGCCTTATTGTGCTGAACTGTCTGAAAGCATAAGCCTTAATTAGTCGGTAGAGCTTACTGTCCATTTTGACCGACATTTATTGCGCACAATAGAAGGAAAGGAGGCAGTTTTCCTTGTAGAAAGCAGAGCTGCACAGATGCTTTGGTTCATGCTTTTTGACATGCCAAATGGAATTTTGAAAAGATTAACATGGAGGACGAGTAGTTTCTGAAGAAGGAAGGGGGTAGCAACTGTCTCCCTTAAAACTAGACAGTTGGAATGCACCAAAAGGAATTAAGTGCACTACTGCTATATTGCAGGCTTGTTGAGCTAGCAGGAGTGAACTCTGCATTTACTATTAATATTATGAACCACCGGTTTGACTGCTTCAGCATGTTGCAACCCATATTCAATTGTTGACAATAAGGACAACCATCCGCATAGTCCATAGTCCTTACTGCATTGCTAGTTTGCATTGTTTACTCATGCAGAATTAAATGGAAGCTGAACCGGTTTTTTAGAATTCCACAATATTCAACGATTCAAATCTATATGAAGCCTATAGGTAAAGAAATTGCCAATTTTTTTTTCGCACCTGCATTTAAAATGGTGACATAATCTACTGTTAAATCTCGGGCTTCTCGTCGCAGCATCAGAGGAGTTCAGAGAAGCTCGGTGACGTCACAGACAGCTGAGGTTTCAAATTTTCGTTGCCTTTGCCCACACCCTGCTGTGCATCGCGGGATGCCGCCAGACAGCGCTCCGCGGGCTGTGCCCTTTGTGGCTTTGGTTTTCTTTGTCCAAAGCAAGCGTTTGTCTGGAAGTGGACTACCACTGTAGATGACGTCATCGTGCACCCCCAACCACGCGCTGTGCACTGTAGAGAAGCCTGAAAGCCATTGCGGTTTTATTTGTCGATTACATCATCATTTCAGATGCTAGCACGAAAAGGCTTCGCATGCTTTACCTGCAAGTTTCACACATTCAGTCCCTTGAATCGCATCGAATTCTAAACGTGCTTCAGCTGTGCTGTCTTGGTATGGGCACAACAACAGTTATTGTGATCAACTGCTTATCGACGTTGTAGTTTTTGTACTGCAACGCGTGCTGGAGTGCGAGCTATTTCAGCATGTTTTATTGATTTATTGAGGAGGAAGCACACCCTTGTAATTGTGTCACACAAAAGCCAATTCTGCAAGATCTCATTTGCAGGTCAATGAACTGTACGAGCTGCTGAAGAAGGCCGATGCCATGGGAAACTCACTCAACCAGGTTGTAGAGCGGCTGGTTTGCCTTCAAGGCGTGCACGAGCATGGTGAGTGGCAACGTGTTGAGTGACATTCTTTATACTGGACTGGACCCCTCCAGTTGTAACCAATGTGCTCCCTAGCTGGGCAGTGAATAGCGAGAATAACAGAGGAAACGTGTGGTTGGAAAGCTGCTGCTCATTTGGTGGTCCTTCAGACTTTTTATAGAGAGTAATTAGTACTATGTATTGGTGATGGTGTAACCACTTCAGCAGTAGCTGCCTCTACCTGGCTTGGTATGTTTTGTTAGTGCTTGGGAACACATCTCTAGAAACTGAGACACGTTCTTGGGCGTTTACAGCTAAGCGTAGCTGTATTTGTTCCATCAGCTCTCACGGTTAGTGCACTGGTGAATGTGGTGTAATGGTAGTGCCAGTCTTGGATGTTGCATGGTTTTGCTTCCAATTATTTTGCCATTTGCAATTGTGTCACTGTTGCAGAGATCCGAACTTATCATGGATGGCAGCGTTACGGCATGAGGGTGCATACTTGGGCGCCCTTATGGCGCCTTTTCATCATCCTGTCCTACGGACCTACACTTGGCAGCTGTAGTTTTTCTACATATGCTGTTCTTTCATTGCACATTGCGTTAGAAGCAGGATAAGTTGTACTGTAGGCTTTTGCATGAATCTTAGTGTGTATACTTTATCTTCTTGAGCTGTTGTTATGCACTGCCATGTACTGGTCGTGATGGAACTGAAATTAGAATCTAGGGCCGGTTGTCACATTTCATGCTCTGGGCACTGGCAAAACCATGGTTCCCTCGGTTGTTGTTAGCAAGTTACATGTCTGTGTGGCACTTTGCAGCCCTGCAGTTTTCCAAAGCAGTCTCTCAGCTGGACCTCGTGCAGCAGCATCTGTCACTGGCACTCAAGAGCAATGAGAAGAACCTGACCGAGGTGGGTACCCGAACTCTTCCAAGTATGACAGAAACCACTCAAAATACAGCAAACCTTCATTAGTCTTAGCTGATTCAAACATCTGTTGAACAGATGCTTTGGTTCCACTAACATTGTGTATTAAGAAGGCTCCCTCCAACTCAAACTAATTTTTCCATCCCCTCGTAAGTTCGAATAATCAGTGGTAGACTGAAGCAGTGAACTTGCATAGGTAAAAAGGGCATGTTTGAGTTCGGGCAGCTGTCGATGGGGGCCAACAGGTAGGCACAAATAAAAAAAATGAGCTACGTTTTGGCTTTGGTTAAATCTGGTGAGAAGCAAAAGAAACCTCCGACTCTGCATCGCTGGTTATATGTACCGCCTGAAGTACTTTCTGCTGTTTCTTCGCAGTAGCATACTTCCGTCGTTTCTCGACGCATGTTGCACGTACTTCTTCTGTCTCTTCAGCATGTCGTTTCTTCCTAGCCTCATTAAAACATTTAAACTTCGCTTTTCGGCGCGCTATCACGGCAGGATGTTCTTCCTCCTCCATCACAAAACCGGTTTCTACTCCCATCGGCTCGCCGTTGGTATATGTACACAGCTCTCCATTGACGTCACAGACGGTGGCTCCGCTCCCGTTGTCAAGCAGAGTATCTCCGTGATTGATTTGCTTGTTTACTCAAATTCCTTTTATATGACGGCACCGTCATATAGCATTGCAAGTTGTCCCAGCTCTTCAACCTTTGACCTTCAAGAGATTTGGGGAGTGGCCCACCATTTTGGTTTGATCTCTAAAGCTTTTCAAGGTCATAAACGGAACTACACTACCCCTTTGAAAACCTGGTGTAGTGAAGCTTTCGCTTCAATTTGACCTTGACCTTCGAGAGATTTGGGGGGGGTGGCGCACCATCTCATTGCAACTGGCCAATGGCCTTGATAGTGCGTGGGTTCCAAGGAATTGTGTACTGTTCTGCATATTCCAAGAACTCTCGATTGACTGAAGAGAGTTCCTTCCACGATGCTGCAGTGATAATGGTAACATTCACAAACTACTTACGACCAACAGCGACTGAGATGGTGGTTGCTTTTTTGACTAGTTTTTTTGTGCACTAAAATGATTCTGACAAGGCTTTGCATTGCAAGAAGTGCTTCCTTCCAAGCATGAATACTGGTAATGGGAAGTAGTAAAGGTTTATTTCAAACTTTGTAATTTATTCCCCGAAGTTAAGGGAGGAGCTTGGTCTTGACAAAAAAAATTTTATTAACGAAGTCACAGTTAAGAAACCTTCAGGGAAATGTATTTTTGTGTGCCGATTCTAAATATGTCATTTAATTACATGTAAAATTTTTTGAGCACATATGTAATTTTTATGCATGCATCTTGTGTAGAGTTTTGAAAAAAATTTGCTGCAGAAAACTTGCTGATATGTATGTCATTTTGTTCTCTTGATACTAAGGAATGCAATAAGGGTAAAATTGTCTTTCTGCCCATCATAGAACTTAAGTTATAGGGTTTTAAAGCTGTCGCTTCAGAAATGCGAATAAAAGTGTGTATTCTCGTTTCTGAAGTGGCAGCTTCAATACCCTATAACTCAAATTCTATGATAGCCAGGATGATAATTTTACCCTTATTGCATTCCTTGGTATGAAGACAACGCAATGGCATGCGTTTTCAGCGATTTTCCTACAGCAAATTTTCTTCCAAGCTTTTCGCAATACAATTGCATAAAAATTACGTGCTCAAAAAGTTGTTTTACATGAAATTAAATTACATATTTAGAATCAGAACACAAAAATACATGTTCCCTGAAGATTTCATAATTATTGACTACATTAATAAAGTTTTGTTTTCAAGACCAGGCTCCCCCTTAAATTAACAAATATTTATTGTATGTCCTGCAGCATTTAGCAAATATACAAGAATTTGGTACCGAGGCTTGAACAGGGTTCCTTTCCCTCTTCCAAGTCTGACGTCAAGCTGAATGTCTCTGCTGTTCAAAAGGTTGCAATATAGCTAGGGGTTGGACTTAGTTTTTTTTTTTTAAATTTGGTGAACTTCTTTCGGTGTTTATTTCAGAACACCACTTTCGTTTTTCTTCGGTGAAATATATGTTGCTATTGTGGGGTCAAAAGTGACATAGTTTACTTTAACCCCCCCTTTTTTTGAACCCGCAGATCATGGAGCAGTACGTATCACATGAATGGCAGTCTTAAAAGCTGCCTTTGCTGAAGAGTTTTACAGCCGTAACAAAGAGCAAAGCTGCCGAAGTTAAATGATTGGGCCGTGAGCCAAAACGTACATGGAAGTTTAGTTCCAAAATACTTGTCACATCCTGGTTGCACTCTGGGCTAAACGAGAGGACCGCGCACCCTATGCTCCCCGTGTTGAGGCAGCGGTGGAACTGCTGCCTAACCATCGCGGAAGCCAGAACACGAGTTCGTGCCGTTTATGCATGGTTTCGTATTGACGGTTGCTTGTTACTGTTCCAAAAGTTTTCAGTATCATTACATGCAGTGGTTTCAAAAAGCAACGGCCCGAAGTCTGTGACAAGTCTGAGCAGACGTCTCTGCGCTAGCCAGTAGCGCTTAGCTGAGTGATCGAGCTCTCCTGTCTACAACAGCATGCGAGTTTGCAGATCAGTTCGTCACCACTTTCCTGGTTCCAGCACTTCGTTTTCTGCTGTGACAGGTACAGAGTAGCCAGTTAGCTGCGACATGCATACCAGAAATACTGACTGTTTTTGGTTATAATATTTCAAAAACTGAATTTGGTGTATGTTTATCAGTTCAAACCGAAAAGGCCAGCCCCCAAATACAGCCAATGGAGGACTGCAATGTGTTGCCCCGGTCAGTATTTATGTTGAAAACAAAGCAATAGTGTCCTGTTTAATGGGACCTGCTACATCCGTGGTTAGCATGGGGCGTGACAGCCACCGTGTGAATGATGTACGACCGATTTGCCTGTAAATGTTTCTTACTTAGGCTATTTGTCTTGCAGGTGCAGAAGAATTTTGAAGAGAACACAGAAACTATTATGAAGAACTTGGCTTTACTCGAAGCAAAGATGGCTGCACTCAAAAAGTGACTCGAACTTCAGCATCAATGACTTGCTTGTTTCCCGTGATGCGAACAGTGAAACATGTATTGACACAACCATGTACTGTGATGGTCTCTGTGGACAAGAGCACAATAATTATTAAAGCATGCCATCATACTCTGTAGCTGTCCATGTAAGTGAATGGCATGCTGATGCACAACACGAAATGCCAAAATACAACACTGGGGAGAAATGTACAGCTTTATTCCTTGCACACAGTTTAGAAGCGCAGCTTCTGGAAGAACCACGGGTTCTTCTTAGACTTGTACCTGTAAAGGCAAAACACACAATTACAACCAGCATCAGCAACTCAGACAAGCAGTTTTCCACAGCATAGATTTTTCACAACCATAGTTCCCAACTCCACTGAGAACAAATCATGCATGGATCGTAAACCTCTTGGCCAAAGGATGCAATGGGTGTCATTCTACACTTTTTAGTGCACGCAAGCCAACAAAAATACTGTAAAACATCTATAATTAGAAGAATTTCTACCGTCCTGTAATTTATAATGCAAATCTGACTAAATAAATGAAGCACTGGTTGGCACCAGTCCGGTTAATAAGATCCACTCCCTATGCGGGAATGCCCAATCCAGATTTCGCCCCAAACCTGTGAAGCACCGGTCCCAGGGAGCCATGAGGCAGCAGCGCTGCAGAGCAATATCGATGCTTGATATGTGGAGCGCCCAAGCCCCTGTACTACCAGCACGAAAACCAATCCATGGCTGCAGACCACGAAAAGCGTGCCCGCGCTAGTCCCGTGTCACTATCACTCTTGCTCTGTGCACACTATGTGTTGGCTATGCACAATGCTGGCCGATATTACTTTAAGTGCCGTTACGTGGAAGTCTGTTCTCAAAAAAAAAAAAAAAAAATCCAAAATTGAAGTAAGGTGTCAATCTATACACGATTTTGATGTTTGTGAACAAACATGGGTGCTGATGATACCAGCCCTACAGCGGTTCTGGCATCAAGGACGAAGTGTTTGAAAAGGTTTGTGCTAATGCAGATGACTCATGCCTCGCTGGTTTTTATAAGGCAGCGCTGAAAGCGAAGCATTCCATGCAGCGTTTCATAAGGCGCTGGTAAGGTGACACGCCAGCTTTTGTTCAAACCGGAAGTGTTCTGGGGCTGAACGGGAAGTGTTCGTAATGTTGCCGGAGTGAAAACTTTTGACAAATCTGTGTATCTGCGGGGCTGACCTATGTGTGAAGTTTAACGTAGTTTTGGACGAGGAACGGGTAGTACGTGCCCCGTGCTAGGGCCCGTTCTCGGCAAAACGTACGGGGCGTCAAGCGCCAAAATGTCGTTAATTTGTATGCAAATCAGTTCTGCTACAGAAAATTTGAATTGCATGCCTTTTACCCTATTCTCTTGCGCTAGCGATTGCTTCCTCTAAGGAGTGGTAAGCAGCGAAAGGACAAACTTCCGACAACCTCCCAAGGCCTGCATAGTGCCAGAATCCGAAACCATAGGACCGCTTCGGTTTGACACTAGTCCGTCAAGTTGTACGCGAGTGTGGAAGGCAGAATGGAGTGCAGCTTTCTTACTTTTGATCTCCACTGGGCTTGTGAACTTAGAAACCACAGAGGTTGTGCCAGTTGGAGAGCATCAGGGTGGCTGCATGCAGCTTGATACCTCTCCTCCACAGTCACAAACTGCTAAACCAACGAGTGGCACTACGTGGTCATCCTTTACTTTTGATGAAGATCGATAGCATGCTTTTGACAATTCTGCCCTGCTTTCAGGGGGGATGTGGGGATCAGATTGCAAAAATAGCGAAAAAAGTCTATTTTTGAAAAGCACACTTTTTGGCATCTACAACATTGTGTTGTACTGAAACATTTCACAAAAAAAAAAAAAATGGCAGTGGCTTAGCTCGACTATGCCAGGATATACGTAGCGAGAGGTACGTTTCTCTGGCTGAGCTTGTTCTTCGGAAACTCGAATGGTGTGATCAGTCACACGACGGGCCTTCACATCCTCTTCTGTTGGTTCCAGTGTTTTCTCGAAAGTTTGTTTTGAGCTTATCACCTTGCTCGTGGAAAGCATAGCACGGCTATGGGAGCACAGATTTTAATCCTGTTTGTTTTGTTGTAATTGCTGAAGTCTGCCTTACGTCAAGACAGTCTCAGATTTACCGTTTAGGCTCACCACTTTTTATTACACAATAATTGGAGCATGATACATTCTATACATAAAGAGAAGGTGCATGCTATGTTGTTTAGAAAAAGAGTAAATATATTTAAAAGAAATTAAGGGAATCTTTTAGACCATACTTCATAGTAACCATTAAAAACATTTACAGACTCATAACCTATTTTGCTGTTGCGCTAGGCTTTCAACGAGCAAGCAACATGTGACCAACATATAAACAATGATAAAATAGAACCGACTGAAGGTATCATTGTGAAACTTTGTAGCAGTCTGTTTGATGCTATTTCAAGCCAGTCTGCCAAATTTCATCACTCCAAATAAAAAATAAAAAGTTTGCTCCGATCCCCTCATTCCCCCTTAAAGCAGGTGAGGAAAGTCGCTCGGGAGCGTGTCGTGTGCGCCCTGCTGCTTTTGACTAAGTGGAGAAGGCACTCTACACGTGGTTTCTTGAAATCCGAGCGAAAAATATTCCCGTGGATGGCCCGACCTTAATCGAAAAGGCCAAATGGTTTGCTACGGCTCTTGGCGAAGAGAACTTTTGCGGTGGCACTGGATGGCTGCAACGGTTTAAAAACCGCCACGGCATTGTAGGAAAGGCCATTTCAGGCGAAAGTGGGGCTGTCAGCAGCCAGGAGATGCAGCAGTGGCTTTCTGAGGAGTGGCCGAAGATCACTGAGAAGTTTTCGCCTGCAGAAATCTTCAATGCAGACGAAACTGGTCTCTTTTGGCAAATGTTATAAGACACTCGCTCTTCGTGGAACCACATGCCACGGTGGTAAAATGAGCAAAGTGCGTGTGTCGGTGCTGCTTGCAGCCAACATGGACGGCTCGTGCAAGCTACGGCCATTCGTGATCGGGAAGAGCAAGTCACCGCGCTGCTTCAGGAACTGTAAACAGCTTCCCCATCCGCTACGGCTGTAATAGAAAGGCCTGGATGACACGTCAACTTTTTGTTGAATGGCTGCAGGCTTGGGACGCTGAGTTGGGCAAGTCGGGCCGCCGAGTTTGCCTTCTGGTAGACAACTGTTCGGCCCATCAAACAACTTGCAAGCTGCAGCACATCGAATTGAAGTTTCTCCCGCTGAACACCACAGCGAGACTGCAGCCCCTCGACCAGGGTATCATAAAGGCATTCAAGGTAGGCTATCGGAAGCGACTTATTCAACGGCTCCTCATAAACCTCCGCATGGGAACCGATCTCAAGATTGACCTGCTTGGCGCGATCCAGATGATTACTGGTGCTTGGGGCGACGTGAAGCAGGCCACAGTAGCCAACTGTTTTGGCAAGGCAGGCCTTGAAGTGGCCAGAGATGAATGTCCGGAAGCTTTAGATGACGAGTAGTGCTTGGAGGACGCGTTCCGAGACTTGTCCAATTTTTCCGGCACCGTCCCGCCCGAAGTTACTGTTGATGACTTCATTAACGCTGACAGCGAAGTTCAAGCGGTAGCCGACCTCGCTGATGAGGACATTGTGGCCGGAATAGCTGGCGTTCAAGACAGTGATTCCAGCGACAACGAGGGCAACTGTGTTTTCGAAGAAACGCGTCCGTGCACAGCCACTGAACTAGCGTCAGTGTTCAGCCTGATTCGGCGCTGTTGCGGCGAAATGGAAGGCACTGGGCTCTCGCACCTAGACAGTCTCGAGAAGATTGAAACTAGTGTTTTAAACTTCATTTCCCAGAGGAAAAAGCAGCCCAAAATTAGTGATTTTTTTCCCGTGAAATAAAGCGCTTTCATATTGTGTGCACATGCTATGTGATTCGCGGCTGCTCCAATTGGTAAGCCACAATTTTTTATGATCGCGAGTGCTTTTTTGGCCTATATCTGTATATCGAATTTTCGCTACATCGAACTATTTTCCGATCCCCGTCGAATTCGATATATCCGGGTTCGACTGTACATGTTGAGAGGTGGCTACTGGTTAGATTCTTTCAGACGTCAGGCAGCTACCAAGGCCGCGGCCAATAAGCCGTGTAGCTCTGGCGGGTCAGGAGCTCCCCCCGGAGGAGGGGCCGGCGGAGGAGCGCAGACCCTACAGCGTGCAAAAAGTGACGAGAGGAGAGAGAAAAGCGCGAAGACGCGGAGATTCGAATTTTGGCTACAGATAACTCAGCTTCTGCAAAGCACACTAGAAAATTTCTTGCTGGACAGTATTCGTGAAGAGGCGTGCTTTAACATCCCAGCCATACTGGAGCTTTATAAGAGCCCCTCTAACAGTCCGGCATTCACTTCACGCAAGATTTCAATCTCTCGAGGCAAAGATGCACAACAAGGAGCAGTGGATGTATTGTTGTAATAGGCCAGATTCGCTGATCTCTGCACTGGTGGTGCCCTTCATTGCTCAAGGGGGGACACCCCTCTTAGAACTATTTTAACATGACAGTGTTAAGGGCCTCATGTCACAGAAAAGCCGGTGTCGTTGGCTGTGGGCGAAAAATCTCTCCTCTCCCTCCTCCTCGCAATGTACACCACTGCACCAACAGATAGCGCGCGACGGCAGCGTCTCCGCTCGTCTCGTTCGGGCGCAGTGAAATTCCAGAACTGTGAAATTCCAGAACTCCAGAGTCGATATTTCGACTGTAATACGATTAAAAAACGCAGATCCGCGCACACTTGGGACAGATTTTGACGCGAAAACCAGTCTTTCCGCGACACGCAGCCGTCATTCTCCGGCAGTGATCACCGCCATCTTGGTCTCATTTGAAAAAGCAGCTCTTCGTGTTCAATTTCGCGCCATTGCTGTGCTTTTACGCTTAATAGTTGCGGGAAAAAAAGGTGTAAAAAGAAAAAAAAGTCGCAACGTGCGCTGCTATTCGCTAGTCGGCGCACGTGACTGAAACGTGCCATCCGATTGGCTGACTGACAAGCTTCCAGTCGTCTGCTTGGCGCGTCCGTGGCCGGCCGTAAGTTCAAGCGGGAGCCACTTTGTCCGAGTATTGTTCTAAGAGCGCTTTGCAGCAATGTCAGCACCTAAGTTCCGCACGGCGCACAAGTTCGGAAAAAAGAGGAAGAACACGCTGACTGACCACTTAAGCAGAAGAGCTCCGCGGAAATCGCAAGCATCACATCTGAATCGCAGTGCGATGTGGGGACCGTGTTAGGCCTAGGCCTAACGGCGACCGCGGACATTGGAACATCGGACAGCGGTCGTGTTCGGCGAGACACCCTGATGCTGCAACCTTCCGAGATAGCAGCAATTACGAGGAAAGCGCATGGGTAACTGCAGCAGATGGCATCGACTCCTGCAATGGAGCGCTAAGCTGCTTTCTTCGGTGCAACAGCAGACGCCGCGACTACCACTGCCGAACCGCTCGACGACGCGACTGACGCAACCTTCACGATTGTTAGTTTGGAGTCTGTGAATGCGCTACTAGCGTGTGTGAAGTGCAAAGTGTGCTGCGGTAATGTGAACATCGGCAAATGTGACGAGTATGGCCTTGCTGTGAAATTGACGCTTTCATGCGTAAATTGTGACGAAGTTTCTTACGGATGGAGTTCGCCGCGTGTGATCGGTGGTCAAAAAAAGAATCCGTTCGGTGTGAACATTCTTGCCACGCGTGCCATGCAAGCAACCGGAAATCAGCGTGTAAATGATATACAGTCAAACCCACTTATAACAATACCGCTTTTAACAATATATCGGATATAGCAATGGACAGCCGCGGCACCGTTACCTTTGCAATGTGTTCTATGGTAAAATAAACCGCTTATAACAATGCTATCATACTAGATTGTCGGTTATAACAATTAAATGTAGTCATTTGGAGCCAACCCTTAAAAAAAAAAAAAACCTCGCAAACGCAGCTACCACGCCAGCCAAACTACGCTTACGGCGCAAAAAAACGCGCGCGCGTATGCGGAGCTGCGAAAAGATCACGTGACGACGCATACGAGGCGGCGAGGCGCATGGGGTGAGCCGGAGAAGCTTGTAGACTCGGAGGAGGAGAAAAGACGGGCACTTTGGAACTCTGGGCAGAGGTGGAGAGGGTAGGGAGGCGCTTCCTTTTGTTGCTTTTGTATCCGCGCGGGGAGCAGTCCATTCTGAGAGTGCACCGCCCATTGAAAACACGTCACGGCATTTCAGCGTGGGCTGCCCCATCTTTCCCACTTTCTTTGGCTCCTGCTTCACGAGCTGCACATATTCCGAGGGCAGTGCACAGCGTCAAAGCACGTGCGTTGCCAGCGTGGTTTTTATCATCTGCCATCACCGGCCTCGGTCCTGCTGGTTCTGCAAGCCCATCGATTCCTCCACAGAGTTCAACAATGGACGATTCTCATTCAGGAAGCGCGGCCAGCGTGGCTCTACCGGATCAACTGCCGCAGAAGAGAAAGCGAGCGGCAATATCTTTGGAAACGAAGCGGAACATTTTGAGGTAGCACCAAGGTGGTGAGAAAGTGTGCAACTTAGTACGCAAGTACGGCCTGTCACAGCCGACGGTTTCAATCATTACCCGCAACGCGCTCAAGATGACTGAAAACGAATGCCATGCTAGTGCTGGCCATGCTATGGAGGACGGCCGGAAGAGGATTCGGCATTGTGCCTGCAAAGACGTGGAGGAGGCACTGTATCAGTGGTTCCTTAGCGCACGTGCTATGAACTTGCCAATTAGTGGCCCGATTTTAGCGGAGAAGGCGAAGCACTTTGCGTACCTCCTTCAAAACACCGATTTCCAGCCTGGTGGAGGCTGGATTCAGCGCTTCAGGGAGAGGCACGGAATCGTCTACAAGGCAGTCGTGGGCGAGGCAGGGTCGCTCGATGTCGACGCTAGACGGAAGTGGTTGGAAGAGACACTGCCGTACACCCGCGAAGCATATGCAGACCGGGACTTGTGCAATGGTGACGAGACCGGGCTATTCTTCCAAATGCTTCCGTCGAAGACGCATGCACTTAAAGGCGATCCCTGTAAGAGCGGCAAGCAGAGCAAATTGCGGGCGACCGTTTTCCCCTGTGCAAATATGGACGGCAGCGACAAGTGCCCCGCCTTCGTAATTGGAAAATCTAGGAATCCCCGCTGTTTCCATGGTGCTGCGAGGATTCCAGTTCATTACCGTCATAATAAGAAAGCGTGGATGACGCGTGAACTTTTCCGCAAGTGGCTGTGCGAGTTCGATCAGCGGATGCAGCATGAAGGCAGGAAGGTGGCGTTGGTCCTTGATAACTGTACTGCACACCAGACTGCCTAGAAGCTGTTGCATGTGAAAATTTTCTTCCTACCACCGAACACGACTGCAGGCTTGCAGCACATGGACGCAGGCGTGATTGTGTGCTTCAAGGCATTGTATCGCGTGTGTGTTGAGCAGGCATGCTCTTAACCTGGACATTGCTGTGCGTGAATGCCAACCCGCTCCAGACTAAGATTTCGCTCCTGATGGCTGTTCAATTCATTTTTGGGGCATGGGCAAAAGTCAGCTCCTCCACCGTCATGAATTGCTTCCGAAAAGTGGGCTTCGCCAGGGATATCAGTGACGCGGAGCGTCGCGAAGCTCCTGCCGATGGAGCGATTACAGAACTTTGGTCTACGGTGCGCGGTGATGACGGCGACGCGGAAGGGCTTGAAGAATTCTTGCACGCCGACGATGCAGTCACCACAAACGAAGAATTGACTGACGAGGCGATCGTTGCAGCAGTCACTGGCGCGGAAGACGATGACAGCAGCGATGACGAAGATGAACCGGAGCCTGTACAAGTTGTCTCTCATCAAGAGGCCTCAAGAATGATAGAGTCCCTGCGGGACTTCATTTTTACAAAAAACCTTTCACTCGGACATGTCCAACATTTGGATGCCCTCCAGAACGATGTCAGCAAGATTGCCGCGAAGCAGTCGAAACTCACCGATTACGGGTTTGTTTCAGCAAAGAAGTGAAAAGTGCAAGCTATTTTGCCCTATTTAAGGGGGGATGAGGGGATCGGAACAAACTTTTTTATTTTTTAACTTAGAGTGATGAAATTTGGCAGACAGGTTTGAAATAGCATCAAACAGACAGCTACAAAGTTTCACAGTAATATCTTCAGTAGTTTTGATTTTATCATTATTTATATATTGCTCACATGTTGCTTGCTCGTGGAAAGCCTAGCGTAACAGCAAAATGGGTTATGGGTCTGTAAATGCTTTTAATAGTTACTAAGAAGTATAGTCTAAGTCAAGATTCTCTTAATTTCTTTTTAAATTTCTCTGCTCTTCTTCTAAACGACATAGTATGCACCTTCCCTTTATGTTTAAAATGTATCATGCTCCAATTATTGTGTAATAAAAAATGGTGAGCCTAAATGGTAAATCTGAGACTGTCTTGACATAAGGCACACTTCAGCAATTGCAACAAAACAAACAGGATTAAAATCCGAGCTCCCATTGCCGTGCTATGCTTTCCACGAGCGAGGTGATAAGCCCAAAACAAACTTTTGAGAAAACAAGTCTCAAAGTTCCATACTGGCACACACTGTCTAGAATGCTCCTGCATTGTAAAATTTGGTGTCCTTGGCAGCAGGTGACTTCTTAGCCCTCTGTCCTTTCAGGAGATGGACTTTGTGTGCTTTCTTCATTCGCTGGGAATCTTTCTCGACAGCCCGCTGAAGAGAGAGGGCACCAGGGCGCAGGCCCAATGTTGTGCACAGGTCTGAATAAGCTTTCAGACTGCCCGAGTTGTACCTTGAAATTGCCTCGTGCACTGCTGTTTCCACGGCAAACAGTGAGGCATGCTGGTCTTTTGATATTAATGACCATATCACTGAATGGAGACTCTCAGCCGCGTTTTGAGTTTTGCCTCCTTTGCACCGGGCCAGCAACTGAGGGTCTGAGAGGCGCTGGTACACAGGCAGAAGTGCTTCAGCAACTTTAGCTGAAAGCTTGTACTTGTGAGCTGGTGCTGGCTGCCCTTCTGCCTCAGCTGATCGGTGGTTGCACCAGCTAAGGGGGCCAGGGGGACACAGCTCATGATGGGGCTCACCATCTGTTGATGTGATGTGGTAGTATGTTGCCATTACTGCCCTTTGCATTTCCTCGACTTCTGAATGGTTCCGCAGAGCAAGGCCATAGTAGTTCGTCAGTTTTTTGATGAGCTGCTGTGTCAGGCCCCCCTTTCCACCAAGTGGCTCTCCTTTCTTTGCCTTGGCTACCAAAGAGCGAAGTGCAGCCCCCATTCGTTTTTTCACATGATTTATGCAGTCTTCTTTAGACAGCTGCACAAAACCATAAACTTCTTCATCACATAAAGTGCGAAACATGCGGCTGTCCCCATCACAAACTATGTTTGTGTAGCGTAAATCATTTTTGCTCAAGGAGCGCCTGAAGAGTTGTAGTGCAGCCTCAACCTCCATTCTTCCAGAATTCACATCAGTGTTTTTCTGGCACTGGTGTTGCTGCTTCCATTCAGCATAATGGGGGTTACTTTCTGCTGGCTGTCGGCTGCACCCAAGGCAGAAGTTGGACAGAACTACGCAGTCCAACACAAGTCCTGTATGAAATTCAATTATACAGCCTACGCCAGTATGGGAGCTGTGACCGCGTGTCAACCATGTGCCATCATAAACTACTGTGATGTTCTTTGAAAATGTCCCCATTTCAATGTACACCTTTTTCACTGCCTCTACAGCATCTGTGAAGATGTTGTGTGCAGCTGCCGCTGCGGCAGGCTTGAAAGTTTTTTTGAGGTGCTCATCATATGTTTTGTGGTGTAACCCACGATGCGAGACATTCATGGTGGCCCAGAAGTCATTAAGAGCAGTTGGTCCTTTCCCAATGCTTTTTATTGCTTGCATAGCTCTGATGTTGACCTCAAAAGCTCTAGAGCCGCTCTTCCTTTGTGAGGACCACTCGGACTGTAGGGTACCACAGGAAATGCATGAAAGTACCATCTTCACAGCTAGCCCCAGTTCAGTCTCGCGGTGCACTGCTAGGCCGGGCTGCTGACAAGTTGGGCAAAGCATGGAACCAATCAGCGAGTTCAAAGCAGCAACTTGAACAAGCATAAACTCCTCTTCTGGAGGTGCGGGAATGGCATTTTCCTGTGAGCCAGTCAGCCCGAACTTGCGCTCCGTTGCTGAAACCGCGCGAAGCGATTCGCGAACTCTCGACGCTTGCAGTTCTGCACTTTCCGCGGACACAAATCGTGTTTTTAGGCGAGCTTGAATAGTGCGACGTTCACTGGGCGAACAGTCAACACTGCGATGAGCGGCAAGGACGGCCGCCGGCGCATCCGCGGCATCGAGCGTGCGCCCGCATTGCAGCACCGTCGAAGCGCCGGAACTCGTCGATGGCATGGGACTGCCTTCACTGGCGGTTGTTGGCTGCGGAGACATCTCGGCGTTGAACGATTCACCGCGGAAGCGCGTCTCCGATGCTCTGCAGTCGGGCGGCGATGACCGCTGCAAGCCCACTCCGTTATCTGTGCTGGACGAACTTGCGACGGGACACTCGCGTATGGTGGGACGCTCGCCTAAGGCGAGACTCACTGGCATGTCGATCGTCACCGGTGCAGTAACACTGCGCCCGCGCTTCGACGGCAAAAGATCATGGTTCGTCTCACTATCAGTGGCTGGTGCTCGACTCGGCGCAAGATCCCGCAGCACGTTGGGCGAGAGATCGCACAGCACGTTGGGCGCGTACTCCGCCGATTCTGAACGGTCGCTTGGCTCGGCCGAACCACCTGCTGACAATAGCCGCTTCTTCCTTGCTGTGACGGGCTTGCGTTTCCGCTTCCCGTAGGCATGCTTCGTCCGGTACTTCTTTTCGAACGTGCGCGGATCCATTGCACGTGGTCGAACTCCTCGAAACACAACAGAAGGAAAGGCCAGAAAGGCTTCCCAGCAGACGCTCCTGGCCTCAACCGCCATTATGCCACGGCGTCGGCCAATGAGGACGCACCTAACAACGCGCCGCGGCGCAGAGCCAATCGGGGCGCGGCAGTCATTGGCTGCTCCGTGCTGCCACCCTCCGGTTTTTCTTTTTTTGTGCGCTTGCTGGCTGGCAGGGGAGGAAGGGAAGGGCTGGGAAAAAGAGCCGAAGAGTCGGGCTTTCCAACGATACCAAAATGGCGGCGCTCCGTGGCGGGAAATTCGAGCGGTCGCGCCTTGAACTTCGCGACTTTTTCGCGATTTCGGGCGGATGCGTGGACGCCGGCACCGACAAATATATTTATTTTTAGTGCTTAGAGTTTGTTTTTTGGTGAAATATTTCAGTACAAGATAGAAATGATGCTGTAGATTCTGAAAAGAGTACTTTTCAAAAATCGATTTTTTTCGCGAAAATCGCGATCTGATCCCCGCTTCCCCCCTTAAATGCTTTCAAGTTTTCATGTTGTGTTTTTTTTTCGGGCACTAAGGGATTTTTCAAGCTGAGAGGCAGCCCAACCAATAGCAGTGCGCGTTTTGCCCGATTTTGTTACTTTGTTTACAGTTTCCAGGGCTTGCTCATGGTTGCCAACTGGAATATGGGAACAGCCTGAATCGCGACCTTTCAAACAAAACCAAAATGGCGCCGGCAGAGCGCGTATTTCTCGAACTGCCGGCGATCAAAGTTCAATGTGATTAGACTTCAACTTAAAGGGCCACGCGCGCGGTTTCATGTCTTTGGAATGCTGTAACGCATGAATTAGGCGGTATTTTTCAACGAAAATTCGTAGGTACCTACGCAATAACCTCCGGATCGCTAAGATGAAAAGATTAAAAATCCGATTTTCACTCATTTTCAGCCGGAAAGAGCGGTGTCCCCCCTGAAGGTCCCAAAGCTACTCAGGCTGTGAGGGACACCGCAGTGAAGGAGTCCGGAAATTTCGACCACCTGGGGTTCTTTAATGTGCATTGACATCACACAAAACATGAGCCTATAGAATCCCACCTCCTAATGTATGTGTGCAGTGGGTTGCTAAACAGCTGTAGGTGAGTTTTGTGATTTATGCATCATAGCATCAACATTGCATTCTTAGTACAGAACAGTTTTCCAACTGGTAAACAAACTAAATCATCTGCATACAACGAAAAAGTAAGTACAGTAAAATGACGGTGTTTCTTGCCAAGACAACAACCTGCAGCTGTACTACACTACAAACCACTCCAGAATAATGGGTTCAACTCTACCCTTTGTTCTGTTAAACCCCGTAACACTTAGTTGTTGAATAAGATTCACATGATATTAATGCAGAAAGGTGGAGTGCACACATGCAAGAGTGCTTTGCAAAACACAAAACACCCACCTCTCCTCAAACTTGGCCTTGACCTCGCGCCTTGACTTGCGCCTCTTGGCAGGATCCTTCCATGTCTCCTTGTTGACGACTGACTTGTCAAAGGGGATCTCCACAGTGTACCTGGACATATAAGCTTGAGTTTAAGGCCATGGCCACCACAGCAACATGGTTGGCAACATGGCAACAACTAATTTCAATTTGTGCATAAGGTTGGTGCCGGTAGCCAACAGTGCAAATGTGCCAAGAGAAGGCGTGCCACTCCACACTTATCAGTACTGGTTCGGAGACTCGTAAAATTTGCAGTGAGGAGAACAATAAGCTCACCAAAACCTTGTAGTGTATAAGTCGAATGTAATAAAAATGGAATTTTCACAACTTTCACTTGGCTCGCTAGAGATGGTGGTAGCTCTCCTGAACGAGTGGCAGAGAGCATGAGGGCAAACTCTTGGGGACCTCTGGAGCGTGGTGTAAGCCCCGGAGTGTGTGTCACATCAGAACGATGGACCCTTTGTTTCGAAGGGTTCTTCCATACCGCTACGGACAGTGCCCACAACAATGCAGGCTGCCATCCTTACTCTGCTTTCTAATTTGCGTGACAAAACCACGTATCTCGCCATTCCCAAAAAGACTGGGGCTCTACAACGGATGCTGGTCTTGCAGAGTGCATGTGCATAACCTTGCCGGTTTCAATGATGCTGGTTTATAGCAGCACAGATGGCAGCAGTGTCACAAAATGTAGCACTCTTTTTATCTAATACCAGCTCTGTGCACATTTTAGAGGGCCACTGATGGTTTTGGGTGGCCACCGTGGCGTCAGACTCCCTCCAAATCCATTGACTTTTTTTACAACACCTCCCAATGAGCAAGAGAAAACCAGTCCACAGCCAGAAAACATGCCATAAAAGCTTTTCGTCAGAAGAAAATTCAACATGGCAGCGCTAGCATCACGAGATGAACACCCAGTAACAGCTATCGACGTTCTCTTGAGCGCGCGGTTGAAAACAAGCAAGCAAGCAAACAAGCAAATAAAAACTTGGGCGACGCCTGTTAAGAGTAGAATGCAAATGTGTTATCAGGCCACTGCCACTTATCAGCAGCCGCAATCTGCGGCCATGTGTGGGGAGTGGGCTGGTACTGGTTTGTTGCTTATCGACAGCCACCATCGGCCGCCGTGCACGGGGTGGGGATATCGGTTCTGCGCGTTGACATAGCAGTTGCTCAAGGCCAGCACCAAGAGCGATGCGACGGAACCATGCAGCAAAAATGCAACCATGCTGTAGCGTGCCTGATATCTCATTTGTCTCGCCTTTATTTATGGCGCGATGCTTTGTTTTCGATTTTCAGTCGACCCCCCCCACTTCAGATTTTCAAATTCTGAAAAATAGGTCGACTTACAATTGTGTAAATAAGGTACCTTGCCTTCGCATTACATGCCCTGCCCATGCCCGCTTCTTGTTTTTGATTAGGATGCCATTAACTTGCACTTGTTCCCGCCCCACTCTGCTCTATTCTTGCCTCATAATATAACACCAATCATTTTTCTTTTCACACCTCGCTGCGTTCTCTTCAATGTAAGTTCTCCATTTTTTTGTTAGCCTCCACGTTTCTGCCCCATTGGTGAGTACTGGTAGCATACAGGTGTTCTACAGTTTTCTCTTCAGCGATGCTGGTAAACTGCCACTCATGATTTGCTAGAGCGTGCCTTGCAACACCACAGACAAAAAAAAAAAAAAATCTTGGTAGACGAGCAAAGAACACAAATAATGCCTCAGTACGCAACAGGTCTCTTTTCTGTTGGTGTGCCGTGTAAATAGCCACATAATGTAATCATCACAAGCAAACTCAAGTGCTTCACCTTCAGGCACGTTCACAACTGGCACTTGTTTACACAGGTGAAACCACCACATTTTGCAAGCCACCACCAACATTTGTTTAACCTCTTAAGTACAGCATGATTTTTGTATGCCTGTCATACTGCTGCCCAGAGCTTCCTTTATGTAATGGGGTTGTTATCCCAAGTACACCAAAGGGAGTTCGAACAAATTCTTGGTGAAAGGAATTTGTCAGTCACCCTTGAAGGTTGAACAGCATGGTCTCGTTCCTAGCGAGCATGCTCTGTAGTCTTTCTGCCCACTTTTAGCTCCCACGAGGTAGACACCTGTGCCATTTTAAGGAAAACAGGTATGTCGTCCTCACTAAGCCCATTATCAGTGCCACTAATTGGCACAAGTCCTTCAAAAAAAAGTTCAGCACAGAAATATCACAAGGATGAGAAGGGTTTAGAAAACAGTGAACATAAGCACGGCAGCCTGTCGCAGCCTGTTGCCCAAGCAAGCCACCTTCGTGAAGCAGGATTTCAATCTTCATTAACGAGTGAATATCAAGGCTCCATTTGTAATGATGGGAAGGCACATTAGGCTTGGTACTTACCGAGTGGGCATCAGGTGGTTGTAGTTGTACACTTTGAGGAAGGGCTTGATCTTGCTATACTTGGTCAGCTTCTTCTTGCCCATTTTCCTGGTCACTTTGCGCGGGTAGCGGTCAATGCCTGCCACCAGGGCATGGCCGTACTGCTTGTCTGGTGTGCCATCATCGTTGTTCTGCAAGGAGCAAGACATTAACACCAATAAGTATCATGCCAGACGCCAGTTCAGAGACCCACATGCAGGGTGCTAAGCAATTCAATAGCCAGCAACATCTACCAATGCAACTTGAATTCACACCGTCCATTTGATCACCGCACGAGCATACCTAATCAACTTGTTCTAATTCATTTTGAACTCTGCCATGCATTGCATTGCCAGCAACTATAACTGGCATAAAAATCAAGTATTTGCTATCCCTTTCACATTCAAGTTCACAAAGAACGGTCACACTCTTGTGCTTGCTGCACAAAATGCCTCAAGAGCCAAAACCCAACAACTTTTCCTCTCTCAAAACTATACTGTACCTCACACTCATATATGATCAACGTTCCAAGCGTTTATAACATGCCTGAATAGCCTTTCCGACTATTCGCAACTCAGCTGCTTTAAGAAATCAATCGAGGCATTTTCCTCGTTTCCATCTATGGTGTTTCATTTTTCTGTTATTTAGTTTGACTACTTATAGTTACGAATATCAAATAATGAAGCCCATTTATAAAATTACTACTGCATCAGCTACAACAAAGAGACAGGGCACACACCGTCTCTCAAGTGCTGTATCTCTTCGCTTAAAGTGCCACTTCAGTTATACCAGTTGCATAGCTAAGGACACATGCTGCTTCTTATTTGGTCCATTATTTACCCCCCAACTCACAAAAAGCTGGAACTCAGCAAGGCCTACGATACGTTCAACAGCACGTTCTGAAGAGGAGCCATCGGGAAAACTGCATAACTTAGCATTGACTAATGCAAAAACAGCACAGTCTACAATTTAGCCACCGATACAGCAATCGTACTAAACGCTGCATAATAGTCTACACATTCACAAACACGCCACAAAGCATCCCTTGAAACAGTCGTATTCATGGCACAGCAGCATCATCCATCTGCAGCATTGGCGCCCTGCCAATGGCTTAAAAACCAGAATGCAGCTTACCTTAACGATGACAGCCTTCCTGCCGGCATACTTGCCGCTCAGGATCAGCACCACCTTGTTTGGTCGCATTATCTTCCCCATTTTCTGCGATCACAACAGAGCGCTTAATTAAACGGCTGACTCGATGGCTCACGCAGATGACTCGGGATCCACAATTTCCTCCCACAACAACGTCAACAAACAGAACCAAATGTAGACAGTGAGCAGCGCAACCACTACAGATGTGCAAAAACGCAACGGATTCAAAGGACACTTGGCAGTTTACTGACGCATGCGATGGAGATCCCCAAATCGTAAACCGCACAGTATTCCGTTTCCTAAGAGCAATGCGTAAAAAGAAATTGCACACAGAAATGTGCATTCAATCATGAATGGTATTTTGGCACTTACAGAGAAAACGGATGAGCAAATTATTAGATTAATGTAGATTTAAAACACACTTACGGACTTTTTGCGGGCCTCCTCGCGGAGATCGCTGGACGAAAAGACAGTGGCGACCTCTCGCGGAAATCACGTACTGGTCTCGTCAGTCTCGCTCAAAATCTCGCATCGTCTCGCACGAGTCGAGAGCTAACGCAGCCTTCATTTTACAGTTGGAAATGGCGGGGGGTGTTGTGCAGCGGTTCGGGAAGTGGTTTTGGAATGAAGACGTTTGGTTGCCGCCGAACTTCACATGGGCTGACATTAAGAAGACGGATAAAATTAAGTACGCGCAGTTTGACGACCTCTACTACGGATTCCTGGTGGCCCTAGTACTTCTTGTAATACGCTATACACTTGAAAGGTAAGGCCTAAGCTCGGCTGTCTCCTAATCGGCGTTTTTTTGCTCGCTGTCGCCCAACTCTGTGTTCCGCGGTGTATTGCTTCCGTTTCGATTTTGCTTGGCACTATTCACTGGCGAAAGTGATCGGGGCCTCGTACGGTCAGAGGTGAACGCATAGAGAGTAGCGCGGTTGGACATCTTCGATTCTGTGTTCGCTCTCATCTGGGGTGTGTGAACCCACGTTTCGCCGGTTGCGTGGGGCAATGTTCTGTCCGTGTGCGGGCGGCCCGCTCTATCGGACCTTGCCGTAGCGCGTCGTTCGCATTAGGTGCATCCGCCCGAGCTTAGATTGCCAAAGTTACTAAGGCACGTGAGTTTCCAGCTCGCGTCAGACCATAGGCGGTGCTTGACTCATTCATTCCGGGATTATCGATGAGCAAGACGGCTCCCGGTGATAAGCGGACACGGATCGTGATGTGTGTTACCGTGTTCGCCACCGTCGCTGGGGCGTGTCGTGATTGGCGCGGCTACCGCCCATTTGTCCGCCCGTTTGTCTGTGCTTGCCTTCTTACTGAGTCCTAGTTCAGAGGCTGTCCTGACCGATTCTCAACAGGTAGTACCCGGAATGGGCCTTCTCTCGTCAGCGGTATAACGGGATCGGAATAAACGAGGATGGATTGATGAGCCTAGAGCGGGGTGCTTGAGCCATTCAGGACCACTCAAACGCGAAACCCGCACAAATGTGTGCTTGCAGTCCGTACACAGTACGAATTTCGTTTCGTGGTGCTTTTCATACTGGCCCCTTCATAGTGAACTGTGCGACGCCCTGTTACTCGAGTCCGGAAGTTACTTTAGCCACCTTCGCCTGCCCTTTTTGCTTCTCGAGTTACTCCAATGTTCTAGGCAGGCGCCGTAATTGGTTAATATTCACCATGTGTCAAACGTGGTAGTAGTACAACCTGTGGTCTGTCGCCCGATGTTGGGGTGGAACGTAAAAAGCTGCTTTTGTGACTCGGATTTCTTGAGTTGCAGCCGCAGCGGCTGATATGGGCGGAAGGCAGCTCAATTTCACGTGACTAAGAAATGTTTCGTGAGTTATGACCTTCCGCATTTTTTTTTCTTTAGAGATGAATCGTTAAGTTTTGTCGTGTATCACGGGAATGTGTGTCTGTGCGTGTCCTCTCACGGCGTGCTCGGCATTTCCATTTGGGGACGAGGACATTTCGATGTTTCCATTGCGTCCTCGAGAAAAAAATGGTGTGCTGTGCGGCTTGTCGGAAGAGGTGCGCTTTTAAGAAAACGTCACGCGTGTTTCAGTGGATGCGGCAACACCGCGCGCAAGCAGCAGAGCCAAATTGTCGTTGAATTGCTGCTCCGGAGAATGAGAGAAGAAAAGAAAAAGGAAACCCCACGCTTAACATCCTTATGGCTGCGCCGGCTTCCGCCTGAAGCCGGCGTCAGGCGCATCACGGCTCGTTTCGAGCAGCGCTTCAAATGCATCACGACGACGGTGGCGGTCGTATTTTAGACGGCTCGCTGCATTTACTTCATGGTAGACGATGTCGTGAGCGTTGCTTTGATGCTGCACAAGGAATTAATGGCCCGCCGGTGCGTCTGCTCGGCCGCAGGCGTGTCCTTGGTGTCTCGTCGTTGACACGGCCTTCCGCCTTAAGCCCTGCCTGTTTGCGGAAATCGGGTTTCTTTCGTGGGCAAGCGGTGGCGAGACTGGCTGTGGCGCGTGGACGGCGGCCGAACTGTGCCCCGACCGCCCTATCGCGCCGTAATCAGATCGGTTCACTGCTGAACGCATCTAGTGCGAGGCGGAGTGATTTGCTGAAAGCAGAATAGATAAAGGGTCCGAGCAACAGTTTAGCGACCCGCCTCGGGGCGTGGAGCTAATCTCTATATTGGTTGGGCTGCTTATGGTATCTCTTCTGCAGCACCCTGGCAAAATATGAGCCAAGAGGTCAGAGTGCGTCTTGTGGCATGTGTTGGCATCCTAGCTGTGGCCACAAACTACAGGCACAATGTGTTCATTATGCTCCTCTTTTTTCCTTTGCATCTTTAACGGATGCAGACTAGCCAACATGTCAGGCATGCTGCATGTGCAGTATAGTTGCTTTTCCATCAGCAGCTGGTGCAGTTAGCTGTTTTTCATTCCGAACAGGATAGGCAGTTGCTGCACGACGCCGGTTTGGCCTAGACTCGCTGCTTTTTTTTTATCAAACAAAAAACGTATGAGCCTCATCGTAGAGCTAACCATGCCTCAAGCTCTCTAGCAGAGAGCTTATCTCTAATGAACAGATAGTTTTCATCACAATATCCATGTACACATTCAGTGCAGTGTGCTTGTTTGCTATGTCCATGGTTGCCAGCAGGCAAATTCAAACCCGCTGAAGTTAGTTTCTACAGTTTTAATGCATAGCATACAGTTATATACTGCTAGCCACCAATGTGCATATGCACTAGGTGCACCCGCAGCTGGCCTGCGCCTGTCTTGTCAGCACCTAATGTGCGTACACAATAGTGGCTGCCGATAACACTAAGCGGTATATTCTATGCTAAAACCTTCTATTTTTAATAATTTTATTCTCCACTCCACTGCTCAATAACTTGAGCTCACTAACAGCCTTCATCCTGCCTGCTAGCCTGCATTTTAAAGGTTTTTAAAGCACCTACAGGGCTTTCATCCCGACTCTCTGCTTGGTGCCGAGCACTACCCATGCCTGTCAACTTCAACTTGAGATAGCTGAAATGGGAATGCTGTTCTTGCTTGTTGGCATGTTTGGTTGTATTTGGTTAGTGTGCTTGCTTGGTGTGTAGTTCTCATTACAATAACACATGTCCAGATGGTGGTGCAGTGTCCCAAGAATGTTTTTTCGTAAATATCGGCGAGTGCAATAAGCAGTTACAGGCCAGCAGCTTCCTCGAACTGACGTCTAGCTTGCTTTTGTGCCAGTCTTGAGGCTCAGCCTTGTTGTATTGACTTCGTGGCCCTAAGAAGGTTGCAGCCTTGTGTTCATGAGAACATAATCTGTTTCCCTTCTTGCAAGTTTGGCACGGTTCCCCTTTGTAGTTGCATGCTTATCAACATGGTGAAAGGCAAAACTAGTTAACATTGGTAGCACCAGCATGGTTTTGACTTTGGTGGAGTGGCACCAGAACTGAAAGCACAGTTTTGCTTGAATGTTGCTAGGCTGTAGCATTTATGCATGGTCAACAGTACATACAAGGTTTGGCTCTTTCCATTATTTGGTGTCAAATTTTGAGGAGCTCTTTCTGTTCGTGTATTTGCATCAGGAGGGGACCATACTTGCATGTTTTGGTCCCAGTGTATTTACATGGGCAAAAACAAGTTTGTTAGCCAGCTATTCAAGTTGTCTATATATAGACAGTTTTTTATCACATGTAATGGTTGTGTAGAAAATGGAAGAACATGGCATATATCTGCAAATTACTTATTGTGTGGTGTTCATTCTTATGACTGTAACAAGGTAGCTGATTGCAGGGGCTAAGAACTTTCACCCTAACTTTGTTGGTTTGCACTTACTTGTTGGAAAGTCTAAAGTGTGCAAAAATAAGTTTTTCCTGGAGAACTCTAACTTTTGTTTAAATAAATGATAAAATGCAGCAGTTGGTGTCATTGCTGCAATGTCTTGCATGAACTTTGCAAAGTGAGGTGATGGTTCTGTGATTTATGCTTCTGCAGTATTGGTTGCATTCGGTGTGTCTTTTGGCTTCCTTACCCGTGTATCCATTAACTACGTAGAGAAAAGAAGTTAAGGAAGGTTAACCAGACTTGTCTAGTCTGCTATCCTACATTAGTGTAAGGGAGACGAAAAGATGGAAAGAGGGGAGTGCATACTTGTTAAGATGGGCTACCTTTGTGTAGCCCTGGTGTAGTGGAAAGCACCCCATAACACCGTAATATGCGCAGGCCTTGCGTCGTTGATAAAAACCTGCGGACCTGTTTTGATTTGTGCATGGTGAGCTCTTCTGACTAGTTTGTGCCTGTTCACAGCTGTCTTTCAGCATGTTAACTTGGGCACAGTGTACATAATTGGAGGCAAGGAAAAAGCGCTGATTTTTCATTGCGCAGTGCTCACCCTGTTTACTTTATCAGCGGCTAGTGTGCTTTATGCCTCATCTGCCCATTCTGACTTGCTGGAATATGATTATCAGCAAAGCCCATTGTTCTGCTGATTACGCAAGTTGTACCCTGCAGTAAGCCCTAGTGGAGATTTGGGCCAAGGTTTTATCACATCTGGGAGGAGGACAGTGTTATCTAATGCTTAGTCATTTTGAGGTCACAAGCTGCTGTATGAGTAATATTTGCAGCATGTGAATTTGAGGATTTAGGGGATATTGAGGGCAAAAATTGAAGTTTGGCCTGCATCGATAGGGTACCGCGTTTTAATCTGAGACCTCTCTCACCGAAAACTGATCATTTATAAGCTAGAAAAGAAAATTGACAGACGATTACGGTAGTCGGTAACACGAAATTTGAGTGCAGCTCTTCACGCGCCACCCTTCGCTGGCAGGTGGTGTGTTTACGCTGCTAGCCACCCTCTGGGATCTTCCTGTGGCAGCCACCTTCCGATTGTCCATTTCTCTGCTCTCGCTGTGGTAAATGGCATTTCGCTGTGCTACTACCTTACGCCGACAACTACAACGTGGAATCCATGAACGGGCACCTAAGAGCTGCACCTTGAAAGGAAAAACAAGTGTCGTCACCACCAGCAAATTTTGCAGGGAAAGTGAGTGTTTAGACTCTGACATTTAGGCGTGGATCTTAGAAGAGGATATGCTACACAGCCGTTCAATTGAAAGTGGTGGCAACCTGTCCTTTTCGGTAATGTCAGTTTGAATCGATTAGCGGGAAGAGTTTTAAAAATATCCAATTTTCTCTGTGATAAATGCATCTTGTGCTGCCAGACAAACATAGACATAGCCAGCAAGGGCCAGAGAGCCAATTTTTACTGAGAACGATAGTAGGGTGGAGTTGTCCTTTGTTTCTGTTTAAGGGCTGCGCCGACCATGGCTAGTGCGATTTCCACTCACTTTCATTGCTTTCAAGCAGTGCCCCAAAACCATGTATGACCACGTGCTGATGCGACTTGGCCTCATGCCGCTATGCTTCCCACATAATTTCACTCATGTGCTAGGATCAATGTGCACTGCTTGGTAGCATTCCTCCTTAAATTTGCAACATGTGGAATGGCTCATTGCATTTTGTTTTTAATTATGTTGCTCTGAGTGTATCACAAGCATTTTCATATGCTATCTTCGGACAAAGTTTGCGTAGGTTGCTGATGCCCATTCATACTGTTCTAAAAATGGTTGGACATCAGAGCACATTCTTCGAGCTGATAGGTCAGAAAAGGCTGGCTTGGATGAGAGGTTATGCCAGGCTACGGGAGAAAGAATCTCTTATCGTGCCAAATTGTCTCTTCTGTAAACTGGCATGAAAGGTCCATATTGGCATTTTATTTCATTGCATGCTGACAAACTGGAAAATGTGGGTAGCCTGTCGGACAGTTTTCTAGCCAGGACCCTCTGTTTTAAAGTTGGAGCGTTTACTCTCCAGGTGTGGCATCTGCACCAGAATGAAGCTGGCCCTTATGTGACTTGTGCTTTATTGATTATTTGTTAGTACTTTGGTCAATTTGGCCATTTTGTGATATTTTCTTTGTTTCTGTTGGAGTCCACATTTCTCATCCTGTCAGTTTGCCCATGTGTTTTCCTTTGCTTTTTTTTTAATTTCTAGTGCACTTCTGACACTGCCTAAGCTTTTGACATGCTCTGGATGTCAGGTGTCAATCCATCGCATGTGAGAGGGTCGTTTCATTTTTCACTTCAAATTGTTCTTGTAGAAAACTAATTTCTGTACAATTTCACTCCTGTGCAAACTCGCCTGTTTGGATCTGCACGTCACTATGGAGGTCGCATCCTGTCATATTTGAGGTTTTCTCTAAGTTTGACTTCTGTATAGTATCTTGGAAATTACGACAGATACAAAGAGCAGACAGCTCTCGTTAATAGCACATTGAGAAATGGAGCATTGTTTTTCGATGCAGTTTGTCATTGGCTGTTTTTTGACAGCGTTGAGCAAAGGCCGCCATGCTGTGCCAGCAGGTCGATACCGAGGCTTGACCCACTACGGCGCTCGTGATAGCATTGTTGCTTTGAAGGCGTTCTCCAGTCACAGTACACAGTCTGTCTTGCATCTTTGTGAAAAATAGAAGTGTGCGAGCTAAATTTGGACTGTATGGTATGCATCAAGGCGAAAGCCTTTGTGTCTTCCTGTTGAGCCAACATTTTTCACACATTTAAGTCAGTATCCATCTATACAGAACTATGGTTGTGATTCCTTAATTCTGGTGGGTCTCACTGTTGTATCTGCCCCACTATTGTTGGTGAATGTCAGTGGGTACAATATTTTCCATGTGCAGAAAGTGTTACATGCATTTGCTTCTTACATATCCTACATGTCATTATTTAAAACTGGATGTTTGGTGCTCTGATTGCACAGCAACAAAATTTATTATTGGTGTGAAGTTTAAAACCTGTCTGTCATTTTACCTACAATTGCCTACGTTGTCCTGGGCCAACATATTGGATTGGCGGATATGTAGGAAATGTAAGAAGCAAATGCATGTAATATAAAAACGTAAGGGAGTAGGCTTTTGGAGCAAACCGATGTACGTTTGTTTGGACACTGGATAGACAGAAGCCAAGGTTTCAAATAGACAAGGTTTTTGGTGTTGTGTTGTCTGGTTCTATTTGGACAGAGTTCCAGTGTGCTAGTTGAGTGCTAGCATGTCATGTTGCATGGTACATAATGTGACTCTGTTGCAGTGAAATTGCATTTTCACTCCCTTTAGTGCTTTCATCAGTTAGCATGAATGGACCCGTACTATTTCCTCACGCAGTCAGAAGTGTGTAAAACACAGCAAACAAAGCAAGATTTAAGTCTAATCCTGAGTGTGCAAATTACATAGTGCATCATTAAATCTTTAGCAATCCACCCTGGAGCCGCCGCGGTGGCTGACTGGTTATGGTGCTCGGCTGCTGGCCCTAAAGATGCGGATTCGATCCCGGCCGCGGTGGTCGAATTTCGATGGAGGCGAAATTTTAGAGGCCCGTGTGCTGTGCGATGTCAGTGCACGTTAAAGAACCCTAGGTGGTCGAAATTTCCGGAGCCCTTCACTACGGCGTCTCTCATAGCCTGAGTCGCTTTGGGACGTTAAACACCCATAAAACAAAACAAAGCAACCTACCCTGGATGCCAAAAAAAAAATGTTTTTGCAGCTGTAGTATTTCTGTAGTATTTCTGTAGCTGTAGTATTGCAGCTGTAGTATTTCTGGGCACCATTTGTGCAAACCTTTTGCTGTTTTATTTGAAGGTGTGACTTTTAGTTGTTGAAAACCACGCACGTCAAATGTTACATAGTAGTGTCATGGTAGCTGTCACCTTGGTGGACACATGTGTGATTAAATGTTCTTAAAGCATGAGACAGTAACAGTATAGGTCCTATAAGCATAGCTTTTTGTTTATTAATTGTATGATACATAAGTTGTAGAGAATCAACCTCACATATATGTCATTGTGGCTGTCTCTTTACTGAAGGACCCAGGGACACAGATGTGAACATCAATTGGTAGTTTTTATTTCTTTATTCAACATACCCCTAAAGGTCCTCGAAGAAGGCTATTCCATGGGAAGGGGGGACTAAATACATCAGACATAATACATATACTTATTACATAAAAAAGGATGTGATAATAGGCCTAGTGATGTATTTGCACAACAAAGTGGGAAAAAACATTTTTGTAAATGGCATGAATGGGTAACATGCACATTGACAATTCTAAGATATGACAGGCAGGCATGCTTTTGTTCTGCTGAATTGAAAATTTAGAAGTTTAATGGTAAAGTGATGGTAGAACACACAATCAAAGCAGGCTGTCATGACATACGTGCCTGGGGCTGCAGCAAATAGGAAAACATTTTGGTCTTTATTATGTTGTCTAATCAGTGTACAGCCTCCCAGATTTTAAGCATCTAGAACATAAGCCATAAGTTTTTGTACAGTTTTAAAGGAAAAATGAAAGCTTGCATCGCTACAGATGCATCGGGTTGTTGTGACAGACTATCATAACAGTACCATTTGTTTGTGTCAAAGCTGTTTTATGGGTTGGACAGTGTTATAGAAAGCTGTTTTATGAGTTGGACAGCATTTTGTAGGTCATGCCTGAGCTATTTGGTTCGTGTCCCCCCCCGGAGATTGAGCAGTGGTGTCAGGGGGCAGCCTGTCTTTTTGCACGGTTTTGAACAAATACACTAAATAACCGCATTTGCCTATCAACTGGAAGAACAGCATGGCTTTAAACACAGCCTTAAACTGCCGCAGGTACGTAGATTTGTCTCCCGCCAACAAAATATGACAACACTAAGAGTTTTAGATCCAGTTCACTATCAACAGATCCGACTGGCAATGGGAGCTTTCCAAACATATCTTATTCTAAGTGTCTGAGGTGTCTGTGCAGAATCAAATGAACGACCACTTGATAAGTGCAGTTTTTTCTTTGGTTGACAGTCTTTTCTGAGACTTGAAACCCTCCCCAAACACCCAAATCATGCCTTGACCCGAAATATCAACTGTGAATGGACCTTTCAGAATAAGCAGTCTGTAACTCTGCCTTTCGCTCTTCACGTGATGAGCTGCTCACAACACTAGTTTTCCTATCTTTTCCCCCATTTTTGAAGCTCAGCAAAGGCTTGTTCCTCAGGATGAGGCAGACATACCTTACAACCTGACCTTGACAAAGTATAAGAAGGTTGTCGCTGCAAATCTTATCCAACAAGATTTCATGGACCTTACGGCATTATATAAGAATTACAAGTTTCTTTACTAAGGGATCAAAAAGCCCTGATCATGTTAGCTGCGCTGCCATAGGAGAGACCTTGTGATCGATCAAATATGCCCAAATGCATCTATTTTCTCAGCCGAACTTCTTGGGTTGCTAACAACTGCTAACCATATCGCCCTACGTAAATACAGAAAGTCAGTCAGTGCTTACTTACTGGCTCAGTTCTGTGTTGGCTCTGAACTCAGTCACTCCTTTGATGCACCGACTTGTTACCTTGTTGCGTAGAAAGGTTATTCATGCCCAGAAAAATAATTTAATCATTGAATTTTGTTGTGTTCAGAGCCGCTAGTGCCTGTGTGAATAGAGCAGTCATCATCAACAACATCCTTACCAGAGACTACGCATCATCCTTGCAAAAACGAATAAAATGTTTGTGGAGCTTTATAATAATAAATGCCACAGCATTAAACCCATTTTGAACGAATGGCGGAGTGCCAGATGCTGGGAACTGTTCTGCGGGCTGGTCTATATTTATTTAGTATCTTAAGAATGATGGGGTAATTCTTTTTAGCATATTCTCTTTAGTTACTAGAGACAAATAAAACTGATGTTCACATATGTAGTCTTTCTGCCTTTGTATCTCTTGCCAAGGAGCGTGCGCTGGGGGGTTGAAGATGTAGAGGGTACTAATTCCCCCCCTCCCTTCCGGCAGATTAAAAACTGGGCCTACGGCCCACATTCTTAAGCGCTGGGTTCTTCTTCCTGATGCATGTGCCTCCCGTCTGCCTGCAGGCTGGTATTCACTCCGTTGGGCGTGCGCTTGGGCCTGAAGCAACGGGTTCGCAAGGCCCCCGACAACCATGTGCTGGAGAAGGCATACCTCACCAATGGCAAGATGGGGTCCCAGCAGGTGCAGGGGCTTGCTCGGCAGCTCGAGTGGACCGAGCGCCGTGTTCAACGCTGGATCCGACAGCGCGTACTTCAGGAGAAGCCCTGCACTCTGGACAAGTTCACCGAGAGCACGTATGTTTGCTAAGCATGTGCCTGCACGGGCTCAGGGCGGGATGCATGCCTCTTGCTGAGCAACATCATTGCCTAGTTGTTGTTCTTTGATCCTGGCACCTCCATTGGCAAAATTTGAGGCCTACTTAGTATTTGTAGCATTAATTTGGAGTAGCCAGCACATTTGGCCGCTGCAGTGTCTTAGGCACTGTTGATTTTGGGGTTCGCTGTGCAAAGGCTAGAACTCTTTCTATGATGCTTTGTGAGCTATCGAAATATGAATTTGTTTCCTCGGGACGAGTGCTGCCAAGCCAGACTTGTGCAATTCTTTATGCTTAGAGGAACACTGAAATTGCATTCATCATCTCCTTTCTGCTGGATTTGGGCATAGTTTTGCAGTTTGTGTTTGAAATCGTGCTTGCCTGCTCGCTTTCAGCCTTGCTACCGTATTCGGATGGAACTGCTAAATTATGTGTAAAGGCAAGGTAACACACATCGCCCATGTAATGCACTGATGTCTTTCTGGAAATGTTTTCCAATATGGTGGAGAATGGTAAATATGAAGGTGGTTTTATGAGTGTTAGAAAAAGCAAGCTAAACACCAGTTTTTGGAAGAAAAAAAAATCGTGTTATTTCCTCAGTTTGAATTGAGGGCTGTATACTAAGTCTGCCATGCTTCCGGTTTTCTTGCCTGGCCAGAAAGTTAGGCATTGTTAGAGGCAGTGGAATATGCATTGATAATGGCGGTAGCATTTTTATTGGTTGAGAATACCATGCCATTGAGTGAGGTTTTAAAGTTAGCAAAGAAATAATTGGCTGGCGCCAAGGCCAAAGAGTGGGTTGGAGGGGAATGCCAGTGTGACAGTCGATTGTGGCATGGCACAGTGTCTTGGTGAAGGAATACTTTTTTGTGTGGCAATCGGGGAAATTTTCTTTTTTTTTTTTTCCGTCAGCTCTTCTTTCAAGCAGTCCAATAACAGTGTATACTACACTCCTGCCATTGGCTTGTCCTTCTGTAATTATCAGTAAGGGTGATTTCTTAGTTGTTAGCTTCCCGGCCAACAAAACGGTCCTTGCTTTTCTTTAGTGCTTTCACCAGATGTCCTCTACTTTGACTACGGCTTCAACTCAGGAGCGTAGTGCTGGATCAGTGTTTTGTGTATGGCCATGAATAGATGCAAAAATTGCTAGGCATTGCGATTAAGCGTCTCCAAGTGCTTCATGGAAATTACCTTTTGGATGTGTTGACTCCCAACAATCGCAACACCCTTTCGCACACAAATTATTCATCTGCAATTCATGCAGGATTTTGTGTACTCTTTGATTTGAGATGTCTGCTCCGTCCCATGATCCCATAGATTTTGCTCACAATGGCTGCCACGGTGGCTCAGTGGTTATAGCGCTCAACTGCTGACCCGAAAGACGTGGGTTCGATGCCCACTCGTGTTCAAATTTGTTCATCCCAGAGTAAACCATTTCCAGCTCTAGTGTGTGGTTTGTATGAACTTTGCCCAACTTTCCTTTGATCTGCACAGCCATCCACTTATCTTTAACTAGCAGTTTTTTTTAACACTTCAATCTCCATTTTCATTTCAAGAGGGCTGACTTGCTTTATCCAGGATGTGAAAAATGTAGCATTTCACTGATAGTTAGGCGGAGCGAGATAAATTTAACCAACCTATCAAATGTCTCTTGCATGCATATGCAGCATTACATTTCTTTGACTTTTTTTTTTGTACTACCACTTCTTACTTTTTTTTCTTGCACGGGGTGTTGTTTCATCAGCCACACAACAAAGTGTTTACACTGTTCCAAGGTCGTAGAGTTATTCGTGAAGTTGTTGAAGTAGGGACTTTTTTTTTTTTATAAAGGAACAAATTAAAAAGCTTTTTCTGAACAGTGACTATTCCTCACAAAGCTTTTCTGCCCTTTCTCTATTACAGGTGGAGGTTCACATTTTACTTCAGCATATTTTGCTATGGCTTGTACACACTTTCAGATGTAAGTGGCAACTTCATTGGTGCATTCAGCATGTCGATGAAATCTGAATGGCATAGGCCAGCTACTGGTTGTACGCTTGATTGTTTTAAGGCCTCTGCTTACAGAGTGTGTTGGGTGCATCTTGCAGAAATGTCATTAATGCTGCCTGAGTTTACGTCTATTACATACATTCATACGCATCCGTACTCGAAGCAGTGTTTTGTCAGTTCTCATTCAAAAATATAGGTTACTATTTAGCCGCTGCTGAAGCTCAGTGGTTATGGTGCTCAGCTGCTGACCCGAAAGACGTGGTTTCGATCCCGGCCATGGCGGTCTAATTTTGATAGAGGCGAAATTCTAGAGGCCCGTGTACTCTGTGATGTCAATACATGTTAAAGAACCCCGGGCGGTCGATATTTCTGGAGCCCTTCACTACGGCGTCCCTCAGTCTTAAGTCGCTTTGGGACGTTAAACCCCCTTAAACCATACGTTACTGTTTCAAATGATTTCATTTTGTCTTACGGTTCGTGCATTTTCAAAAAACAAAATACTAGGAAATGTTAGGCTGTGGCAGTCAATGCAGTATGCATTTATGCATTTTTGATCGGACCTTTTTACATTGTTTTTCGGTAGTTTTCCGCAAAACCCGTCATCCCAAATTGTGGTGGGTCTGTTCTTATCAGTCCAGCTTATAAGTTCCAAGCTTGTGCATTCCATGTTAAAGGCATACTCACAAGTCACTTAGTGATCATGCATGTCTCTTTTAGGGTGACTTGCACTTGGTGCCCAGTCAGTGCTCAAATGACATTCTTTGCTGCCACACCTCGTCTGTTGGGGCTGGATGTGGAAAGCACCTGTTAGCATTTCTGACAGGGGCTGTCATCCAAAGCTGCAAGTCCAGACAGCACGGATATGTCGCCTCACACTGCTTTTCTAATGAAATTTTTTTGTGGCAATTGCAGCCAGTGTGGTGACTGTATTTATTGTGAACAAGAAACGCACATCTGTTGATCATGCCCTTTTTTTTTCTTTTTACTTTCATAATAGAAACCATGGTTGTATGACACCATGCACTGCTGGTATGACTTTCCCCACCACGTGAGTAACTTTCGATATTTTTGTTGCTGGAGGGAAACTGCATCAGTGCACGCACATTTGTTCTTCTGCACCAACCTGTACAGCATGGAAATGGTTTTGCTGGTGCAAACTTTTCTGTGCCAACAGTGCAGTGACCCACTTACCTAAAACCTACTTATGTACTGCAAGCTCAGTCATGGTCATATGCTTAGCAACCTTTTGCACTGGAGATGGGAATTAGCATTGCGAGCTTTTCATCACATTGCTCATCATCATACTATTGGGCAAAACAGCTTTTATGCCAGGCAGAAGGCCACAAACTCTCCCTTGATAATTCATACTCAGAGGGGACTGAAAGTTTATTTTGTAATTTGCAAAGTTTGAATTAAGGGAGCCTTTGTAACACACGGCTCCAAAGCACCAAGCGCGGCCTTATGCCCTTGACATGGAGAGAGGTATCGTGAAGGAAGATGTTTTTATAACTAAGCTTGCTTGTTGGAGTCTGAAATTTTAGGGGGGGAAGCTGGTCTTAGAAAAAAAAATTTTGTTAATGAAGTCACAATAATGAAATCTTCAAGAAACATGTATAATTGTGTGCTGATTCCAAATATGTAATTTAATTTTAAGCAAAAAGTTCTTGTGCACTTATATAATATGCTATGTAACTTTTTGCCGACCGCTTTCAATAAATTTTGCTGTAGGAAACTTGCTAGAACACATGCTGTTGGCTTGTCTTGACGTCAAGCTATGAAATAAGGGCAAAATTATTATCCTGCCTATCATAGAAGTTGAGTTACAGATTTGTGAAGGAAAATTTGTATTGTGATGATTTCAGAGATCCTACAACTCACCTTTTATACCAGGCAGGATTATAATTTTACCCTTATTGCATAGCTTTATGTCAAGAGAAACCAATGGCATGCAATCTAACAAGTTCCCTGCAGCATAATTTCTTTCAAACTCTCGGTAAAGAGTTCCAGAACACATTGCATTAGTGCACAAGGACATGTACATAAAATTAAATTACATATTTGGAATCAGTATGCAAAAATACATGTTCCCTGAACATTTCATAATCGTGACTATCAATAAATTTATTTCTACGACCCTCTTCCCCCTTAAGCCTTTTGCCATTATAGGTGGTATGCAGTGCTGCGGCACTACGATGCTGATCGCCACGCTGCAATGTGCACACTTATGAACTCTGGCTTTGAAAGCCCATAGTCTTTGTAGGTTACATTCGAATTGTCGCTTGGGCCCTGTATGCATTGAGAATTTGGCTGGTAGTTGCATGCACTTATGCTGCATATGAACACCAGTCAGTGTAGTCAGCTGCTATGTTTTTGGCTGCTCAAGCCAGTTGAGAAAAAGGCACAAACATGAAAATTTTCAGTGTTTTAGTTATTAATTCGAGAAACGGAGCTTAGGCCATGGTCTGAGACTGTGGTGCTTACGTCGCAACTGTGGAGCTGCCTGAGCGCAACACATTCACAGAGCAGAGGTTGGCGACTGAGCCACTCGTTGCTGCATTTGCAGTGCCCACTGTGCAATTGGTGTGTGAGGTGTGTGTATCTGTGCAAAACTGTTGTTTCCCTAGCTCTGCTACGTACATTGTTATACGTTGTGCTTCAGACTTCAGTTTTAGGGTGATTGGAGTACTTTTGAATGGGATGTATCTTGGCTTGGTGCAGGGCAACATGAACTTGCTGAGAGTTGAATAAAAGGATGTCATCTTATCTTGTGTTAGGTCTGAAAAGGAGCTCTTGGCACATCCGCACTATTTTCTGTGAGTTGTGGCCACCCAGGTGACATTTTTGGATTCTTGGCATTTGAGATCAAGAATTTTGACAGGGTGGCACTGCAGATTCACAAGCTGGTGTGCATCCTTCCTGCCAGTGCATGACTGGCTGTCGCGATGACTTACGACTGCCTTTGTTTAGAAAGAGGGTCTGCTTCAATGTGGTATTAAGGCTTTTCAAGTTCAGCCGTCCACATTCATTGTGAGAGACTGCCCCACACGTCTTGATCATCAACATGGAATCACTACTCATTCACCACCACCACCGCTCTAGCGACTGCCTGAGTCACCGATCTCTGCTCTATAAATGTGCTGTAACCAAGTGGCTATCAACTTAGCCGGAAGGTTCGCTGTCACTGACCACCCCCCTGATCTCCAGTACTGAAATCGGAAAGAGCCCAGCATGTAGTGAATTTTCGTCTTTGCAACTGGCTTGAACAGGCCGAATCTCCAATGCAAGCGCTATGCAAGTGACAATCTGAATGCAACTTGCAAAGATAGCAGGCTTACGGAGCCAGAGTTTGCTTGCTATAATATTTGAAGCACGGTGACCAGTCCTATTGTGCTGCATTGGTGTGACGGGCATAATACATTTAGATGCAGTTGGTACATTGTGCACAATTGCTTACATTTGGCTTAATGTGCATTCTGACACCTGTAGCGCCAATGTGAAGTGAGTGCAACCTTTAGTATTGGGGGCTTTAAGGCTTTACTGAGGGTGCTTTCCAGATGGAAAAAGACATGTTGTTTGGTTCAGCTAACAGAATCTTGCTGGGAGAATGGTTCTGCTGATAACCTTGCATCTGTTATGGCTGCAACGCCTGAGCATATATCAACAGTTGTGCATTTTAGCTTCTAGTATCAATGCGTAGTAAGCTAGCTTTCAACTGTAAAGACCTGAAAGGACTCTTTAGCATGATGAGACAGAGCCAGCTTGTAGGGTGTGATCCTGAACTTGTCACAGTTTGTACGGTCCTGCATGGCATGCAGCACTCATGTGTGAAATAGTTGCGTCACCGCCAGCCTTCCTGGTGCTTTGTTGGTCTACAAATGCCCAGATGTGAACAAGGCGTCATTAGGACAAAATTTGCTGAACATTAGACAAGTACTTGTGAAGATAAACTAACTTTTACTAATAGTCTACTACATTCAAATTTACAAAGTAAATTTTTGCCTACTGACCACATGCTCTGTGTGTCCACTTTGACCACTTTGTTGGCATGTGTGCTTTGACATTATGTAGCTTCAACAGGTGATGCGCCATCTTTGAGTCAAGGGAAGAGGGAGAAGTTCAAGCTGGAGGAAAGGGCAATAACTGAATATTGCACTTCTAAGTTTCCCATCTTCGTGATTAGCACTAAGCAGAGTAGTTTTCAAGGTGACATCGCCCACAATGCTGCCTGTGCTCTTATGCATCTTGTGGTTGACAAAGTACGTTTATGAGCTCTGTGAAAGGGTATTTTGGCAGTTGTGAAGATATATACTCTGTGCATGCAGCTGTGCGAGTTGACCATGCATTCCTCCATGAAATTTGATTTCCACATCCCTTGTTGCCTTGCTCTCCTGAAATGCTACGGTCGTGTCTAAGTTTCCACATGCCTTCATGCCCTTTTTTTCTTCCATGCTGCAGTCTGTCACCAATGACCTCTGGTGGTACTACATGATTGAGCTGGGCTTCTACGTGTCACTCACCATGTCCCAGTTTATAGACACCAAGCGCAAGGTAAGTGCCGGTTTTTCTTACCAAACTTATATGTTCTTTGTTTAAGGGGGGGGGACGCGGCTTTGAAGTCGCGAGAAGTGGCCAGAAAATATTTTTTTATTATTATGTTTATTGCATCAACTTGTATGCTTTGTTTTCAATGCTGTTCCGAAGTGTCGTTGCTGAAATCCGCCGCTAAGTACTCTGTAAGCATTGTTCCATGCACCATGGTGGCACTGCATATTGGAGAAATGCTTGAAAAATTTTTTTCTCTGAGCGGGCAAAGTTTGGGAATGAGTGCGCACTGCTGCGCTGCTTTTTTGGCAGCTGCTTTAATCATACACAATCCTCGTCTATTGGAGCATGGAAATTGCGTTTTTAAGCTGCAGACGATGAAGAAAACTCTGATGACAGAAACATGCCTTGTAGTTGGTCCACGTAACCTTACCTCATATAGCACTTCCTGCGTGGTGTTTGCTGTGGCATAGTTCGTTTTTGCGGCTTTGGTATTTCTTGCTCGCACAGTCGATGGAACTGCACCAACAGCTGCAGCAAGATTCATGCCGCCCGCAACCTGCCGGGAGCCGCTGGACACGGTGTGGCGCTCAAATACCGATTGGATGATGTGCCTTCGCCGTTCCACACATGCTAAACATCCGTCTGTCAAAATACCAGCATGGGGTGAAGCACTCGCGAAGCGACATTCCCGACATAGCATGTGGGAACACTGCCGCAGTTGCAACATAACAGCAGATTTTGTATTGCATGGGTTTCTATGGGAGCTTAGATGGGACTGGCTCACGAAATTGAACAGGGAAAATCTTCAGCCAGGAACATAACAATGGGGCTCTACTTCATCTGCATTCCACTCCCACCACATAAACATTCAGCCTTGTAGTCATTTTAAGGATGAGAGCTGACCAGAGTACCGTAAAAACAGGAATATACGTCGAACTTTTTTTCAAAAAACAATGGTGAAAAGTCGACCCCGTCTTATGTACCGGTCATTGGCGGAAAAACTACGGAAGTCTTGCAGCAATGGCGGCTGAAGTCAACAGCCTCCATCACATGCTCCATCGCCATCAGCAGCAGGATGACGTCGCACCGCCATTTTGCGTTTCCGTCGTTGCAAAGATATTTTGTTAAAAGGCTGCTTTTTCACATTTTGTTTCAAAATGAGCGGAAGCCGACAGCAATTCACTGTCGCCTTCAAGAAAAACGCGATTGAGTACACGGAAGCTCACAGCAACCTGGCGGCAAGGTGCGAATTTGGAGTATCAGAAAAGAGCGTTCAGTACTGGCGGAGGCAGAAGCTGCGTATTACAATTTGCAGCAACCAGGAGAAAACATCATTTCTTGGGCGGACCACAGCGTATCCAGAATTGGAAGGAAAGGTTGCGCTGCATGCAAGATCGCTGCCTGTGTCTGCCGAATGCATCCGCGTGAATGCGGTAGAGATCACGCGTGCCTCTAGACTCACGAGGGCGCAATTCAAGGGCTCATCATGCTGGGTGCGGCAATTCATGAAGAGGAAGGGCTTTGCTCTTGGGTGCCGTACTTCTGTGTGCCAGAAACAAACACATGGGTCGATGGGCGCACGATACTGTTTAAAAATTGGCCGGGTGTACATACGAGCAGCATTTAAATGAAAATAAATTCTGTCACCATTGTGCAACTTGTTGAGTCACATTTGTTTCAATGTAACGATGTCTTTCAATACTTCTTCTATTCAAGATTTTTTTTCATTTTTAGAATTGGTTATTTAGGGGGTCGACCTATATTCCGGTCCGACCTATAGTCCGGTTTTTGCGGTAGGTGCCATGGTGATTCTTTTGTGCAGCTCTGTGGCAACACCCTAAACTGGTTTTTACTGTTCAGTTGTTCAATTTAAATATTTTCAATTTTTCCATGAAAGTACTCTGCATTAATTTCACTCTTTGAGGTGCGGTGCTGTATAAATTGTGGACAATTAGCTCTTGCATGATCCGGACTTTAACAACCAGTGCACCTAAGGTGCACCACTGGTGCAGAATGACGCCGTTCATCGTAGGCATGGTGTATTGAATGTGACTGAGAAAGTGTCTGGTGTTTCTCCCGTGCAGGACTTTTGGCAAATGTTTGTACACCACATCCTGACCATAGTGCTGCTGTCGCTGTCATGGGCCTGCAACCTGCACCGCATAGGCAGCCTGGTGCTCATTGTACATGACTTTGCCGACGTGCCACTCGAGGTGAGAACATTTGTCGCGAATTGGTAGCGCGTCCCCGACTTTCCGAAGGGTGCAAGTTCGAACAAGAGAACGAAAAGATCAAACAAAACGAAATGAAGCCGTATTTATAATTTAAAGGAAACGGGGCCAACAAGAAAAACACACACCCAACACGCATACAACACTACAGAAAACGGGGCCAACAAGAAAAACACACACCCAACACGCATACAACACTACAGAATAAAAGGAAAGAGTTCACCAGGTACTGAGTGTCCCAGGTGAAGCGGGGATGCCTTGCAAACAGGGCAAACGTGGGTCGATGTAGTGAGACGCATCACCAGAGAAAGCGGCGGAAGGAGCCAGGTGGTAATAGGAGCGGAGAGGAACATAGGGAGACACCGTTGATCTCCCGTTAACAGCCCGAAGAACTTGGCAGCCGCAGGAAAAGCGTAGCCAGGTCCCGTCAATGGCGTCACGAAACGCCATAGGCTTAACACTTTCGTGACCGCGGGAAAATCGGTAGTTTTCGTGTAGTCTGGTAATTATTTTGTTCCTGCCACAGAAAGTAATCCATGTTGAAGTGTATGGTATCAAATTGTAGAAGAAGAAATTATCTTTCCAATGGTATTGGTTTCAAACAACATATTTAATAGTGACAGTAAGAAAAAATTATCAAAGCAAAAAAATTGCAACAAGAACGAAAAAATCGATAAAAACATCAATGCTGCTTTGCACAAAAAAAATATTAAAAAAAAACCGAAATATACATTTTCAACAAAAGAGCCATATGAAATCAGCCTGCAAATATTAGCTCTGTATCTGCAAAAGCTGTTCAGGTACACAGGGAAACATTAGACCTAGTGTCTATCGTGCCACCGTGCAAAGCAGTTCCTCGATGAAGTGAAACAAAGGTTGGCTGCACATGTTTCACAGAAAACATTTGTTTTCTGCTCAACTTTCCTTTCATCGTAACACAATTTACAGTTTCTATATCTTTCCATTTTTTGTGGCTGATGCTGTTGCACTTGAGGTGCACTCCGAGAGGGAACAACAGGCGCGACTGGGGGGTCCGCAAGATGTGGCTCATCACATCCCAGAAGTTGGTCGATAAGTTCTAGCCTGAAGGCAAACTGGTCAAAGTGCAAACTTCTCGATAGTTCTGGGATTTCTGGATGCTCCCGACGATGCTCGTCAAACATTATAAAGCTATTTACTACAGCTATATCGACACAGTGGAAGAACAGTGTCTTCCACCAATGCACTGACTTCATAAGAACATTGTAGGACCCGATGAGCTGGTCGGATTTGTCCACTCCAAGCATGCCCACATTGTAGTTCTTGATCAGCACCGGCTTCTTCACGGACACTTCTGTCCACGTATTCCCGACTTTCTTTCTTCGCTTTGCAAGGACGAATTTGTTCGCTGTGTCCGCGGTTGACATCATATTCACAGCTCGCCGGTCTTTCCATTGCAGGTACAAAACATCCTGCTCCCTCAGCCATCGAACGTCCCCTCTTTTCGCCTTCTTTTCCCACTGTGTGTCTTTGAGTTCACTTGGAAAGCCACGCCGATCTTTCCGCGTTGTCCCACACGCAAGTGTCTTGCGCTCCAGTAAATGAACAAACAAAGATGTAGAAGTGTAGAAATTGTCCAAAAAAATTATGTAACCCTGATCTAGATAATTTTCGCACAGCCGTGTCACAACATCGAATGCCAAACCTCGCACGCTAGGTTCTTCGCGCTTTCCCGTATAGACGCTGAACTGAACAGTGTACCCCGTTTCCGAATCTGCCAAAACCCATAATTTGTAACCCCATTTGATCACTTTATCTCTCATGTACTGGCGAATTCCGGACCGACCTTTCGATTTCACCATCCTCTCATCGACGGAGAGGTTCCGACGCGGTTGAAAAAATAGCGCGGAAGAATCGTTGACGTGCTGAAGCAGAGAGGATATGCGGTGAAGCTTGCCATGGGATGCGACGGTCGTCTTCTCTGGATCAGACACACTCAGGAATGCAAGTAACGCCTTGAACCGTTTCCTTGACATCACTGTAGGCGGAAGAAGACCTGAGAATAATCTGCGTGTGCTCCAATAACAATGCAAACGTGGGACTTGCACAATTCCCATGTATACGAGAAGTCCGGTGAACTTCAGCATCTCCTCTTGAGTGACTTCCTTCCAGGATCCATCTCTCTCGCTGTACGTGGGCTTGTCGAAAATATGCATCCACGCATACTTATTTGTGTTCTCGCATATCTCCCTGATGATTTCGGCGGTGAAAAAGAGCAGGAAGAAATCGACGGCTCTTACGAACCGCCGCGCAGCACTCCGGACCGCGATTCCAAGGTCCACTCCCGGCGGTCTTCGTGGACAAAACTCAACTCTCTGCGCGGCCGACGGCATATGGTCCCTTCTGAACGATGTTGACACCCTGCAGATAAGAACTCTGACCCTTTAGAACACACCGGAAATCCTTACGACGCGATAACACAGTCCGATAAGAAAGCAAAACTCACCGGCGGATGCCTGTCGATGTTCTGGGGCGGTTTGCGGCACTTTCGCCGTCCGTACTAAAGTCCGACGAATCGAATTCATCTTCAGAGTCTGTGGTGCTACGATCATCCGCAAATTCGAGCCCAGATGCGTCGGAATCCGTTGAAACTCGCCATTTCCGTGGAGCGGACGCGCGCGACGTAGATGCCATCTCGGAAACAACGAGCGCTCGTCATCCCGCCTATGCAGGCGCTTAAAAATCCCCGCGCGGCGGAAAAGAGAAACACAACTCCGAAACTTATAAAATAGTCTCTCTTTAACCCGCTCGATGGCGTTAGCTGTCCATAACGCTCGGAGAGGCGCCAAAATTCAAACTTCTACCATCGATAACATACTGTCGACGGGAATAGGCGTGGTCACGAAAGTGTTAAAGCAAGCTGTCGAAGAGTGCCTTTTGGCAACGCGGACCCTCAGTCCATCGGCTGCCACCTCCACACTTGCAAAGAATGCAGGAGGCTTGCGTCGGTGATCCAAGGGAGGTCCACGGCAGCACGGACCCAACGTCCGACGGCTGCCACCTCCACGCTTGAATGACCTGATCTCCGCTGCGCTGTCTTCCTCAACACCTCGGTTTTCTGACACGTTAGCGCTCCGCTGTCCAACGCACCATTTTCGACGCACCGCGTTCACAAATCCTCCGAGGATCTTTTGTGCACCTCACAACGTTACATGTGTGTCTGTTCAGTTAGATTAGAGGCTTTCAGAACTTTGTTGGATCAGGGGCCTTCAGTACCTTTGCTGAGTAACTTTGCCCAATGCCGCTGACGTCGTCGGATCGCCCGGAAAAAGGACCGATGAGACGCTTACGCTTTCTTTGTCTTGGTTGGGCTTGGCTAACTCGGTGGTGTGCAACCCACACTTTCTGTCTCCATTGCACGAGTGCACGTAACACGCGTCACCTTGTGCGCCATGTCCCTTCCACTCCACCTTTCTGGTGTTTTAAACACGTGCACTGGCGCAGTTGGGTGCAGCGTTGTCTTGGCACATTTCAAATTTCGCGGGACAAGCCGCCGCTGCCAGCGCTCCGGTCAAAACATAAAAAACATGTCAGCGTTACTGGTACACGGCGTCTAAGTGTGCTGCCAAGGTCTGTGCTGCAGATGGCACCAACGCAGGTGGCACAAAACTGAAGAATGAGCTAAGCGCTAATACTCTGAAATGACGTCGACCGATTGTCGTGACATCGCAATTACCAATCCCTCTTCATGGAGGCACCTGCCAGTCATCTGTGATTTCACGCTAGGGGATTAAATGTGATGTGAGAACTGGTTGCTGCCATTGGCTGCAAGGCCCCCTTTGGGGGACATTCGCCGCTGCCTTCTTGAGTTGTATCATGCTATAATTGCTTAATGAAGCTTTCTTTAGGAGCATTGCATTTTTGTGCACGAGAAGACATAAGTGAAGGTTGGAACAGGATAAGTGTACCTTGAAAAATTCTGACGACTGTGTATCACTTGATTATACACGTACCGTATAAACTCATTTGAGGGCCGCACTTTCTTTTTTTGAATTCGGGTGTGAATTTCGAAGGTGCGTGCGGCACATACACAAATTAAAAATGATTTTTAATCTTCCTTAAAAGATTTTTTTTTAATTATCTAGTCCAAAACGGGAGCTGCGGCTCATACATGGGTGCGGCCTTTACACAAGATTATACGGCAACTATGGTAATCTCTGAATCTCTTGACATAAACTATCTTCTAAAACCTCCCACCGAAATTGCCCAAAAGTAGGCTTTGAAAACTCTGAACCCTGCTGGTACTCGAAAATGCACACAAAGCCAGTATTTTAAACAAACTATAGGTGTCTCCATTAACACAGGACATTCTAACCCTGTGTTTGGCGCACCATAGCCTTAGTTGCCTTTGCGCCATTAAAACTAACGAATGCACAAAACACTGTCCATGCAGCAGCAGGCGCCAAGCTCATATGTGCCATTGCCATTTTGTTGCCCTCTCATCTGCAGCTGAGCCCTTCGCAGCAGCCTCTGCTTCTGCGTCTAACTTCCATAGCTTCACGACCAGCAAAAATGGAGCACTGCCTTGCTTTGTGTTGTCTACTCCCATTATGCCATGTCGCATTTCTGGATGAGTGGTTTAGGGGGCCATGGTTGAGAGGCACTTATTGAAGCAGTTGAAGGTGCAGACACAGGCTGCCAGTGTGCATGACACCTGATGCTTTCTCTCGCTGCCTTGTTCTGTGCAGGCGGCCAAAATGGCCAAGTACGTGAAGCGGCAGCGTCTTGCAGATGCCACCTTTGCTGTGTTCACCATCTGTTGGCTGGTGTCCCGGCTTGGCCTCTACCCATACAGGTTGGAACACTAGTAGGGCGCAGTCTCCCCTTTTTAGTGACAGCTGTGCAGTGGACTTCCTCTAGGGTAAACAATGTTGCTGTCAGCATAGTATGTCGTATCAAAATATCCTGCATTCTCCTGCTGTACATGGAGAATGTTTTCTCGGGGGCCTTAATTTGAAGTCTCCTGTGGAGACCTAAAGTCGCCCGTAAGCCAAGGAATCAGGATTATTGGTGTTCAATCTGTGTTCTTAGGATTCATGCTGTCCTGGTAGCATGCAAGTGCACTTTTTGGGGGGATGGATGGAGGCTTGGGAACTTTCTGTAGCATGTGAGCTTTTAACATAGGAAGTGAGTGGCGGAAATGGTGCCAGTTAAAACTGATAAGAGAAGGGGTAGAAAAGAGTGCCTAGTATTATTTCCTCTTGAGGAAGTGTGGAAGACAGTGCAAACCACAGAAAGCGTCGGACTGAATTTGTTGGGAATGAGAAAAACACTGTGGGGCAACTGGATGCTGGGTACAGGACTTCTTCCTCTCGCATTGATAATCTTGTGAACCAGTTGTAGTACCTAGCTATCAAAATGCTGTAAAAAATTGAGTTTTTTTTTCTTAGTCTGGTTCCTGCTCCAAACTGGGCTGGGGGCATGGGCGCTCGGCGCTAGTGCCGTATGCTGAACTTGCGAAAGGAGTGCAAGCACCCCTAGGCTTTCAATTCTTTGTTCAAACATTTGCGAGGGTGGTTCTGCCATCTGTTGCAACTTTTTCATCATCGTCATCATTATCAGCCTGACTACACCCACAGCAGGGCAAATGCCTCTCCCGTGTCTCTCCAATTAATCCTGTCCTTTGCCAGCTGCGCCAACCGTATCCCTGCAAACCTCTTAATCTCGTCCGCCCGCCTAACTTTCTGCTGCCCCCTGCTACGCTTGTCTTCTCTTGGAATCCACTGCGTTACCCTTGAGAACCAGCAGTTATCTTGCCTTTGCTTTGCATGCCCTGCCCAGGCCTATTCCTCCCTCTTGATTCCAGAGAAGGAGCCTTCTTTGTGGACGCTGCGGGTCCTGTAGAGGGGATATCAGCAATCTCAGTGGTGCACCAAATGCAGGTCGTGGACGGGCTTTCAGTTCGTAACGGGGATACACAAGCTGTGGAGGAAGTAGCAATAGCCCTAGCCGCAATGCACTACGTATCGAAATACATAGTTACAGATTCCCAGGCGGCTTATAGCAGCTATATGCGTGGCAGAATCACGCCGCTAGCGTGCAAAATTTTGAGTCAATATAGGACTTCAGCTGCACGTAAGGAGCTAATATGGGTACCAGGTCACCAGGGAGTTGAAGGAAACGAGCGGGCATATGCTTCGGCCCCAGCTTTTCTTCTCTGGAATCCTCCTACGTCCTCCCTTACTGATTCAGGCTCCCCCTCTCCTTTAACAACATATTCAAAGATATTACAGCATTTGCACCTTGAAAGGCAGACACTTCAGAGGCCCGCTAAGGGTCTTAGTAAGTCAGAAGAATGTCACCTTTGAAGGCTACAAACCATGCCGTTTAATAATCCAGCTACGCTTCATGCCATTGAGCCCGAGTCCCTTTCGGCACAGTGCAAATTTTGTGGCCAGAAGGCAAACTTATACCATATGGTATGGGCTTGTCAGGAAAATAATAGTATTGACATAATAAATCGGCCAAAGTTGGAGGGCTGGGAGGTGGCCCTGTCCAGCTCGGACCTCGAGGAACGAGTCCTCGTCGCCAGAGCACGGCAGCGGCTTTTACCAACGGTGTCCCGGACTAGGGACCCGATCAGCCTTCCCTTAATCTAAGTCATTGTGGCTTTAAATAAGCGTTTTCATCATCATCATCCTCTTGATTTAGACTAGGATGTTTAACTTGCGTTTGTTCCCTCACCGACTCCGCCTGCTTCCGGTCTCTTAACGTTACACCTATCATTTTTCTTTCCATAGCTCGCTGCGTTGTCTTTATCATAAGCTGAACCCTTCTCATGCCGTGTATGCTAGTGGGCATCAAGTTTACAGGGCGTGTGCCACTACCCCTCCAGGGGCCTGCTCACCACTATCTGTGGCACGCCAAGGTCCTAGTATTGCTCTTCCATCTCTCTTCCATCTTTTGTTCTCAAGCTGCCGTTTTTGCTTTGTCCAAGCCACTGAAACTGCTCCCTCCTTGTGGGGGCGTCATTCTTGGAGAAATACCACACTGTCAAAGGATTAAAGGAGGCATTCCTTTTGGTTTCCCGTCCTGAAGCACTTAGTGTTACTATCAGGGTTGGAGTTCGAAGCATAACATGTGGGTGTGTGATCTGTGCAGGGTGATCTACTACACCATGTTTGAAGCAGTGAAGGTGATTGAGATGTTTGCTGCCTACTACATCTTCAACACACTGCTGACCGCCCTGCAGTTCCTGCACATAGTCTGGACTTGGATGATTGCTCGAATGGCGCTGCAGGCTATTACAAGCAATGGGGTGAGTAGCACGCCTGCTTTCCCATTCTTGAAAAGGTTTGCTCTAGCACAGCCTGAAGCTTAGTCTGTGCTACATTAAAACCATGTTAATTCACATTTCATGCAACTGGAGAAAATTTTGAAATTTGCTGAATGTCTAATTATCGGGGGACCAAAAAAAAATTAAGTGTTCCGCATCAACTTACCTCTTTTTAAAATTGTGTTGTCATTGAATGATTCGTGTGAGAAATTTCTGTGGCAGTAACTATTTTTTGCAGTTACACCACATGGTGCAGTGCGCAAATGCTGTCGGATGAATGAACACATCCTCTAAGATGCTCAGGGCATCTGTAGCACCCCCTTGCATGCACACATACCCAGCAGAAAAAAAGCACACCCGCATACACACACATGCCATAATGTAAAACCTGGTAAACTGATCACGATCTCCATGATATAACATGGAAAAGTGCTGACAGTATGCTCAGTAACTCGCATGCAATGAACACAAAGAAAATGGTGTAGTGCAGCTAATAACAAAGCATCCCAGTGTTCCTTCTTGACTGATAATAAAAGGGGGCAAGTAACATGTCTTTACATATCGCTGGACACCAGTGCCACTTGTGCTATAGTCATACAATGAAAGGGAAATGAGAGGCTAGTTATGACATACATACGAAGGAAGCCAACAGGCACTGAAACCAGAGCATCGGGAATGTTTCTATTCAATTTTTTGCTTTTTACTTACGGTGTTGATCAATGGGAAATTAATTGCATAAATATTTTATTGCTGGGAGATAAATGGTTAGAAAGCAAAAGTAAAAACAACCACATGCCGCCGGTGGGATCCGGACCCGCGACCTCCAAATTTCATGTCCGGTGCTCTACCAACTGAGCTACAGCAGCGGCTGTCCAATCTTCTGCTTTTGGGGGTACAGCATAGACAGCTTATAACGCATACTGCGGGAGTCGGAAAAATCCGCAGGTACTGCACTGTAACCAAAACGAAGCTTTTCCATTAATTTGCCTATTCAGTATGGCCAGCCTGCCTTTCAAAGTGCACCTGAAAACGCATCAGATGCACAACACTGCAATCACAGGCAACAAAGAAATTTATTTTAAAGCATCATAGAGAATGAAAAAACAACGCTATTTTCATCGTCGCTTCGTCGGGCTCATCCTCGGATAGTCTCATCGCAACCACGCACCGCTGCCACGATGTCTTCATCTGTTGCGGCTACTTTGCACTCAGCGCCGTCATATTCGTCCTCGGCAACGAAGTCTGCGAATGTGTTGTTCTCATTCACACAATTCACACGTCGTCCGCGATGACTTCTTCGTTGACATCATCACTGGCAGCGGCACAGTCCGAGGCTCCGGAATTCGTCGCGAAACCAGCTTTCTTGAAACACTTTTGTACCGTTTATGCTTTAATTTGCCACCATGATGCCGTGATCATATCGATGGCAGCCCTCAAATCCACCTTCAGTGCTTCCTTTTGCTGCATGTTCAGCACTAAACGTTCGCAAATGCGTCTTTTGTAGCGCGCTTTTACCGTCACGATCATGCCCTGGTCTAGTGGCTGGCTCTTAGCTGTCGTATTTTCCGGCAAAAATTTCAAGCACACTTCAGTCAGCTTTCGGAACAGTTATCTAAAATTAAAACGACTTGCCATTTCTCGGCGACCATGTTGTCATCAAATTTCTGCAACCAACTGGCAAAGAGCTCCTGGGTCATCCACGCCTTTTTGTTGGCTGCATACAAAACACGTAGACAATCCTGCTTCTTGAAGCACCGTGGTTGTGCCGGTCTTCCCACGACGAACAGGCGCCGCTTGTTTGTGCCATCCATGTTGGCGCAAAATAAGACTGTCACTCGCTCCTTCGACGCCTTTCGACCGGAGCAGCGCTCATCTTGCAAAGCGAGAGTGCGATTCGGAAGCAGGTTGTAGAAGACGCCAGCTTCGTCAGCATTATAGACGTCACGGTCACTGTACTTCGAAAGCATGCTCTCAACATGAATGTTGAGCCAGGCATCAGTGGCAGAGTCGTCGACTTCTGCACTTTCGCCGGAGGTAGCCCGACAGCTTATCTTGTGCTGGTCCTTGAAGCGCTGAATCCAACCGTTCAATGGGTTGAAAGAATCATGCCCCAAAAGGTTTGCAAAGCACCTGTTTTGGCTTGCAGTATCGGGCCACTCACAGGAGCGCCCTGGGCTCGGATCTCTCGAAACCATTTAAACAAAGCGGCATCAACATCTTCGTACTTGGATGCACGAATCCGCTTCCTCGCAAGTGAAGTGGAGTCTTCCTGCAGCTTGTCTCTATTCTTCCAAATGGCAGACACAGTAGTGTCGGCGACGCCATACTTTTTTACCACCGCAACCTTTTTTAAACCGCTCTCGACGTCCCTCACAATGCTCTGCTTGGTTCCCAGAGACAAAGCTTGCCGTTTCCTGGCTTTCGGAGAAGACACCATCGGAACTGATGACAGCCGAGGCTGGTAGACTTGCCCATGTTGTCAGCGTGTCAACAAAAATACTGCCGCACGTGCGCGTAGTAGCCGAGCTTGCACGGAAATCCACAGCCCACCTCCGCTCCAGCATGCTCGTTTAGCCGTGCCATCAAGTGCTTTCAAGTTTTGCCCAATCAGTGGGCCCAACGGAGGCGCATTGGAGAGCGAGGGGAAAAACGCCTGCTTTGCGACATTTTATTTTGCTCTCCTCCCGCCGGCAGCCTTTCCTTGAACAGCGCTGACAACGCTCCCCTGCCCTACCTGTTGCTCCCTTCTTGCGCAATCTCGGAAGCACACTCGTCGCACCCGTCGGTACCCACGGGCCTGTGCCGGTACGCGGGCCGCCAGCCTTTCCAGAAACTACACTATACGCGGTCTCCGGTTATGCGCGGCTGCATATTAAGCGGTACGCCAATACGTGTAACTCTATGGACAGCAAAGCGGTCGTCACAAAAAGCCGCATATAATGTGGCCCGCATTATAAGTGGTTGCGTTATAAATGGTCTGAGCTGTATTTATGTTGTGTGTAACCTTACCTTAAGAGTGTTCACCAGCGCCACCCTTGTCCAACAGCGGTGGACGTAGTACGTCCTGTATTACAGCAAGTGCCACATTGCACGTGATCAAACGGGGGAGGCGGGAGCTGAGCGAGAACCCTCTTATGTTACCTATGACATCAAGTCTGCCAGATCCGAGGCCCTCGTTAGCCAATTGGGATGTCCGAATTGTCCAGTTTCATGAAATAATTTTTTTGCCATACTTTTGCCCCGAGTCAGGCTGCCATTCTATTGGTGTTTTGTACAGTCGGTCTCGTGTGGTTCTCGTCGCCATATCTTTTTTGTAATTGAGGTCAGGTAGCTTTCTAAATGTCCAGATGGAAGCTAACCTTCCGTCCACTGTTTTGCAGCAAGGGTGGAAGGGTATGTTGCGTTCTTTTGCACTAGGTGCAGAGCAAATGGGATAGTCTACAAACTCTAAACTTATAGAGGCCTTGTGCCAATCAGCACTTACCTGCCCTTTTTGGAAGTGAAGCCAGAAAATGCCTTTGTAGAGTCTTATTCTTCAATATCTTATAGATTTTTAATAATTCATTTTCGTGGTTAATATGACTTTTTCCTGCATTAATATAAAAAACATTGAAGTTCTGCTCTATTGGAGATGTATCACGATGCAGCTAAGTTTTCCACTCTGACATTTGTAGGTCAGAGCAAGACACACTCAAAATGGTGAGCCTGCACCATTTTGCATTTTTATTAGGGGTGCACATTTACTGAGGTGGGCTGGCGGGACATGCGCAGGTCAAGGACTTGCGCAGTGATGACGAGTCAAGCAGCCAGGAGGATGAAAAGGCACCACAGAACAGCCATGACGCCGGAGACTTCAAGCGGCACAAGAGCCGTAAAGCCGACTAGAGCCGAGCCAAGGAGCAAGAAAAGGCCATGCACGATCCCCCGTGACAACTGCCGGCATGCATTGACACTTGCAGCTCTGTACCCCCCTTCACACACCCTCATTTCTGCTGGACCTCCCCAATCAGTGCATCTTACTTATGCTCTTCTTTGTAGACCCTTGGTGCAGAAAGTTGAGTTTGAAGGGGCAGGTTTATAGGTGATACTCGAAAGGAGTGCCGACTCAGGGCCACAGGGTAAGAATTAGAACCATGCATGTGTCTCTCTCTTGTCTGCACACGGTGTGGGGGATCTGCAACTTCCTTTTGCCTGGTTGCAACCACGCTGCAAAAGCCAAAGGCTGCACTTGTGCTCGCTCATGCTGGATGTAAACGTGGCAATTGGCGTCGGTTGCGGCTGTTTAGAGGTCCACATTCAGTGTGACTGGCCAGCTACTATAGGAACACTTTTTAATGTCCTGGCTGGTGCATATCTGGATAATTGCAGGTTGTGCTTGTAAGGTTGCTGAGCAGTTTAGTAGGTGTAAATAGGCTGAGCTGTAGATACTCGGGTGAGATGTTGCCTCCAGCATACAGAGGACTATGGGCAGCTTGCAGGAGCTGCCACTGCTTGCCAGGGGACGTGAGGATGTGAATCTTTTATATAATGCTGATGACCATAAGAAAGGAGAGAACCTCATGAATGCCAGAAATAGGTATTTTCTATACTCTCAGTGATAGACTCTACAGCAAATTACAAGTCACTCTTCATCGAGTAGACAGTCCTTCGTTTTTTTGTGTACCTGGATCGTTTCGATCACACTGTGCAGTAATGAATGCCTGCAAGGCGTGAGCAGTGCACATGGTAGGCTGCCTATTTCCGGGCGTCAGGATGGCCCTTTGCTCTTGCAGCGTGGTTCTCCTATGTCCTGTCTGGGTTCCCTCTTGTGTTGGGCTGCTCGGCAGGCAAGGCTGCTCGCCTCTCTGCCACCGTACGCGCGAAACCACTCTGGGCACCGCACTGTGTGACCACCTCTTTGCTGGATTTGTGGCCGTGATTAATTAAGCAGCAAGCTGTCTGCGGACTTTTGGTGCATTGTGGTTGGTGCCTAGCGGTAAATGCCTTGCACTACCATACGAACAACCTTCTCTTAATGTTAGTGTGCTTCGCTTGTGTATACAACCACAACATGTGGCGTCATGCGAACAACCCGTCATTTGTGAGGGCATTTTTCTGCCTGGCGTAGAGATGGTATCACACTGGACATGCCGGGTGTGGAGCTTACCAAGGAGAGTGGTCACAGAGTAGTGGCCGTTTCCTTCCTAGAGGCAGGCACCGCGGATGGTGCGGTGTGGCTGGAGCTGGGAGCAGTGTGTGACAAGCCGTGTGCAGGCCCGCGGGGCGGCCCCTCTTGCTGCCAGGAGAGGTGGGCCGTCCCGACTCTTTTGTCTTTCGTTCTCTGTCCTCAGTGCTGCTGCATCGTGGGTAGGAAGGTTTTCTTGCGTAGCATCGGTAGCCGGAGCGGTGGGCTTCCCTCATGCAAGCAGTGTCACACCTTTATCGCAATTTTTCCAGCCCTGGCACGTGATTGCATGATGTGGCATGGGCACAAGTGGCTTGAAGGGAAATCACAGCTTGGTACAGAGATCAAATGGCATTCCTTGTCGTCATTTTGATTTCACTAGTGTGAAAAGTGAAATGAATTAGAGATCAATTGGCATTCATTGTCATTTTTTTTATTTGGCTGGTGTGAAAAGTGATATGAGTTAAATTACTGTTGCATAAAATCCTCACATTGTGGTGCTGAGGCCACAGGACTTGAACCGACGTGTGCGGCTGCATGTCTGGTCACTGAGAAGTGTGCCTGCATATGTACCTGTTACAGAGGGGCTTGGAATAGCAGATACACTTAACGGATGGGCTTGGTGGCCACACCCTTTAATGGGATCTTGTGGGATGCTGCTTGCATGATGGTTGCTCCCCACTCCGTCAGTGTTGGTGGGACGGCATGCTCGAGACGGGCTTCTACGTGCCTATTGCAGCAGGTTTCTTTAAGTTTCTCTTATTGTGGCAGCACACATTTTCGGAAACCCAGGGAGTACAGTGTAGTGCTCTGCAGCCACTGCCAAAGCACTCCAAGGGGTTTGTCACCATCCGAGATCTGGTATGTTTTGTTTTAGCCTTAGAGTTGCATGTGGCCCTGGGTGGAAGGGAGGGTGGAAGCTGTAATGCTTGACCTGGTTGGTCATGTGAGCCTGTCATCAAAGGTGCCCTGGCATGTTCTACGAGCCCGCGGCCTACAACGGCCTCGAGCCCCTCATTGAAGCGGGTTCCTAGAGGGGAATAGTTACGGGCACGGGGTACTGTCACGAGAGTCGTTCTTAATAGTGGCAGCAGCTTGCAGGAATGGTTGTGCCCTGTATTGTGCAGTTACGTCTGTTGTCCTGTGTTTTTCTCCCCGCCTTTTTTTTCTTACCATTAAGTAACGATGCTTCTGTCTTTGTCTAGCGTAGTAGAGAATTGGAACCAAAGAGTATTTTTGTATTTCTGCTGCTGCAACACATTGTACTTCCTTCTTACCTGCTTTCTTGCCTTCATGTTCTTTGGTGCATCGTGTACCGTGCACAGACGCTGTGATGTGTGTGTGTATGCGCTCTCTCGCATACGAATGCTTCCGGCGGATGGGCGGCCACGCCAGTTTTGTTGCATGTAGCTCCTGTAGGACATTGCAACTATATCGTTTGACCTTACTTTGTACTACTGCCGCTGTCATTGTGAGCGGCGGCAGCCGTACCGGACTGCGTCACGCGCCGCACCTCGGCCCCGGCGGCTGGCTGCAGCGTGATGCGCGCACTGGAGTGTTCTTCGCCGCGGGGGAATGCGTGCGTGTAGTTCCTTTTCTGCCCTGCCTGTTATACACACCACGCCCCTGCCCAGAGGTGGCGGGAAGGCCTGCTGGGCGAGTCAATGCAGACCACAAAGGTTCGACAGAATGTGCTGTGTGCATCTTAAGAGGAGCTGTCGCAAGTGCACCTCGTCTGTGTATGTATGTATGTATGTGTGTGTGTGAGTGAGTGTGAGTGCGTGCACGCGCGTGCACCTGCCGCTTGCAGTGGTGGTCGGTAGTGGCGGACCGTCAGCAGCAGCACCTCAGTCGTCAGTTTGGTGCACCCCGACAGCGTGTTGTCGCGCTACACGAAGCGCTCCGTGCGTGGTGTCATCGCTGGCGTAGCTCCGCCAGGTGCTTCGTGGCTGGTCACAAAATTGACCATCCCTTCTTAAGAAGACTTGTGAGGGAATACGCTGATAAAAGAGCGTGCATGTCACCTGGCGGTGCAGTTCCAATGGGCTGAACAAATGAGTCACTGAAGTGGCCAAAAGGCGGAGCTGCGCTGGCTGTAGCAAGAAGTGTGGTCCGGTCAAGCATTCCTGCGTCAGACGCATTTTGTTTTGTACCGCGGGTTCGCCATTTGCTGCACGCCCCCCAAGCTGTGGATGGCGTCTTGGAATAAAGGCGTTCCCTTAACGGCGGCTGGCTGGCGTGTCGGAGTGCCTTGACAATCCTGAGATGGTATGCCGCCAAAAAGGCGCCGAAGTCCAGCATACTGGATCCCGGCGCTCCTGGCGTACTTGCGGAAGACCGCAACTGGTTTATTACGACTTCCAAACCTTTTGGCAAATTAGTTCAATGTTTTAAAACTGACTTAAAATATATTCTCTTCATACGGACTGTCTCGTAGGACAGGGAAACTCCTCTCTAATGCTGCTCACGGCTGACCTGCTGTCTCACTCTCAAAGTTCGCTGCGACTTTTGTTAAGAAGGATACTGAGAATAACTCTATCCAGTTTGTGTTCTTGGTAAAAACCTATTGTGTATGTGTGTAGCTATGCTGACCTTTGTCTGGCAGCAAGAGAATCATTCTTGCCTAAAAAATTTCATTATTAAATTTTCCCGCCACTTGATTCAAACTCTTGATTGTACAGTGAATTTGAGTAGCCTATAGCCTCTGGGATCCACGAAACTGTCGATGCACGGCAGTTTACTTGCGAAATCTGCCGGTAATGGCTGCACCTTTAGTGTTGTGGTCTTTTCTGGCATATAAAAGCTGTTTTCGGTTAGTATGGCCTTTGTAATTAGAAGGGGGTAATGTCTTCGATTTATCCTCGGTGTCCGTTTAATGAGCTTTGCTTCCTAGCAGTTGCGCAATAAGGAAGGTCAAGAGGCGCAGCGCGATCTCGTCCATGCGAGAAGGGTGCAAATAGAAGACTAAGCTCTCAGTTTCTCTGAGGGGGGCATGCCGTGGCCAGTACAGCTGTTGATTTGTTGAGGTGTTGGGAAGCTTGGTGGAGTAGTTGAGGTGGGGGCGGAGGAAAATAACACCTTAGAAATGAATAGAGGTGACAGTTGCACCCTTTGGATACAAAAGGAATGATGTGTGTTTTGGGAACTTTTCTTAGTCTGACATTGTTGCACACAATGCTGATTCAAGATTTATTGACTGAATGGGGCAAATACCCTGAAATATAGTACTAAGGACTAAAGACACCTTATTTGGGTGCGTGGTATTCGCCTACAGCCGCTTATAGTTCAATTTCTTCTCATGCTGTTTTGGTTTCATCAACCGAACGATGGCTATGCCGTGCAGTTGTACTTTAGGTCAAGTGAGGCACAGAAAAACTGCAATATAAACTTTGATACGTAGTTTTAACTCTACAGTCGCTTAAACCAGCCTGTTGCAAGAGCGAGAATTGCAACAAATGAAATGTATATTTTTTTTTATTTCTAATAAACCACTACTACTACTGCCAGTAATATTGCAGTTTTTTTGTGCCTCAAGTGACCTAAAGTTCAAATACATGTCATAGCCATCGTTCGGTTGATGAAACCAAGACAAATCAAGAAATAAATTAGCGGTGGGAGGCGAATGCCATGGGGTACGCTGCGTATACCAGTGTCTAACACATCGTATGAAAGAAAACACGCAAGCAAAAATTGTCTTTAGTCCTTCAAGTTGGGAGGCCACATAAGATAAAAATCATTAAATCAAGTCATGATTACAAATTTTATTTTGCCTGATCGGCTACGTTTTAGTTACCTTATCACATTGCTGAAAATGTTAACGGTGCAGTTCGTTTTTTTATTGGGAAGAAATGCATCGCTTGTTGCATCAGCAGTGATAAGTAACCTCTGAAATGTTGAAATAAAAAAAAACCTTGGTATTTATGTTAGCTCTGTAGCTGTATCTGTGCCTTTTGCAGTGAACTAGGATAAATGTATTGTGATTAGTAATAACAATGTAATCTTCAGAAAACAAAAAGCAGAAATGACCTTGTTTGATTACACCTATACAAACAGTGAGCTGTAATGTCAAAACTTTCGAATAGATTTTACTTAGCTTAGTTCATTGCATGTCCCTATATGTCTGGAATATGAAAATTTCATTCGAAAATTCAGCAACGTTATCAGTGCTCGTGTAGGTGTTTAGAAAAAGCTGTTTAGAGAAAAATGAAGTTTTCAAACAATGTCAAAGATGGAAAAATAACTGCATAGAAGTATGAAATGCGTAGCGAAGTCTTTTGCTTGCATTACTGCTCATTTCTTCTTGCTTGTTTAAATAGTTACCTGATGGATACTGCATCCTTTGTCTCCAGTGGTAACCTTTGGTGATGAAAGCCCTCTTGGTTAATACCATGCTTCTATACCAGCACGCACCTTATGACATGCGTACTATGCCTGCTTCTAACATTGAAGAGACCTAAAGCATCATGCAAGTTGGAGCCTGCTGAATGTTAAGTCCATTGAGGCATTTATTTGCACGTTATATTTTTCCATGTAAACACTTAGGAGTTCATCTGAGCATGGGTCACTGAATGGAGCTTTTGAAATTAAGCTCCTTTTGGAATGCCTCTTTTGTGCGCATAGCTCCCTCGACCCAGTCTTTCAGGTCTCTAATCCACATCAGCTTTTTAAACCAGGTGATGCAAGCCATGCCTTTGATACTCTTTTGTAGATGTATAGTGAAAGCAACTGGCTGGTGTAGCTTGATTATTTTATCAAAGGTCTCCCACGTTCGTATGGCGATGCAGCAGCAGATCTGTAGCTGACTAGCCATAGCATAAGTAAACTTTCCTAATACCACGCAACCAAATATGCATTTGATTTTGATTATATTGTAAGTATGACAAGTTACAAAGCTGGCTCTGTGGCTCCGTTCTGCAGAAATTCAGGTGGCCTAAGTTGTGAGCAAAACATTGGGGGAACTTAAAAGGACTAAACACCTGAGTCTTTACTTGCATGTTTTCTTATTTCAATGTTTGACATTAATATACATGTATCACCCCGTGATGTTTGCTTACGACCACAAGATAATATATACACACTTGTGGGTTTTAATTGTTGTTTAAGTCACTTGCACAAATCTAGGGGCTGATGGTGATAGTAACCCAAATGTACACTCGGTATCAGTGGCGTGGTTCAGGTGTCCAGCGCTATGAGACAGATACTGTGCCGTTTCCTTTCCCCAAAAACCAATTATTACTATTATGGCATGGTTCATGTGTCCAAAGACAGATACTGCGCCATTTCCTTTCCCCAAAAACCAATTATTATTACTATTATCAATGGCGCGGAGTCTAAAAAGGTTTGCACCGGTGCGGGTGACGCGAACAGGGCTGGATGGACCTATGCGACGAGTTAGGCTCGAATATGGGTCTCTCGAGAACCTGGGCATCTTGCGCCACCTAATAGATCCTAATCGTTCGAAGCGACAAACTAGGGTAACTCAGATTGCGAAGCACAACTTTGAAGGCTCAAACGAGGAACTACTGGACCATATTAGAAAGACGTACATCAACAAAAAACTGGGCATGCTCCTCCCGGAGTACTCGTGCGCACCCAATGCGGAACTGGACGAACCCTTCGAAGAGGCAGAGGTAAGAGCGGTCCTGACCGAGCTAAAGAAGCGCTCGGCCCCGGGTCCGGACGGAATAACCAACACCACACTTAAGAATCTAGAAGACAAATAGATCACATACCTGACGGAAATTATGAACAAGATCTGGGAAACGGGGGAAATTCCAAAGGAATGGAAGCAGTCCCAACTAATCCTGAACCAGGCAAAACTCTGGACTTTAATATGTGACCCATCTTTCTGGACAGGCGAAATTGTCAGGTACAGGCAGGGTCTCGGCATACAGGACGTCCTAGATAAGGGAGAACAGGCCGGCAGAAGAGTGATTTTCTGGCTGGACTTTGTGAAGGCTTTCGAGAACGTAGAACACAAGCCACTACTCTAAGGCCTAAACGACTCCAACGTAGGAGTCAAATGCTTCAGGTACATTAAGACAGACCACCATCAAATTCTTAGATCTCAAGTCCGAACCTTTGGCGATGGGGGATAGAGGAACGCCGCAGAGATCTGTTCTCTCCTATGTTTAACTTTATTCTGAGAAAACACTCCCCTCTCCTAAGGCAAATAGAGGGGATCCAACATAGCATATATGCTGACGATATCTCTATTTGGTCATGTGGGGGCTCCAATGCCGACAGTTCGCATTGACTTCAGATAGCAGCGGAGACGAATATGTTCTTGCCAGAGGACTGTCCTGCTCTCCGCACAAGTCTGAAATGTTCATGCTCTTATCGAAAGAACAGAAAAGGAAAGAAAGGCGCCTTCCAAGACTACCCACCGGTGGAGGTGCTAGTGGGGGTTAACGGGGTACCTAGAGTCACTAAATAAACATTTTTACAAATTTTTATTTAGTGACTCTGGGGGTACCTATGGCGTCTGTAATCAGTTCTCCAAGAGAATGGGAAATATTGTCATAAACAAGTTAGCCCATTATGTGGCTCAGGTAACTGGGATCTTCCGTAGAATGTCGCTCGAAAATAATGGTTCGCGGGAGCACCGCCTCTTGCGCCTAACACACGCGTTCATTATTATAGCAGTATCGCGTATACAACCCCGTTCCTGGATCTGTCAGAGGGTGCAACAGAAACTGGACACTCGGATTAGGTGGGCATATAAAAAAGCACTGGGCATTCCCACCAGCGCCTCTGAGGAGCTGTTGGAAGCGGGGGTGCATATTGCGTGGCGTGAAATCGCTACAGCGTTGAGGGAGGCGCAACTCTGGAGACTCAATTCCACGCGGGGAGGAGGACAGATCCTGTCAGCATAGGGGAGAACCAGAAGGAGCGGTCATACGTGGCAGCGGAAATGGGTCTTCAGGTTGGAAAGAGACTGAAGATCGCCCCAATTCCGAAGAATACGCACCCGACACACAAAAAGGAGCGCAGGGAACCTAGAGTCAAAGTTATAAGAGAAAGACTACGAGGCGTAGACTCTAGTGAAATTGCGTACTGCGACGCGACCTTGAAGGGGCGGCGGTAATGGCAGTAATCGATGGGGACTACGAAACGCCAGAGGCCGCTCTGGCGTTAGCCTGCAGGAGAACCAATTGCCAAATTCATACTTTCCGACAGCAAGATAGCAGTAAGAAACTTCAATAAGCGGATCCCTTCGAAAGAAGCGGTAAAGATACTTGGACAATCGGTATTGGGTAGATCTCCATCATATGTGTCCCGGCGCACGAGGGGATTCCAGGCAATGAGGCTGTTAACAGCCTAGCCCGAGATATCTACACCCGGGCGGCCGTGGAATCGCCCTTCCCTGGGTCGAAGGACCCCCTCATCACGTACACGGAAATAATGGCTGAACATAGAAATGACAGACTAAACCACCCACCTCCAGATCGGTCTCTTAAGCCCAAGGAGTGCAGGGACTGCAGAAGATTACAAACCAACCGATTCTTTCCACCTTATCTATACGGGGAACCTCCCAAGTTCTGCAGCATAACAGCTAATCAGGATCACCTCGTTTGGAAATGCCCCGATTCTCCCGGGCATATTGATGGAATCGCAGAGAAAGAAACCTGGGATGCTCTCCTCCGGAGCCGGAACAGCAAGCTCGAGCAATCCGTCCGGCACGGGACGTTTTGCGAAAGACGTCCCCCTTCGGGGCTCCCTCTACCTTGGAGGGAGATATCGCGGGCGCGAGTTTTCGAGAGGCACAAGAGGTTCGTTTCTGGGAGAACGTCGGTGGAAGACGACACAAAAATTAAGACAGGGGCGCCCTTCAACCTCACGGAATGAAAACAACCTGGCTCGAATCAGGGAAATCGTACAGCAAGACCGCAGCATTACAGTCCGCATGCTATCAGATGCTCTCGACTTTAGGAAGACAACATGCCACCAAATTGTGCGTGAGGACTTGGGGAAACGAAAGCTGAATGTCAGACTTGTGCAGCACTCCCTCACACAGGACCACAAGGACACGCGGGCATCAGTGAGCGCTGATTTGCTCTCCGATGCAGAGAAGGATGCTGCATTCGTCGACAGCATCATTGTTGAAGACGAAACATGGTGTTTTCAATACGATCCTCAAGCAAAGAGGCTGTGTTAATATAGGGGGGGGGGGGGGGCAGCCTTCCGCCCCCGCACTCCCACTCCGCGGATGCAGCGTCCCGCTCGCTAACCGCGGAGGGGTTCGTGCTAGAGGGAAATAAAGAGAGGGGACGACAAAGCGTTAACACTCATGTGCTATTTATTACACTTGCAATTACTACAGAGTGGGCCAGCTAGCTACACATCAACGAGGCATTCCTCGGAAATAGAAGGCTACGTAAGGACTTCCGACTTAAGCCTGTTTCACATGGTGCGACGCGAACGAAAAATTACGGCCGGTTCTCACTGTCGTTGCGAAGGTAATCGCACCCGCCGTTTCACATGCCAACGATTTCAGTCTGTGCATCCCGTCTAGGGTGCCTCAATGCCAGCGCCATATTTAGGCACCCTAGTGCCATCTAAAATCACTGGAACCGGGAAAGTACCGCATTCGTTTTCACTCGCCACCGCGCCGGCCGGCCAGCGCGCGCGCGCTCCCGATTCGTTCTTCGCGGTGACGCGGTCATTCCCCGCCATAAATGGTCCGCTCGCTTCTTTCTCGCGGCCGCCGGCACACAGATAATCCGGAGCATTACGTAGCACTTGCTCTTATGGGCAGAGATAAGCGTGCACAGCAAGCGTCGCTGGACCAAATATGGCGGCTGGTTGCGGTACTTTTCCCGTTCCAGTGACTTTAGTGCCGTCGGCACACTAGCGCGCTAGCGTCGGTGCGGCATTTCAGTAGCCGGAAATTCTTCGGCTGCAATAAATGTCAAACATCGTGACAGGCGTTGATTTCGCAGTCATGAGTAATAATATTGAGCTGTGATGTATTATGTTCAATAAAGCGTTTTCGAGATTTTTTTTCGTCTTTGTTACCAGATATCCAACTTTGCGCATCTCGCGTAAAGTGTTGCGCGCGGGTGACCGAGTATTCAACCTTGACAGCTTAGAGGGACCGTTCTAGTCTCCGTTTCTCTCGCTATGGACCTGTCAGTAGCGCACAGTATTTTGCTTCTCGAGGAGTACTACCTCCTTGAAAAGAAAAAGCTGTTCATGAGCAGTACACCAGCCACAAGCAAAGTTTCGGTTCTGGCAGACGGGCGAGCGGGCGCTCTACCACCAGATTTCAGCCCGCAGCAGCTTTTTCTATTGAAAGAGTATTACCTTCTGCAGAAGAAGAGGATTCTCTTGAGCGCTCCGGTACGTAAGCGGTGGTGGACGCGGCCGATATGGCAAAACCGCAAGGAAGAGTCGGTGTTCTACACAGTGGTGAGTTCATACTGTCAAAATTCATTCTGTGGCTATTCCTCTCTTGCTTGCGTTCTCATACTAGAACTTCTGTGTGCAGATGCCTTTGCTTATGTCTGGCGACCCCGAGTACTTCAATAAATATTACAGAATGACGCCTGAAAAGTTTGAGGAGTGGCACTTGCTCCTTGAGGAGCATGTGACAAAAGCTCATGTTGTGCGTGAGCCACTGCCGTCGCGTGCACGGCTGGCAATAACGCTCAGATACATACACAAACATATCAGTACGTTGAAATTATTTTGCATTAATATGTCATTCTTTTTGTTTGCTGCACTTTTCCAGTGTCCTTTTAATTATGTGCTCTCCCAGATGTAGATTCTTTTTAGGCCCTAATTTGCACAATGATTAAAAACATCTAGCAAATAAGTTTCAGTGAAAGCCTCGTAATTGTAATTTTTTTTTCAGATACCTGGCTTCAGGCATGTACATGCAGGATGTGGCCCTGGAGTTCCATGTTGGGATATCGACAGTATCCGTTACAGTTCATTTTACATGCAGACTGCTGTGGATAACATTGCAGCCTTTGTGCCTTAAGGTATATATTGTACCTACATTTTTATGCACAAGCTAAACTAGTTTTTTGTGGAATTGAAGACTGAGTTCTGCATACAGGAATGCAGATTTCACCGTTTATCTCCACTGTTAGTCTCAACAATCAGTTCGGCGCTTTAATTTTGAAATGTGTATGATTTAAATAGCTTCCATTTCGGGTGGCAACAACTGAAAAATGGGAGGAAGTTGCCAGAGGTTTCAAGGAAAAATGCAACTTCCCAAATTGTGTCGGAGCAGTCGACGGTAAATACGTACAAATCCAGGCCCCTCTGCACTCAGGCAGCCTCTACTACAACTACAAAGTATGTTGTTCTTGGTAGCAGTGCTTCATATTGAGACTTGACTGTGTTTGCAATACATTCTCATTACAGGGAACCTACTCCATTGTGTTGATGGCGGTTGCCGATAGCAACTTAAAGTATGTGATGGTTGATGTTGGCACATACGGTTGGCAAAGCGATGGGGGCACTTTAAGCATGTCACGGTTTGGCAAGTGTCTTGAAAGAGGTGGTCTTGGGCTCCCTGGATCAGAACACCTGCCAGGCACACAGACGGCAGTGCCCCATGTGTTTGTGGGAGATGAAGCGTTCCAGCTTCGGCCGGATTTTCTCCGGCCCTATTCTGGCAGGAGCCAAAGTGAAGAAAAAAGAATCTTCAACTACAGGCTCAGCAGAGCAAGCTGATTGTGGCGATTATGCAGCGCCTATTTTATAGTCAGGTGTGAAGTTATCATTTACCATTTGCTTTTCAGCAGGTGCATGGAAAATACTTTTGGGGTTATGGTGTCACGGTTTCGCATCTTTCAACGCAGCATCAACCTTCTGCCAAGCAATGCCGACTATGTTTTGATGGCATGTTGTGTGCTTCACAACTTTCTTCGTGACGATGTTGTGTACATGTCTGCCACTTCTGCTGATGAACCTCAAGATGCAGCCAATGGTCAATTGTGTTCAGATGGTGGATCGGGTATGCTTGACCTTCAGCCACCATGTGGACACTACAGCCGGACAGCTGCAGAAACCAGGGATTTGTTTTCTTCATATTTTTCAAGTTCTTGTGGTGTTGTGCCGTGGCAGCGAACATCTGCTGGCCTGCGTAATTAGTGCATAATTCAATTGAAACAGTTCCTATGTTTTGTGCCCTTCTTTGGCCTCTGTTATTTTCTGCATAGTGAAATAATCCTCGTTTTTGACTGTATAAGTTCTCTGTATATAATTCATTTAAATGTGCATTACATTAATCCTTCAGTACTTATCAATGTTTCACCATGGAAACACTTCTGTTAAGATCACCCTGATCTACAGCTATAATTAGCCTTGTACTTGATTTTTATGATAAAGTTGTTTATAGCTCTTCTCTTTTTTCTCGATTATATTTCCTACTGTAGCTAAGCGTACATTGCTTGTGGGTGAGCAGGCAGATAAGCAGAGGCGTACCGGGCAAGCACACGTGTTACAAAGAAACAACTTACTGCTTCATATAATGGCACGTTTGCTTGATATAATGGCACACTAGCTCAATTTATAAATAATTTATTTGTCACAGTACCCACAGCACCTTAAATGGAATTACAGTGGGAGGGAGGGTACTACAATGAAAGAGGAACAAAAAGAAAGTACGGGTGAATTGCCACGTGCACGAAAAAACATGAGAACAAAAAACACTGCAACAATGAACCACAAAAAACAGACAGCAACCATTGTACCAAAAACACATGCCATACATACGTAATAAAAGGAGAAGAAACAATACATGGTAAATAATATATGACCACACACCCATCACAGTACATATTTCATTGAAGCAAATAGGGAGTTCTAGAACAGGAGGCCACAAATGGATAGGTGGATAGGGGAACAGCTGAGCGCCAGTGTGCACGCGCAGAACAATTATACGAGGGCCGTAATTGTTCTGCACATGTACACTGGCTCACCGCTATTTCCCTATCTCTCCAACCGGTTGAGTCCTCCTATTCTAAAGCTCTCTAATCTTAATCCATTATTTGTGAACCTGCAACAAGAAGGTTGGTAGGATACACACCTCTAGCATAGTCTGAGACTATGTGCAGCAATTCCATCCTGAGATGGCTTTGCATTTGTTGTGGCACCCTTGACATTGCTGGGTGCAGCATCAATAAAAAATGTTTTACATCGTCCATAGACTGCTGAGCCGCAAAGGCAGTTCTAACAGCATCGAGCCTCGCATCTACTGCCTCCAGTTCAGCTGCACGCTTACGTGGCCTTTGTGAAGTGCTGTGTGGGTGCTTGTTTGCACATGGGGCACACCGGGGGCAGCAAATATAGCCTCAAGAGGCTCCAGTTCAGCCGGTGAAGCTCGCTCTTGCGGGGCTTCCTCTGCCGGGCACATTTCATATTGGGGATCATCCCCCAGTGCTTGCTCCTCATCAAAGCAGTGTGCTGCTTGCATGTTGCCATGACTACTGCAAGTAAAGCAGGTTGTCAGAGGCAATAAGTAAATGAAAGCATACGATCAAGCTCAGCAGGCGACTCTAGCTGCACAAATGAAATTATGAAACTGGGCTTCATTTAATGGGGTTGTAGTCTTAGTCATGCAATATGTTGTAAAGAAACAAAGAAGCAGAAACAGCAGTTCCCCCGGGAAGAAACGACAAGCTGTGGGAAAATGCTATAAAGCAGGAACAGACGGCAGCGGAAACGTGGGCGCCCTTGGAGACACCCGCACTTGAGAGCGCAGAAAAGGCCACCAACTGCAGGCGTCTTTAATTGGCAGCGACATTGGGGAGAGCCGCGCGGTCGGCAACGGAGGGCGCTTCTGCTCTACACGCCCGCGAGCGGTCTTTCCCGAACGAACTCCAGCAGATGTCGGCCACGTCGCAAGTGTGGCGGTGGGGACGCGACCACCAAACCATGTGCACGTGCGGGGGAGACAGAAAGAGTGCCTCGAGGACATCGAGGTTGAAAAGGCGGGAGGAAGTGTTACCGTTATTCAGTTTTTGTCCCCGTGTGATTTATCCGCTATTATTCGAACCCTAAAGTTCAAAGTTGTAGCATTATCGCTAGATTCAGAAAAAGCTACTATATATTACATACGTTATTCACTAGGCAGTACATGTATGTGGGTGCTTACAGACGTGGTTCCAGGATGTCTTGCACGAATTTCATGCGTTCCATGTAGGGCCACCGAGTCTTCACTGACCCGCTGCTGGACCCACTCCGCGTGCAGTCTTTATTATACCTGTAATTTTCTGCGGAACGAATTCTTTAAATTGCGCCACTGCGCTTGAAGTTCTATAGTTACTGCGTAGTAAAGAAACGACACAAAGTTCAGGAGAAGGCATTTTTCTTTGTTTGGGTTTAGAAAACCATAACTATAGCCGCAATTAAAACATCCTTAACATGCCAGAGCTACAAATATCAGACTGTAATGCGAACACAAGGGCTTCATTTAATAGTGCACGGCATTTTTACATGCATGCTGGCATATTAGAAAGCTTCAGCGCAACGGTACAACAGTTGCTGCCCTGCAGCGGTGGTTCACTTTTAGGGCGCTCGGCCTGCGCTCGAGGACACTGGTTCGATACTGGCCGTGGCGGCCGCGTTTCGATGCAGGCGAAACGCAAGGTGCCCGTGTACCAATTAAACAGTGACAGCGCCTGCCAATCGAAACGTGCGAAGCATGCGAGAACAGCAAAAGTACATACCTGATTGATCAATTTTCTTCAAAACATCTAGCACGTCTTGCCACAGGTGGCTGCGGTTCGTCTTGCGATATTAAGTCATTGAAACGTTCCACATAAGTTGTCGCTTCTCCATCTCGTCGATCAAAATTTCATTAAACATGCGTGACATCGTAAGTGCTAGCAGTTCGCGGCGCGCCTTTCCGAAGCAGACAGCCAGAGGATAGTCAAAATAATGCCGGCGCCAAATTTCGACGGTTTCCCTTCCGTCATTTCCTGTCATGTCGCTGAACTCCTATTGGCTGACTACTGAATGAACTAGAATACATTCTAGTTCACTATAGAGCGGCCAACTTGTTGAAATGACGACGCGCATTTCTGTCGCACACCGGCAGAAATCGCACTGCGCTGCGGCAACAATCGTATCATGTGAAACGGCCTTCCCGTGGACGGTGACGAGAGCGTGCGGCTGCAACCGCTTATGACGCTGGCCGGATCCCGAAGACTCTCGCTCCGGTCCCGCAGAATTCCGCGTAACCTACGAGGTGGCGCTTCCGTCGCCATTTCCTTTCCCCGTGAGGGAGACTTTCCTCCTCGCCCAACCGGTGCTGGTGCGCTGACGGCCGACGATGAAGGTGGGCCGCGTCGAAATGGAAGGGGGAAACAGGTTTCCACAAGGCAGAGCGCCGAATGGCGGTCCACAAGCTCTCCGGCGTAGAGAAAGGTGCGGCGACAGAAAACCAAAACAAAAGACGATGCTGATAGTTTTTTTCGATGCCAGCGGTGTCTACACCACGAGTTCGTACCACAAGGGCAGACGATGAATCAGAAGTTTTACATCCACGTGCTCCCACACATGCGTGATGCACTGCGACGCCGTCGCCCTAACTTATGGGCATCTGAACAATGGAGCCTTCTCCACGGTAACGCAAGGCCGGACACTGCTCTCAGGTGACAAAATTTCTCGCCAAGCACAGCATTACTGTACTTCCCCATCCGCCATACTCGGCTGACCTCTCCCCATGCGATTTTTTCCTGTTTCCTCGTGTGAAGAGAGCCCTAAAAAGTCGCTGGATGGGGAGCGTGGACGCCATTCAAGACGCCACGACGAAGGAGCTGACAGCCCTGCGAAAAGAAGCGTTTTCCAACTGTTTCAAAGACCTCAAGAAGCGTTGGAAGCTGTGTATTGGAAAGTTTTCTAGTGACTCAACCTACCCCTTGAAGACTGCGCCACGTGCTAACAAAGGGACAGCGAAGGCAGCAACCCGCGGCTGCTGCTGGCACACTTTAGTCACCCCTGAAGAAAGGACCGAGTTGGTCCCGAAACGTTGGGTAAAGTTTAAAATATTGGTTGGCGTCAGTTTTCTCTCAACTGTCTCAAGAACCCAACCAGACGGACTTCTGTCGAAGATGTTTTCATTCAAATCAGTAGCTAGCTTGCATGGAGGGGAGGAGAGGTCAGAAGAACGAAAGTTGCGATGCGAAATGCGGGGGGGGGAGGGGCCAGGAGGGAGGTTAAGGCTGTGAGTCACGTTGTCGGACATCACTGTGGGGAGGCGGTCAATCGCGACTTTTCTTCTTTGAGTTACAGAGCGAAGTCAGGTTTCCTTTTGTGCGGGTGATGTTGTCCAGGGTAGTGTGGACGTGCCAGGATTTGAGAGCCTTTTCTGGTAATTTGTTTCGGTTCCGAGGATGCTGGTTTCGTCGAAGTTAATTTTGCGGTCTGAGCCTTCGGAATGTTCGGCTACAGGATTGCGCTCTCTTGCGAACTTTGCGGACGTCGTTTTTATGAGATGTTGGAGATGCGCAGAGTTTATTATAAACCTACCACTTGCGACGGAGTTGACTGGGTCTGACCCGTCGACTCCCTACCCGACTAGGCGCGCGTTTACATGAACCCATAACCGGTTTTCCATCCTATACCTGGAGTCAACCAAAACCTCCTAGAGCGGCTTTGACTCAACCCGGCTCTGCCGGGTTCAGAGGAGAGCGATTGTTAGTGTCATAGATGACATGACGCGTTTTCTTAAGGGACATTGAACTCGCATCCCTTTTTTTTTTCACCAGGTATTAGCCACAGACGCTTTCAAAATAACGAGTGGCTTACTCCATTGAAGAGTAACGGATGATAACACGCACGTCGATTTTTCAAAGCCGCGCGGTGCTCCGAACAGATCTTCAGAGTAAACCATCACGCTCCCTGAAGGCATGCCAATCCTCACAGACCCTTTTTAAAGGAATCAAAGCCCCGTCAGGAATGGCAGGAGAATGGCAGGAATGGCAGGAGAATGGCAGGAGGGGAGTGTTGTGCGCGTGGCTTTGGTGTTTACCCAATGCACCTGTCCCCTTCCAAGGAAAAAGAAAAAAAACAGCCCCATCCTGCGCTTGTCAGTTCCCTCTCCTTGGACTACGAGAGAAAGGACACGCTGCCACTGAGACGTATAGCTCTGCACGAGGTCTTCTGGTACTACGACTGCATGCCCGCACGACTGAAGGCCGGCTGTGTCACCTAGCTGCTCTGTCTGTTACTGATAATTTATAGATATTTCTTCGTTTATGTTGATTTACGTGTTCACGCGTCCACGGGGTTCAGCAGTCATTAGTGTATCTCCCAGGATCAACCGCTCCAACCGTCACCGATCTTCCGAGGTAAGCACCCGGGCATTTTCTGCCGATTAAATTGATTTAGCGTGTTTAGGCCAAATGCGAATCAGGTGCTGTCGCACTTCGGTTTTCACTCCGGTTGCGGTTCGAGGCTATAGGGTTAAGAAGGCAATGCCATAGCGGTGTGTTAAGTTCCATTACGCCCGGATGGAAGTTAATAAAGACGACGACGTCCAAGGCGCATAACGAGATACGCGGGATAATGTTCGGCTGTGGTGATGGCGTACTGTTTTAATGTAGTGGTCAGCGAAGCTGATCTGTTCGCGCCGCAGCGGCTTCGAAACCCACTGGCGGCCTTGGAATCCGCGTGCATTGGAGATTCGGCCGGTGGTCTCCGGGCGCGATAGCCGTACGTAACTATATCGTAACCGAACGTCACTTCGATTGGGCAATGGCGCAATTGTAAGCGCTGCTCGAGCCGGTCGATAAAACGAACGCAGCAACAAAAGTTGGTCGCGGATTTGGTTCCCCTAGATTTTGGGATCGAAGCGCGGCTAGCGATAGCAGCGCTTCCGTGAAACCAAAGAGCCGCATGTAGTTCAGGTACATTCACAGGGAAGTGATCGGTGATCCGGGCACTTGCTACGGCATGTGCGGGGCATGAGCACACCGGTTAAATCTCGGAGGAAAGGCGCCGATTCTGTCGTGTGTGGGAGTCCTCAACAAACGACGCATGCACATGACCGGACTTGGGATGCCTCGTTACCACGTTGGGGCAGTCGTTTTTTTTTTTTTTGCACAAAGGTGGTCGTATATGGTCACAACGGCCGCTATAAAGCAGCAAACTAGACTGGGAAGTTGTTTACTTTTGCACTGTGCTCCGTGTTGGCATAATTCGACACAAGAGTACTTGGTAGCTGACACTTGATAGCACGTATATAAAGCCCCTCTTTTAGGGGCTTTAATAGACCGTGCTTCGTCAGCGTCGTGTCTCCTTTTTCGTGCCGGCTTCTGAAAACACAGCGTACTGAACATAAATTAGTGTGCTGCTTTGGTAGGGATCGAGGTTGCCGCGCTAGCTCACGGGCTTGCAGTATCACCCTCACGCAAGCGTAGATTTCACACCGCACACGACAAAAAGACGCCGGCCTGGTGGCCCCGGCTCCATAGACCGAAGAACCAATAGCATGCCCCAAGAATTCATTTCAAGGTCCAAGACAGCACGAGGTCACATACTTTTATTTAACTCTTATGCAAACTTTGGTGGCCGTCCTGCGCTTCTTCGGGATGCACTTTGTGCAAAAAGTTCGCAGGTCACCCTAGTATTAAGATCTGAAGCATATATCAAGGTCTGATACGCAGTAGAGCTAATAAATCAAGGGTTGTTCTGCGCTAATAAGCAGTCCACAGTTACGCAAGGAGCACGGCAGAGGCCGCAGCTATCGAAAGAGTCCTGTGGACCTTTTTTCCAGTGTTTTACTGCGCATGGGCCAAGCCTGCAGAATTGCAGGAAAGTTTACTAACAGGAAAATTTTCGAAACCAATAACAGTCGCTCACAGACCGTGCTTTGCTCTCACTGCCAGCTCTGCCAACAGAAACGGTTAGCGTGACGGAAGATCAGTCTCCCTCAATTTTATTTTTAGAAAAGGAGAGAGGGGCATGCCCATTGATCAGCGTGGACCTGGAGCCCCAGCGGTTACCAGCGGCTTTCGAGATGAGTGTAGTAGTCCAAAATGCATTCTCTTCCAGCAATGTACCTGCATAGACCTGCTTTTCGCGTTCGCACCCCTGCTCTGAACACGAAAGGGGAGAGAGCGAGTATTTATTGTGGTTAATCTACTGACCAGTGCTGCTGAGGGGATGTGACCGTGGCGCCCTAGGGTCAGTGGGAATTTTGGATTCACTGGAAATCTTTCTGGACTCTTCTACTGTGTCATTTCAACAACTTGCCTCTCGTACAGATAAAGAGGCATGACCATGAAAATTGGTTTTTGGGGAAAGGAAATGGCGCAGTATCTGTCTAACACCTCGGCGGACACCTGAACCGCGCCGTAAGGGAAGAGATAAAGGAGGGAGTGAAAGAGGAAAGTAAGAAAGGTGCCGTCGGGGAGGGCTCCGGAATAATTTCGACCACCTGGGGATCTTTAACGTGCGCTGACATCGCACAGCACACGGGCGCCGTGAAGTTCGATGAACTTTTTCCACGGCGCGGGTAGGTCTTGTGATCGCGAGGAATGCAGCACCTGTGGAGTCACATAGACTCAGTAGGACGCCCGACGAGGACTCGGCGGCGGCTGTATTGTGATCAGCGCGTCGCCAACAAAGGGACCCGTCCCGTCCTTGCTTCCCCTTCTTGCAGCGGATGTCTTTGTTGTAGCGGATGCAGCGGGTGTCACGGGCATAATCCGTCTTGAAGAAGCTTAGGCAGGTACAGCCGTCCACATGTGTGCGGCGTCAAGGGGTTGCCGAGACTTCAGGAATGCAGGAGTTGCGTGAGGATACCTGAGGGAATGCAAGAGATACGCAGGATTGAGTGACCATGAAGCGCATTCTTCCCTTGACGACTGTCTTTTCGTAGCGATAGCTACATTACCGTAGCATTTCGAGTCTTCAGCGTGACGGCTCCGCCACGCTGTCACGTGGTGCGGAGCAGCTGCCGGCGACGCGGCGCCATGGCTGATCACGTGGTTCGTCACGTGGTCGGTCACGTGACCAAGTTCCACTCGGCCAGCTGTAGCTATCGCGTCACTCCAGGTTTCACCAAAGCTAAACCACCGCCAATTTTTTTTTTCTGTAACCAACTTGTGTGATCGTCTCGCCGATATATGTTTGTCTCGCATGCACGTGTGCGAAAAAGAAAACAGATGACAATGTTAGGAATGAAGTAACTGTTGTGCCGTGGGAAATGGTAGTCGTGTTTGTGCTGTTTTTGTGTTTGATTGCAACCTCTCCTTTCCAAGTGTTAGGCTGGCCGAGGGAATTGCAGTGTTTTGGCTTTCCTTTCCACGACAATTGTTTAATTAACATTCTTTCCCCAATCTGTGATTAGTTCACGGAAACCTCATTTTCCTTTCCCTAACCATTTATTGGTGAAGAGGGTCGCTTGTAACCTTATCCGCTGCTGTCCCCGCTAAGGGCGGAGACAGAAGGTTTAAAAGTAAGCGCTCTGGGTTGAACCAGGGCTGAATTCGTCTGATCAACGGTTTAGCCATGCTGTAAATAGTTTTCACCTTGATCGTTTCTACTTGTTTTATTTATGCTGTAAATAAATAGTTAACCATCTTTCCTCGAGTAACGTGAATGCTTGTGAGTTAGAACCACCGGGTCATCAAGAAACCACGATTATCAACAAGGTGTTTGCTCTCATCGCCACCTGAAGGGGATTGCAACTGGCGAAGTCGAGACAAGATTGCAACTGGCGCAGTCCGAAGAGGAAACTCAACTGGCGCCTTTGCGTTTCGCCTTCATCGGAACGCAGCCCCAGCGGTCGGGTTCGAGCCCGAGTACTCTGGATCAGTAGCCGAGCGCCCTAACCACTGAGTCACCGCGGTGCGTTCTCCCTTTTCCTTTGCGAACAAGACTGCAAAGATGCCATTTGTGAACGAGTTTTAATTTGGAAAGTATGCGCTGCATTGCAGAGGGTGCTCAATATTTTACGAGTCGTAATAAAATTTAATCAAACTGGGCGCCCCGCTCACCTGGACGTCCCGAAGTGGCGTCTCAATGCTTCTCTGCCCAACTTTACTAGAAGCGTTGGCTCTGGCCAAGTGGTGCTTCACTCTCGCTCAATGCTCAATGTTGTCGAGCCGCGCGATGAACGAATACGCGCGGAAAACTAAAAGAGTGCTCAATAACTTTACATACATGCATGTTGCTCTCAAATTCATTGCCTCAAATTATTATATTGCGAAGTGAAAATACCTCAAATGATGTCGTTGGATCTCTTTAAAAACTGGTAACCGCCCAAGGAAGGGGGGGGGGGGGGGGGGACGGTAACATCTATGACTTGTCAGTCTTCCTTTCTGCACGCTGTCATTGAGACCATATCTTTCGCTCTAAAGAAACCAACATTTCTAGCGCAGGCTGGAGAGGACACAAGCAGCTCAAGACACCCGGGTTCCCGCGATGGCGTTGCTGGATCGCGAGATGGAAGACCCGATCCGCCGCACCTATTGCTACAAGGATGAATGTATAATAGAGCTCCTTAGCCACGTGCATCGCAACCGCTTCTGGAAACTTCTTGTCTACTTCGTCTGCTTCTCCCTGCTCTTGTTCGTTGGAGGGTTGTGTGGTTTGCCGTGTGTTTGCCGTGTGCCGCACGGATTTCTTACTTGCATGGCTCCATGCCGTGTCCAGCCGCCTTTATGCTAGGTGAGGAGCACTTTCGCAGCATAACTGTGATGCTCTCCGTCGTGACGGGAGTATTGTGCGCCACGCAACTCGTACTGCCGCCCGTGGATATGGGGGACAGTCTGGCGGCGGTCGCCATCTTCACTGTCGGCGCGTTTGTCCGGCGCCCAGACCCACCGGAGGAGGAGGTTGGCGAGAAACGGCGTGAACACACCGAAGGCTGAACAGTCTACCCGTAAGTCTGGCTTCGTGTTTTATAAATTACGCAACTTTTTGAAACGATAAGACGCTGTGATCGCGTACTGCGGCAACAGTACCCATATTTCCTTGGCCATATAGAAGGCAGCAATAAACGAATGAGTGCATTTTGTTTTGCATGGCTGGCTCGCTCACATATTTGGTGGGGGGGGGGGGGGGTGCTTTTGGGTAGGGTATGGGGAGCATGTGAAAATTTGAATGCAGCTCGAGCGAGCGCTGTGACCGCAAGCACGCTCAGTAGCGTAAGATTCAACTGCGAGTGACCATAAAGAGTACAATGCTGCCTATAGGCGTGCACAGCAGAGGGGGATATTGAATGCTCCACCTTTGCTGCTCTCCTGTGCTCTCTTCTGATGTCTGCTAGACCTGTGCAATCCGAGAGAAGGTGGCTGATAGTGTGTTCGAGCCCCGCTGTGCAGGTTCTGTTGATGGCAGCGTCTGGCTAATTTCCTACATTCGTCGGCCGTGTGCCGAGTGACAGCTCCACGTGGTGCGTCACGTCAACATAAGGTCTTCATCTTACCATCACATCCACCGTCAGTGGGTGACCGGAAAATCTGAGCGCCCCTGCGAGCAACGGCCTCGTGTGTGGAGCCGGAGGTCATAGCCTGGCGTTCGCTGGCTCTTGCTTCAGAGGCGTGATGTTTCTGTCATCCAAACGTACACAGTGAAAGCATAAAATGTGCAGTTTGCAGAAGCTAAATCTGGTGTCGGGCAGTCAAAGTGAGTGCACAAAGCTATTCGAACTCAGGCTGCATGTTGATTGGCACGTCCTCGGAGCCAGCCATGTACAGTTAGTTACTGCCGGTGATGAACTCTATTTCGGTCCTCGATTAGGCGATGTTGGTTCCATGATTTCCACATCACGCTGCAGATGTGGCTTTATTGAGTTGCTTTGTAATAACAAGTTTGATAAAACGGCCCGTCTACATTGATTGCCTTGCAGCTGCCGTGATTTAGCAGGCATCACTTACTAATTCCGCAGCATGAAGAGCCTCAACGGGGGAAAAAAAAAGTTGTGTTGTCGGTCGTAAAGTTCGCCCGTTGGCTGGAGGTAAGTGACGTCATTTCCGGTAAAGGCATCGCATTGCCAGCAAATAAAGTAATTAGGCATGAATGGCAGTTTCAAGTATACCTCGAGTGAAGGGTATGTAGCAGATGTATCTTCCGGCACTCGCCTATAGGGAAGAAACGTGGGTCTGGGAAAGTGGGTCTGGGAACGAGCGCGAGTTAATGACATCCTAGTCGAAATCCTAGTCCTTAAGGGTAACGGAGTGGATTCACGAGAAGACAAGCGTAGCAGGATGAGATTAGGAAGTTTGCGGGGATACGGTGGCCGCAGTTGGTGCCGGACACGGTTAATTGGAGATATATGGGGTAGATGCCTTTTGTCCTGCAGTTGGCATAGTCACTATGATGATGATGAAGGTAATTAGGTGTCCCAGTGAATTTTTGCTCTCTTAACTAACCCTGCACTTTTCTATTTTTTGTGAAGTGTGAGAAATTTGGCGAAACTTACTTTTATCTGCAATTTATAGTGAATTTTAGGGTCAGAATTGCCACGCGCGCTTGAAAGCTGCCTTCTTAATTTTTTTTGCAGCGGCGGCAAGGACGGCAACACCACGACATTCCTTGGTGCAACTTGTAACTTTTGCCCCCTGTGTTCGTCGGCTTCTTCGGGTTGCGAGGAGGTTTCTCGCCGCAGTTTTGTAATGTCACCTTGACTCGAATGCAATAAACCACATTTTCTTCTTCAGGCACTGCGGTAGTTTGGTGTGACCGTGTCTGAACCATGTAGACGCTTGACTTGAGTTAGCAAGCGGGCCGCCGCGTTTGAAAATGTCTGCATTTGCGCCAATGAATTAAACTATTTTAGAAACAGGCGAAGCGTACCTTGCGAACGACAGCAACGAAAAAAAAAATGCGTCGTGGAGCTGACAGTGGACAACGAATTCAAAGCTGATATGCAGAGTGGTATAGGTCACAAACAAGCAAGAACACATTTCGAGAATAAGCCGTGCTACACCGGGGCTAAACTGGCTCTTGGTATGCATGCGTGACGATTATAATATTTGCATGCCACGAGCAGAAGGTTACTGTAAGGCCGCGCTTCATCAACGCGTACATTTTTTTTATTCCCTTAGCTTGCGGTCACTGCGGGCCTCCAGTTTACGTGGAGAGCTGTCAGTCAAGCTCCGAGCTCCCCCTACCCGCGTGCCCCCCCACCCCACAAGCAGTGTCAAAGGCGCAGGAGGCACTGGCTGCTTGACAGCTGTGACGGCAGAAGACACCTGGCTTTGTTGAACGCGCCAAGAAAGCATGCGAGGCGCGCACAACGAGCACATGGTCCCGCTTGGTCTTAGGCAGCATTCCCACAGCGGCAGAATGCGAACCACCTCGCATTCCGTGACGGGATCCCTTTTTTTCTTCTTTTTTCGGCATTCTCGATGGCACCGAAGCGTCGCGGACATTCCTGCGGCGAGCCAGTGGGTCAGTGGTCCCACCAATTAGCTAAAAAAAAACGCTTCATCCTTTGAGAGGCGACGCGCGGGTGAGGCAGGGAAAGGGAAAGCATCAAGCGCTAAGGCCGAGAACTCCCCTCGGGGAGAGGGTTCTCAAAATGTTTTCTGTATGTGTTTCTGTATGTGTTTGGAACATTTACAAGCCACCCCAGCCACCGGTTGGCGTGGAAAGAAACGGACCGCATAAACATTACTATCAATTTCAGAGCTACCTTCGAAACTTGTTTCAGTGGTATGTATATATATATATATATATATATATATATATATATATATATATATATATATATATATATATATATATATATATATATATATATATATATATATATATATATATATATATGTGCAGAGGTTAGCGTCCCAAAGCTACAAAATATTACAAAAGTTTTTCTCTCCCTCTCTTTCTCTCTCTTAGCCTTTTTGTTATTTTGGCTTCTCGATGCTAATTTCTTGACAGCAGCTTCGAGCGCGAAAAGCATTAAAATGGACTTGCTTGTATCTGCATCTGCAGTGTAGAAACGTTGGCTTTCACCTTACACAAAAACAAACTTTTTTCTTTTGTTTCATTGCAGCGGCGACTGAGACGTTTCCACCACGGGCCAATCGCTCATGCGTGCTCCAAACTGCGCCCCTCATTTCCGAATGTTCGGCTGCAAGCTGGATTCGTTCCCCGCTTGGCTTTCTGCCACGGTTCGCATGTTGCCTCGCACTCGAACGCAGTAAAGCCTGTCTGTTGTCACACTGTCGCCGTCTACGGCGGACAAAGCGCCACTTCAATGTGGTAGCGTCCTTACAGAGTGCAAATTATGCTCCGACTGGTAGCAAGCAGGTTTCCCCTTTCAAGAAGCTTGATGAACAAACTGCGGTGCGCAGCTGGAGACGAGGACAAAGGAACGGGGGATGAATACCTCGAAGGCCTGCATTTTTGTGTCCTCGCTTTCTGGTGCACTACAGTTTGTTTATTGACTAGATGCACTGCAACGGGCGCTAGGTGTTGGCGCGGCATTCGCTTTGTTTACGGTGGCGTGTGCGGCCGCCTCAGCCAGCCGAAGCAATTAACTCCTTGTGATCTGTGAACTGCGCGAAACATAAAAATGGCGGACACGCTGAAAATGTTCCACTTGAAAACATCGAACCTGCACGACTGCGGAGGCGCCGGCACGGTGTGCGACGTACTATAGGTTTGCTGCAGCGCGTTGCATTAACCGATATCGAGGCCTATCTTGTGCGCGGATAGAATTTTGTGACAGGGGAAGAACTTAAAGCGTACGAGCCAATGAAAGTGTGCAGAATATTGACAAGCGGGTGAGCCCAAGAGCTTGCGTGAGGTTGCCGACAGCCATAGTGCCGTTTTTTGAGGGTTAATTTGCTACGTGTCTTTTCGCTTAGCTAGCTTAAATTGTCGCCTCTGTTTACGGAAAGTGACATCTTAAGCCTGGACTCCATGTACGCGAAAACTCACGCGAACGCGAAGGCGACGGCGGCAAGCGACGAGCGACGCCGTCGCGCGAAGCAAAATGCATGTGTCGCTTGCCCTGTCGCTCGGATCTGCACCCACAGAAAATTTCGCACGTCGCCCGGAAGTCCCCCACGCGACTGGCCAATCAGAGCCCCACAAAGCCGTTTCCGGTTTGTCCACGGCTCCTCACGGGTACATCTCACGAAACCAGCCCGTCGTCTTGGTCACCGCCACCGTCGAGAAAATATTTGGTTTTGTAGCTAAGAGGCAGACCCGCATGATTTAAATAATTAAAACAGTCTACTTGTTGGGTGCGGAGGGCTAACAGCATTTGGAGCGGGCTACGCGAGCGGGCGTACTGCAGGGAGAGATGCGTGTCGAGCCGCGGGTACCGGCGCTCGATCCACCGTGCCGCTGCGCTCCAACTGTGCAGAAACACTCGCGGCGCGCATTCTCACTGGTAAATTATAGTTTGCTCTTTACAATCAAACTGCGGTGGCAGTTTATGGGAGTGTTTTTACTAAGCCGGAGTGCACAGGCACCGAACGAAAGCACACCTCCCCCGTGAACCCGTGATGCGACTTCGTCTCCGCAAGCACGCCTTTGGCTATCTCCACTGCCGCTACACCGCTGCCGTAGAGGAAATATTCCTTTGGCCCCGACTATGAGGCACACTCACAAAATTTAAAAGAGAGAACAGGTTACGGGCGTGTTTCTAAGCTTGAGTGGGCAAAGCTCGGAGTCCGCTGCGCACGTCGCGGGTTCGCGTCGCCTGCCGCCTTCGCTTGCATGGAGGTTGCCCACAAGCGACGGAGCGAACGCCAGCCGCCGCCGCCGCCGTCGCCCTCGCGTTGGCGTGAGTTTTCGCGTACATGGAGTCCAGGTGTTACTCTAGCGGAACCGCTGCACATCGCGTTGTTCCGAACTTAGATTCCAGGTTGTGAGCATTCCAAGTAGCGCTACGTTGCTACAATCAAAACATGAATAAAAATATAAAACATTCTCGCTGGGTCTGCCATTTGTGCTGCGAGCATTTGACAGGGTTTGCTCGACAATTTTGTCGCCCAAATAAGGCAGCTAAGACGCTTAGCCTTTCGGCTTAAACAGTGTAGGTGAAGCCTAAGCAGCTCGCGGGCTACAGCAAGTTGAAAGTTTGTGTGTTTCCCGTATGAGTAGGGGACAGCAATCAGATGATGTGAAAGGCTGCAAGTCATGTTCTTGCGTGCGGTGCAGCCGGTCAGTTTTGCTGTCGAGTGGCGGCACAAGCTACGGAGTCTCTAACTGAAACACTGAACAAACAGGCAGTGCGGTTATATCGCGGCCCAGAATAACTCTGCTGCAAACGTCATGCACACAAACTGCACGTTGACTGCACGTTGACGCATTTAACTACGTTCGGACCACTAACAATGAAGGGCGGGTACCTTACGGCGAATTTGACACCGTGCGAGCCAGCATGGAAGGGCCCCAAACATGGCGTGCTAGATGATGATGTTATCGTAGTGGGTGAACACACTTCGTAGTGGGTGGACACTAATCTAGTACACAATAGTGGGCACCAGGGTGGCGTCCGAGCCGGCAAGAGAGAGAGAATGAAAAGAGAAAGGAAAGATGCATAGAAATGCGGAAGCGATCGAGAAAGCCATCCAGCCGTACAGTTACGCACGAGCACACACTCATTGCCGATCTGAGAAGTAAGGCCCGACGCACATTGCATCCACCACTCAGTCGGTGTTTGGTAGCCGTTACAGCAGGGCTTTTTTCCGTGATGTGTCCATATGCCATACACATCACGGAAGAAAGCAACGACTCTCGCGCCATCTAGTGCCGTGGCGTCAGTAGATACCTCTTACGTTTTAAGAAGTTGTTGCGGTCAGATATGATTGTACCATTGTTGAAGAATCCTAAGGCCTCAGAAAGCCTACATGGCTTCGCAATGTTGCTATGTACGCGCTGCAGACAGGAATGTGTAAACGCAAGCTGTGCGATGTCAGTGCACGTTAAAGATCCCCAGGTGGTCGAAATTATTCCGGAACCCTCCACTACGGCACCTTTTCTTCCTTTCTTCTTTCACTCCCTCCTTTATCCCTTCCCTTACGGCGCGATTCAGGTGTCCAAAGATATATGAGACAGATACTGCGCCATTTCCTTTCCCCCAAAAAACCAATTAAACGCAAGCCTTACACTGGAGGATAGTTGCAGTGCGTTTATTTTAATGCCAAAGCATTATATGGCTGGTCGGCAATGAAACCCGGCGTTGTCAAGCAGCAGTGGTCCTAAAAACTCTCAGTAATGGTCTCGCATGACGTCAACAGTGGACCATAAGATAGTTAACGGTATACCATGGGCAATGAGGCATGTGCATTAGATGATTTGGGCCAAAGGCCTTCAGGGTAAAGGCCAGTAAAGTTTAGTTTTGATCTTCGCACCAAAGGTGCCCATCAGAGGCGATGTATACAGGTGATGTCTTGCAGCAACGCGACTTGAAGGGAAGTAAACTGAAACTTCATGCACAAGAAATTTAAATATTTACAGCAAGTTGAGCAACGAGCACAACAACATGAAACTGGCTACGGTAAAATCTTCTTTCCTGGCAAAGCCGAAGATGCAGACTATCTAAACCTAACTCAGAACAATTTTCTAGGCTCTGGGGCCGATTTGAACGACCAAGGAGCCCGGCTCACGTTATGCATCTCCAAATCCTGGTGAATTCGCCACGTGATTGGTTTGCAAACCGCATGGCATGTCCTCCGATTGCAGTAAGGTTGATAACCCTCTCCCTAAGATATATAGTACAAAAGGAACATCAAATGCGCATAATAATAATTGGTTTTGGGGGAAAGGAAATGGCGCAGTATCTGTCTCATATATCGTTGGACACCTGAACCGCGCCGTAAGGGAAGGGATAAAGGAAGGAGTAAAAGAAGAAAGGAAGAAGAGGTGCCGTAGTGGAGGGCTCCGGAATAATTTCGACCACCTGGGGATCTTTAACGTGCACTGACATCGCACAGCACACGGGCGCCTTAGCGTTTTTCCTCCATAAAAACGCAGCCGCCGCGGTCGGGTTCGAACCCGGGAACTCCGGATCAGTAGTCGAGCGCCTAACCACTGAGCCACCGCGGCGGGGCAAATGCGCATAAATCCGACGTCCCGAGAAGGGAACACGAAATGATTAGCCCGCTTGGTTACGTGTCACGCCCAACATCTGCCACCGTGTTAACAAATTTTCTCCCCTAGAGAAAGGAAAACAAAAGACCGTTGATATCACTAAGCGTTTCCCGGAATTCGGTCAGTGGTGTGAGTCAAACCGACCATTACCTTTGAAGAAGTGGCTGCGTCCGTTCTATCGGCGCCATTGCCCTATGCGAGCCCGTTTCCCGAGAACTGTTGACGTTTAGGATTTTCTTGCGTTGGAGCCATTACAGAACCGCAGCTAACCGCACTGGTGCCGACAAGGTCGCTTTTATTAGCCCCCGTCAAGAGCGAGCGCCTCAGACTGTTTTGTAGGGCAGTGTTTGCTCCTTGAGATGTCTTCCGAACGAGACGTCAAAAAATAAAACAGATGTATCGCTCATGCGTTTTGTTACAGGCGGGATGAGATGAAGCGACAGCCCGCGGTGTCCCATTTATGGCTAGTGAACGCACTGAAAAACGCAGTAATAACGACAAATTCCCCCGTAGCGAGACGGTCCTTCGAAGCGTGAAGCTGTGATGGAAACGATATTTTAGCGTACTCAAAAACCCGCCGCGGTGGCTCAGTGGTTACTGCGCTCGACTACTGATCCGGAGTTCCCGGGTTCGAACCCGACCGCGGCGGCTGCGTTTTTATGGAGGAAAAACGTTAAGGCGCCCGTGTGCTGTGAGATGTCAGTGCACGTTAAAGATCCCCAGGTGGTCGAAATTATTCCGGAGCCCTCCACTACGGCACCCCTTTCTTCCTTTCTCCTTTCACTCCCTCCTTTATCCCTTCCCTTACGGCGCGGTTCAGGTGTCCAACGATATATGAGACAGATACTGCGCCATTTCCTTTCCCCCAAAAAACCAATTATTAACGTACTCAAAAGGCACGTGCATTGAATTCGGGAAATAGCGTGCGTAACGCGAGCGTACGGTAACTAATAATAATAATAATAATAATAATAATAATAATAATAATAATAATAATAATAATAATAATAATAATAATAATAATAATAATAATAATAATAATAATAATAATAATAATAATATTAATATTAATAATAATAATAATAATCAATCAATCTTTTTTTTCGGTGCCCAGGAACAACCCAAAGGTCTTGGTGCTGGTACACCATTCACACGCACAAAATGTACATTTATTTCACCACAAAGGAAGACACTCAGGGGAGGTAATGCAGCAATCAAGGCGATAGAAAAAAAAGACACATAAACTAGGCGCGACAGCAAGCATGAAGCAAAAAAGCGAAAAAAAGGAAACAGCGAGAACAGCGGTAAATGAAAACAGCTAGAACAGGCAACAGACATATAAATAACTAATAAAACAATAAACAAAGAGAATGAACGACCGATAACAGCCAAGTACAGCATATATCAAAATACAAACAAGAATAAAGCCAATACTAATATGAACGAATAAGAGATCTCTGAAATACAAGCTAGAAATACAATCATACACAATAAGAAATGTAATTAGTGAACGCGTTACAGACAATCAGGCGTGAGTACACAGTATTAAAGAAATAATATTAATGAAAACAAGTACACGTGATGTACAATTAAGGAGAGAAAAAAACAATATAATACCGGTGCAAACGCACAAGTGTAGTAAGACAAAATGCATGAAAGGGGAAGTTATGTATGAGAAAAAGAGTGCTCAAAGTGGAACGTCACGGACATCCAATATAAAAGAAGGGAGAGAATTTTCGAATATATCAAGGTGAGGACAAAGAGAATTAAACAACTTTTGCATTCTGTCCAGAGGGGAGAGGGAGTGCAGGAGCGCAGAAACTTGGAATGGTCTGAATTCCCTTATGCTCTTTCGCGGTACACGCAAAAGGATACGCGCTAGGAGCTGAGGGCATAGAATGTGACCATGAAGAAGTTTATACAAGAAAATTATATCTGCCCTCACGCGACGGCAGCTAAGAGAAGGAAGCTGCAGTGAGTTACTCCGTCTGGAACGAGAGCTGGAAGTTTTGCAAGAAAACCGATGTTGAAATATGCGTAAAAACTTTAGCTGAACTCTGTCAATTTTTTCACAGTTCGACTGGCAGGTGCCGTTCCAAACAACAGACTTATATTTCAAAAGCGGCAAGCATATGGAGAGGTAGAGCTTTAATAAAGGAAGTGGGGCTCGAAACTCTCTCGAAAGCCTGCAGATGAAGCCGAGTGTACGCATAGCCCGTAGAGCAATGCGTTTTGTATGAGAGGAGAAGCTGAGGCTACGGTCGAAAAGTACGCCGATGTCATTAATTTCATCAACCCTGGGCAGCGGCCTACCATTCACAGAATAAGAGTAGAGAAGACTGTGCGTTTTACGCGTAAATGAGACAACCTTGGTTTTAGATGAATTGAGAGTGAGCCCATTCCTCAAGCACCAATCAGAGAAGGCGGATATGTCCGATTGCAATGACAAGCAATCATGAAGAGTATGTATTGCCTTGAACATTTTTATATCGTCCGCATAAAGGAGAAACGAGGAGTTTTTGACCACGGAGGAAACGTCATTGATAAAAACAGAGAACAGAAGCAATAACAATAATAATAATAATAATAATAATAATAATAATAATAATAATAATAATAATAATAATAATAATAATAATAATTGGTTTTGGGGGAAAGGAAATGGCGCAGCATCTTTCTCATATATCGTTGGACACCTGAACCACGCCGTAAGGGAAGGGATAAAGGAGGGAGTGAAAGAAGAAAGTAAGGCTCGATTTGATATAGCGTTTGGTACATTATGTCCATGAATCAAGCAATTTTTTTCAGCGTACGTTATCCCATACGCCCGTTTCATAGTGGCACTACATTTTGTAGCATCAGAACGTCGCTCTTCTAAACGTTCTATTGCCTACTAAGAGGAAGAATAGGACCGCATTTATATGGCCAGGTAGATTATCGTTGCTATGAAAGCAATGTACACATCTGGCTAAGCAATAACGACTGTTTACACGGCATTCGTTAAGAATAAAGGCATTGGATCTGGTTTTCCACACAATTCGGGCTATAATTTCCCTAAGTGGACCAAATGCCTATTGTCGTGTATTCGCGACGTATAGATTTCTTAAATTTCAGCGACGCTAACAAATCCTTAGGGAGTGGCTTAGGAATGTGAGGACCTTAACTGATATAAAGAAGAGGTTATTAGTTTTTCTACTATTCCTTAAAAAAATAATGCATCAAAGTGTAAACGGGTTGCCTAAGGTGGACTGCCTTAAAGTGCTTCTTGGTTCTTTGGTTCAGAATGCTATTGGTTTCTAAACACCTTGTGTTGTAACTTCCACCATGGTTCTAAAGCTATTAATAGGCCTCAGTTTGGAACATTCGGGGTCATTGTAATTGCATCTACAAGTAATATAAAACTGCACAATATCGCATCATAAATGTCTGGAGCACCCATAGCGCACTGCGGTCGCTACGTCCACAGGAACTCTGTCCAGAAGCTGGATTCTCTACCGTCGACAATCAAACACCTGGGAACAGAAGCCATCCCGTGTTAATGCGAGACGGCTGTTTCTCCTCTAGGAAGTCAAACGAACGGGCGCTGTGGAGACAACAGCATCGGGTATGCGAATGAGCGCTATAAGGTCTTGCGGGATACCGCGAGTAGCGAAGTACTTTCCCGATGCTGTTGTTTGCTGCCGGGATACACGACTTTGCTTTCGACGGAGTACGTGCGTTCCAGTAACCGCGTGCAAAGAGTGCCAGCACTGGGCTTGCTAGTCTCGTCACTCTTTACGTTATCTGCGCTTTCGTGGCCTGGTTGCGACTGCTCTCAAGGTAAGTGACCAAATGTTTTGAAGCTAAGGAGGCTGATCCTGTTTGACTTGCTTCTTTCTGGCCGCTACCCGCAGAACTTTCTCTACGCTTACACACTCCTCCGAAGCAACAGTATTCGGTTACTTTTCAGGACACTTACGTGCGCTTATAGTTCGGTGAAGTTCTGTGCCCTCTTGTGTACTTTTCAGCGCGGTGCACGAGCTGTTCGTCGTTAGCGAAACGCAGATATGATACAATTTTTAAGTGTGTCAGCATCGGGGAAACCCATTGAATAATTCAATTTTTATTAAGTGCATACCATTTGATTTCAGACCTTGAAAGCAAATTGTCATCAGCGAGCAACTACGTGCGGAAGAAAACGAGCTCATGGATGGACGTGATATAATCAGATTAACTTCTGATAAGGAAGCTAATGCTAGATTGCCTTTTTTCATTAGGATAGTTTCGGAACTTGTAAGAGTGCTGTTTAAAAACGTGTGCTGCAGCAGGTGTTCACGTCCGTTCTCTGTACAAACATTAGCACCTAGCTCCTATATTATTTGTGCATAAGTAATGAAGAATGCATCATAATTATTAACATAGAAAAAAGAAGAGGGATACACCAGGCGCCTTCATTGTCGTGACTCTTGTGAAAGGACGTAAGTTTCAAGCAACGTTTGCAGCGCGCAATGCTCGAGCACTAACTCCTTCACTATCTCTTGGGGTGAGGAAAATGTTTGATTTTTTTTCCCCTGTATTGTCGAAGTTAACGGCCAAGTGAAGACGTGTGTGGCGAATGGGTGGTTGTAGCGTGAGATGTTTGACCAAAAATGGGCACACTGCTTTGAAGATATTACTGGTAATGACCGTATTATTGACTGAGTTGAGCTACCACACAGGGTATAAATGCATAGCTTGACCGATGCGGTGCTACCTAAGAGGGAAAGACGGAGGTGCAGGGCATGCCATCCGGGTTCTGTTCCTCAAACAGAGGCCAATTCTTTCTTTGCGCAGTTTGTGGCCACCAAAGAAAGGCAGAACATCTTTGAGGCGATTAAAAACAAAGGGGACGCAACTGATTGCCATCAAGGTGAATGAGCCGTTTGTTTTGAAGACTCAAATAAAAGAATTGAAAATTGTTGTACAGGACGATCAGCTAAGTGTCAGATCACTTTCTAAAAACACGAAAGTTTTTTAGGGAAGTTAATTGCTAATGATGAAGTGGAATCAGCACTAAGCACACAAGTAGCAGCTCTCGGACTTCATGTTCTCAAACCTTGACTATTCAGGAGCTGCAGATAAACTAAAGCAGTTTGATCAATACAGCCGTTCAATGAACGTAACTAATACGCAGGCGAAGATATTGTGGCAGTGACACCGAACCTTACCGGTGGGCATCAAATTTCTTTGTTTCGTCCAAGTGACATTGCTGCATTCCACAGAGCACCATTGAGTGGAAAGAATTCCGCACTGTCATGATGAAGTTTACTCCGGTCGCTGCAAGTAGCACTTGGCTCACTGCTCGTACTTACTTCGTTAATTAGCCACAGTGACGAGATTCCTCACTTGCTGACTAAGGGGAAATGAGAGCTTTTCTGTGCGTTTCGAGTGGCGGCTAAGAAATAAAGGCGTGAAGTTTCTGTGGGTTTGAAATGGAAGAACTTTTGTTGGAAAAGAAACAACAACAACAACAAAAACAAGGCGAACCTGCCATCCACCTTATAGAAGCTTCTGATCTTGATTCGCTGGTTTAGTATAGATTATAATGATTTACGACACCCTCTTATATGAAACGCGGGGATGGCTTTATTGTTCTGCACTGTATGTCAGCATGCGCAGCATTCGGCGGAATTGGGAAGAATTTTGCATAATTATAAGGCATACAAACGACCAGGCCGCTGTATTTGTTTTAACAGAAATAAATATTCAGGATGAGTCAACGGACCAATACTTCTTTGTAGGATGCCATGCTAAACCGCAACATTTACAGACACCGGACACGTCAGCCGAGCAGTGGGAGGTGCAACTGATCAGCGCCACCTTGGAGAGCAATTGAGCGCTCGTCCATTTGGTACGCTCGTCGGCTGTCACAAAATTCGGCGCATATTCAAAAAAAAAAAAAACGGCGCTGCACGTAAGCAATCGCGCCCGCGCGCGGTAAAATAAAACAAAAACAGCGGGGAAGGACCCCCGGAGAGTGCGTAGCTTTGCGCGTATTGCTGCAACTCAGCTCGCCGGCGCGGCGCCGAGGCAGGCGTGGCTGCGCGCGGCGTCGATTTCTTCTATAAATGCCGGAGTAGCTTCTGCTCGTTGTCGACGGAAAGGGGTAACCTTGTCCGCGCTAAAGTGATACTCTCTCCCCTTCGCTCTTGCGCCCATGCCTCCGCGTGGCGCGAATGACCTAGATTTTTCTGGACAGTGATTTCCGCGCTCGACCAATGGGGTCGCGCGCCCGGCGCGAGAAGGAGAAGGAGCTTGTGCAGTTGATACTGCGTGTATGTGCGCGCCTGTCTTGGCGCGAAGAACAAACAGACGCGGTCTGCGCCTATAAATGAGGGGCTGCAACCGCTGACTGTTAGCCCGAGCCGCCGTTCAAGCTGCCGAGAAGCGCGCCCGCTCGACTCCCGGGAGAACACCATTCGACCAGCCAAGGACCAGCGAGGCAACGTGCGCCAGCCTGCGGATCGGCCCCGTCGTGCTCCTCAGGTCGTCGGACTGTCGCAGTGCCCGGTGAACAAGTTGTGTTTTGTCTTTTTGTCCCTCTCGCTATCTGTGCACTTTAGGTGCAAAGATTTTGTTGTATTGTTATCTCTCTCTATTGTTACTTTGCACGAGTGCATAGTATTTGTAAGTCACTTCGTATCTGCTCGTATGAGTGATTGTAAAATATTCTGTATCGTCTCTCTGCTGTATAAACTTTGTTTTGTTTTGTGAACCTTTGGCTCCGACCCATTCTCTGGCTTGCCACCGGCGAAAGCGGGGCACCAAACGACCAACCCCCTTGTCACTTGGTAGCTGGTGTCCGGCTGAGCTTGCCACGCTGAGTCGAGGGCATCTCCTTTGTGACCGAAACCGCTACTACCCCCACATGCTCTAAGGGTGTCTGGGAGTGCACGCAAAAGTGCGCGAAGTGGTGACTTATTCTGGCGTCCGCGACAGGACGTTTGGTGCTTTGTGAGCGCCGCGAACGGAGAAAGAGTCGGAAGGAGTTTACGAAGAGGTCGTAAACGAGTGTTTAGCAGCAGAGCGATATTGTGAGGTGCCGCGCTGAAGCGGTTGGGGAGGTTCACCGAGCAGAGGTAAACTGTGCTCAGTTTGAGGAGTTCAGGCTCCAGACATGAAGCTCGCAGGAGGTAGCTGCGAGCTAGGCCATCCAGATAGGGACTGACGGGAGCCAAACTGCGAACATGGGTGGACGAGTGAGAGAGAGAGGGCCGAAAAGAAAGAGAGAGAGAATGACAGAGTAGACGAGAAGAAGCAGCAGCGAAGCTCGCCTTGGAGCGAGAAAGGTAATTTCAATGAGAGTATGCAATCCTTGCGAGGAAGCTTGCTGAAGTTCGGCGTCTGAACAACGTCAGGGAGCCAGCGGAGCTTATTTCCGGAGAGGCTGGGTGGAAGGCTAACGAGTCTGATTTGTCAGCAACCACGGAAGAAGTTGTAACTAGCTCCACTAGCCAGAGCTTTGTTGAGGAACAGCCAGTTCCTGCAGCCGAAATTAAAGATGGTGAGGACCAGACCAGAGTGTCGCTTCCTGAGGAAAGTGATAGTGTAGCTACTACCGAGGTAGTAGGCACTGAAGAGAAAGTCAGCCTGGCGCTTCAATCAGAGGGCACCTCAGGGAAGTCGCCTGAATTTGAGGAAGAAAGCGGGAACTCACGAATGGGCTCACGAATGGGCGCGGCGCTGCTCGAGTATGAGCAATTGACACAAGGCCCACCCCCCTACGGCTCCTGCGCACCCTGGCCTACTACCTCGGAGGTACAGCGAGAGATCGTCGGCATTGCGGGAAAGCGGAGCACACCCCTCTGTGCTGTGCAGCAGCTGGCCAGAGCCGTCATACACGAGGAGCTCCAGGACCATCTCCTCGTGTACACCGACGGCTCAGTGGCCCGCGACAGCTGCTTCCTTGCAGCGGCGGCTACCATCCCCGCCCTGCGACTGCGCAGCCAGCAACACTCAACCTTCCTGGGCTCCTCCACCACGGCGGAGTTGATGGGGATCCGGCTCGGGCTGTACCTGCTGCTCACCCTCGGCCCTCCGCCGCCCAGGAGTGCTCTGCTGTGCGACTCCCGCGCCGCCCTCAGCCGCCTGCAATCTAACGGCCGCGGTACCCCACTAGTGCGGGAAATTCGCTCGCACATCGAGCGCCTCGCGCAGAGAGGATGTGCCGTGCGTGCACAGTGGGTGCCCGGTCACTGCGGCATCGCCGGCAACGAAGAAGCTGACGACCTCGCGACTACTGCACACCAACTACATACTATTTCCACTGCTTTTCCCGTCAAAAATTTCCTGTATCCAGTAATTAACCGCCTGTGTCTTGGCCACTCCCCCGTAGTGGGTATGTGCCAGCAACGTCTGAGGCCTTCCTTCCTTCCTTCCTTCCTACCTGCCAGCGATCTGCCCCTTGCACTGGAGGACGTGCGTGCGGCCATACACGACCATCTCCGAAAGCAGGACCCCGACACACGCATCGCAGGAGGTGAGCGCATTGAAAGTATCACCGGCTGTCGCGCACTTACACGGTCACAACGTGCAATGATCCTCCGCGCGCGCATTGGCTGCGTGTGGCCCGGGGAACGACGGGTGCGTCACGGAATCGCGACGAGTGATGTGTGTGACAGATGCGGTGCAGTGGAAACACTAGAACACCTGCTTCTTCACTGTGCTGTGTTCGTCGATGCTCGTCGCGATATGCTCGCGGCCTATAGGGCGCAGGGCATACTACCAGACTCCACCCAGACGCTTTGTGGCCGCAGGGCAGTGCGCGCACTCGTGAGCGAACTTTGGTGAGCCTCTATGCATTCCTCGAACACGCGGGCTTGGCGTCCGGTCTGTTCTCTGTCAGGTAGTTACACGCAGTGACCGAACGCTCCGCGAGTTCTACCTTGAAAGATTAATAACGGGACGCCCCACTCCAGTTGTAGCCAACACAGTGCTGTGCGCGTGTGTTTTAATTCCTCTAAAATGAACTAATCACGCGCACAACCTGGACACATTTCTTATTGTGTAAATAGTTTGTACATATTACTTCTGCCCCTATCCTCTCTTTCTGTGCCCTCACCTCTTTCATTTCATTTTTCCGTTCTGCCTGCTATCCTTTATTTCCGCTGCCCCCGCTCAAGTGCTTTAGTATCGATGGCAGATGCCGGGGCTAGCAAACATCTTTTCCTTCCTTTTTACCATTACTTTAATAAAAAAAAAGCACTACCACCACCACCGAGAAGTCGGAGTGCTGCACGCCTGATTGTTGCAGTAGTGACTGTGAGAAAGAGGGGTCAAATGACGAAGAGCGCGAAGGCTTTGTCGTCACTGTAGCTGCGGAGAACGCTACAAGTGAAAAACCGGAGCCTGTTCTACAGGAACCCTCGAGCATCGAGGAGGGCTTTCCCGACGAGGAAAGCGAGGTAAATTCTTCCTGCGGGGAAGCCGAATGAGCAGTAGAAGGAAAGCCTTTTCGTGACTGCACTGAAAGTGACCATCTGAAGAAATGAATTGTAGAAGAATTGAGTGCAAGTGAGGAGAATGCGTCTCCAACCTCTGGTGACCCGTGCCCTCAGCACGCTACACGAGGCAAGGTCAGAAAAAGGACCACAAAGAAAGCATCTGGCAGAGAAGAAAGTTCAGTCCTCGAAGAACAAAAGGGGACTGAACCACTGGTTTCATCTCGAGAACTAATCTCGAATGATGCCAATGAAAAGGAAACGGGCTTGCCCTGAAGAAGAATGAGGAAGGAAGTAGGACGAAACAGAACCAAGCTGAAAATAGCTGAGTCGGGTGTAAGCAAGCTGCACGAACATCGCAGCAAAGTGAAATAGAAGCTGCGACGAACGAGCTCCATTTTAAGAAGGGACTCAGTGTGGAAGCGGAAGCGCAAACACAAGAGCGCACTCCGAGAAGAAAACAACGAGAAGCGAAGCCGTCATGAGCGAACTGGCATAAAATCTGTTCGCAACAGACGCGCTAGCCGCAGGAAAAGAGGAAGGGCTTATAGTCCGAGCAGAAACACACAGAGGGGTACGAGTAGGAAGCAGACCCAGAACCGCGTTCGGAAGAGAAAACTGTAGAAAGAGGAAAACGAGCAGAACGTGCGTCAGGAAGAAAACCCAGAGTCGAGTTAGAAAGCGAGCCACAAACGCTTCCGAAATCTCGAGCGGGGAAAGTTTATGCCGAGCCGACTACATACGCCGAATTTGGAAATATAGGAGCAGGAATGCCTTGAACTTGTGTGCTCCCTCATTGTGTTGTAATAATGTATTGCCGAATGGCGGCTTGTAGTCAATCTTGACAGTTGTCAAGTGTGATGTGCATGCAGACATCATTGTAGTGATGTGTGTATTTTGGCATTCACCATTTACTTTGTGAGCGCAAGCATGTGCGCGCGAATTTTGTGTTTGTGAATATTGTTGCACAATATTCTTAAAGGGGCAGTGTCACAAATGAGTCAACGGACCAATACTTCTTAGTAGGATGCCATGCTAAACCGGAACTTTTACAGACATTGGACACGTCAGCCGAGCAGTGGGAGGTGCAACTGACCAGCGCCACCTTGGAGAGCCATTGAGCGCTCGTCCATTTGGTACGCTCGTCGGCTGTCACAAAATTTGGCGCATATTCGAAAAAAAAAAAAAACGGCGCTGCGCGTAAGCAATTGCGCCCGCGTGCGGCAAAATAAAACAAAAACAGCGGGGAAGGACCCCCGGAGCGTGCGTAGCTTTGCGCCTACTGCTGCAACTCAGCTCGCCGGCGCGGCGCCGAGGGAGGCATGGCCGCGCGCGGCGTCGATTTCTTCTAGAATGTCGGAGTAGATTCTGCTCGTTGTCGACGGAAAGGGGGTGACCTTGTCCTCGCTAAAGTGATGCTCTCTCCCCTTCGCTCTTGCGCCGATGCCTCCGCGTGGCGCGAATGACCTAGATTGTTCTAGATTGTTCTAGATGAATTGCAATTAGTTAATTAATTAAACTGAATGAATGAACATAAGTGCTGTGTTCGAAGCAGGGTGACTGATTCGATGAAAAATGATGTAAATGCTTAGAAGGCTTACTTAGTGTAAATAAATAAATAATGAAAAGAATAAAAACAAAATATAAAAACTAAATCTGAAGTAATAGAAAATTAAAATTATATAATTGGTTTTTTTGGGGGGGGAAAGGAAATGGCGCAGTATCTGTCTCATATATAGTTGGACACCTGAACCGCGCCGTAAGGGAAGGGATAAAGGAGGGAGTGAAAGAAGAAAGGAATAATAGGTGCCGTAGTGGAGGGCTCCGGAATAATTTCGACCACCTGGGGATCCTTAACGTGCACTGACATCGCACAGCACACGGGCGCCTTAGCGTTTTTCCTCCACAAAAACGCAGCCGCCGCGGTCGGGTTCGAACCCGGGAACTCCGGATCAGTAGTCGAGCGCCCTAACCACTGAGCCACCGCGGCGGGTCAAGCAGCGGAGCTGGTGGTGGTGGTAGTGGTTTTATTAAAAATAATAGTAAAAAGGAAGGAAAAGATTTTTGCTAGCCCCGGCGTCTGCCATCGATACTGAAGCACCTGAGCTGGAGCAGCGGAAATAAAGGATAGCAGGCAGAATGCAGAAATGAAATGAAAGAGGTGAGGGGACAGGAAGACAGGATAGGGGGAGAAGTAATATGTACAAACTATTTACACAATAAGAAATGTGTCCAGGTTGTGCGCGTGATTAGTTCATTTTAGAGGAATTAAATCACACACGCGCACAGCACTGTGTTGGTTACAACTGGAGTGGGGCGTCCAGTTATTAATCGTTCAAGGTAGAACTCGCGGAGCGTTCGGTCACTGCGTGTAACTATTTTAGGGGTACGTGTAGTTTACAGCTCGCAGCCTAGATGACGCTGCACGTCCAGTTATCGTAAGTTTTCGCATACTAAGTTTTCTAAAAGGGTTCGAAAGAGTGGGAAGTGAGGGAGGCATACGCATTCGGGAATGTATTCGTGACGTGAGACGTGAGGAGGTCTGTAGCTTCCATAGGGCTGCAAGGAAGTGGGCGTTAGTGGATAGTAGAATTAAAAAAAAATGAACGTACGCTTTACCACGGCCGGTCTCGAGAGGTGCGCGCGCGTCTTTAAAAGCGCGCGCTCCCCTCGAGACCGGCTGCGGCTTTACATACTAGCGCACCTTCATGAATGTGTAATTCTGCCCTAAATGTAGTAATGCCAATGTGCTGGGGTACATGTCTTCCCGGAAGAGCTCAAATGTGCGCACTTTACAGGGCGCCGACAGTTTACGCAGCAAAAATTCACTTTAGTCTATAGACGGCTTGCTTGGAACACTCTGTTAAATGATTTAACAGTTAAGAATAAAAAGAAATTTTCCACAAATTGGCTGAATGTAAAGGGAGCCAATGCGAAAATACAGGAGTCTGAAAAGGTTACTTACTTGATCAGATAAAAACAATATATACTCCCACAAATTCGAACTTCTAACAAAAATGTGTAAACCTGAATCAGCTTTTCGATATTAACTGATAAAGAGCAGTGTACATACACAGATGGAGGTATCAGTGTCAAAGAGGTCGTATTTACGATTGCTTGATGTTCAAGGACAGAAGCACGTGATCGTGCTCGCCCCATCGTCGATCAGATTTGTCGTTCGCGAATGCTCTTGTGTTATGCGGGTCCTGCATGCGTTCCCGCCGACGCAACAACACTCGGCGCTGAGATAAACGTCTAGAAAAGCAACGGAACTGGCGGCCCTAGCCGCGGTGATGCGATCGTAAAAACTTTTTATGGTCGACATCGCGTGGGAGGGAAGAAAAGACTCAAACAGCAGATGAGCGGGCAGCTACCGTCGCTGGGCCAGCCGCTTGGGGAAAACGGCCTTGGACAAGGCTTGATTGTCTCCGAGTGGATAGATAGCGCGGGGCACAGAGAGCGACCTCAGCGCGCGAAAACTCCTGCGCTTATTTGTAGGAGTTCCTCGTCTTCTCCTCCAGAGGGCGCAAGTTGGCCGAGGACAAGTGCGACCCGGCGCAGCCAGGAATCAGGAGAGGAAGGCGACCGCGGTCAGAGATTTGTCTGTTTAATTCGCTTTTCATTCTTTTTACTCTTCTTACCGTATAAGTATGAAGGAAAACACATAAGAATTCCCAGTAGACTTAGAGAAAGCGGTCAAGTCCCAAGTAATGGCAGTTTTTCTTTTTGGGTGTGTTTCAGACTGCGGGAGCTGTTTCGCTTTGCAACTGGCTCGCTTCGTCGCGTGACGTCACGCCGGCTGACGTCATGCGGCGAAACGGCCAGCTCGCGCGCGGCGAACCACGAAGGAGCGACCCGGTTCCAAAGCGAACGGTCTTGTGGATGTATTGGTGCAAGCACTCGTAAAGAACGCAGATCAAAATGACGTTCTTTTGTCGTCAGCGAAGATCGGGCTTAAATGTGCGACAGAAGAGCGAGCCGCCAAATCGGCTGATAGTCGAGGATCATTTCTGAGAGAGCCGGGTGTCCCTTGCGAAATGGTCCCCTGAGGACGGTGTGGTATGGAGGTAAGGGAAGTGCTAGCGAGTCGTCCGGCGGTCAGAACCGTCGGAAAAGATGATATCGTATAGTTATTTGCCCCCATTACTTTGTGACGTCCTAGTCTGAAGCCGACATTTCGTCTGCTATTACAAACTCAGACCACTGTACAAAAAAACGTAGAAAAAAGTAAAAGTAATTTAACGACCTCGAAATAAAGGGGAAACTGAAATGAACGCAAAGCCTCCTCGTACAAAATATTTACATTTTATGCAAACCGCCTATCACAACTAGTAACGAATTCCAAAGATACATACAGGCAAAAAATGTAGTGTGCTAAGCAAGACACGCACCCTATATATCCTACACGAGAGTAGTATGAATATCGCATATTCTATTTTTTTCCTTTTAGATTTAAGGTTGACAGACGACAATATACCATCTGTAAGCAAAAAAAGGAAGTGCAATGAATTTTAGTACCTGATTGTGGCCGGTTGGTAATCGATAAAGGGTGCCATAAAAGCAACCATTGCGTGTCTGCTAGCTATAAATCAAACGTGGGTCGCAGAAATGTCGGTAAAGCAGGGACGGGAACAACGGAGAAATGCGCTCGACTACTGATCCGGAGTTCCCGGGTTCGAACCCGACCGCGGCGGCTGCGTTTTTATGGAGGAAAAACGCTAAGGCGCCCGTGTGCTGTGCGATGTCAGTGCACGTTAAAGATCCCCAGGTGGTCGAAATTATTCCGGAGCCCTCCACTACGGCACCCCTTCTTCCTTTCCTCTTTCACTCCCTCCTTTATCCCTTCCTTTACGGCGCGGTTCAGGTGCCCAATGATATATGAGACAGATACTGCGCCATTTCCTTTCCCCCAAAAAACCAATTATTATTATTATTAACAACGGAGAACCATGGCAGTGACAGCAAATAGAAGGAAGCGAAACAGAGTAGGTCTAATTATTATATTTACAAATACTGCTGCCTTCCAAAAGGATGCCGAACAAATAGGATGTAAAAAACAACAAAACAATAGGCAAAGACGAGCATTGCCAGGTATAGCCAACTCAAACTGTCTCAGTTTCAAGGACAAAATTGCGTTATAGCGTGCTGTTGCGTTGATAAGTGGTAGCAGTAGTAGAAGCGGCAGGAGTATACTAGTAATGGTAATAATGCCTTGCAGTAACAAATGCTAAGATTACTCTAGAATGATTCCAATATATATACTTTTATTTAGAATACACTTGGCACGCAAAATAGTCGGAATAAACGCACCCGTTCGTCTTAGAGCACCGGAGATCTCCCTTCGCATTCGCAAGGTTATGCAACTCTTGGAAATTTTTATGAACTCCTGCGATTTTGTGAGCTGCTTTGAAAAGAAGAAGGCAGTTCAGAGTTTAGCTACAGTAAAGGAAGACGCGGGACTCTTATAAGAGCCCTTGTCGATAAATAAATTGGTTACCCAAAAATCGAACGCCATCGAAACCGAATGGAACTACTTTGGGTCACGTTGCATGACGGATTATCACCAGATTAACGTGATAAGCACCAGTTCTGCCTTGACATGGTGCGCCGCTGTGGTAAAAACTTTTGGTAGCTTTGGGTAGTGTCGCCGAGTTCAGTACTGAGCACCCATCATCATGTCCAAGAATTTGTCACCCCCCCCCCCCCCCACATACACACACACAAATGCACGCACGCACACGTACTTGACTAGCTTTTGAATTCGGTAAACTTAGTTCCCACGGCTGTGCCACTGCCTTTCCATCATCTGGATTGGGTGAAAGGGTAATACTTTGTGAATCACGAAGCCTCGTGCGTGAAAACAGCACCATCAATAGCGCTATACTATCGAATCGGCGGTCTAAACAAAAATATTATCTGTAATTGAGTTCAGAACGGCGGCTCGTGCTACTTGTATCTGCGGACAACGGTATCGCGAAGAACAGGCGAAAATTCCGAACGCGTATGGGCTAAAGTCATTATCTGTCGCAACGTTTATGTTTCGAGCACGCTGCGTTTTTATGGAGGAAAAACGCTAAGGCGCCCGTGTGCTGTGCGATGTCAGTGCACGTTAAAGGTCCCCAGGTGGTCGAAATTATTCCGGAGCCCTCCACTACGGCACCTCTCTCTTCCTTTCTTCTTTCACTCCCTCCTCTTATCCCTTCCCTTACGGCGCGGTTCAGGTGTCCAACGATATGTGAGACAGATACTGCGCCATTTCCTTTCCCCCCCAAAAATACCAAATATTATAATTATTAAAACAGCACCATCAATAGCGCTATACTATAGAATAGGCGGTCCGAAACACAAAATATTATCTGTAATTGACTTTCATAACAGCGGTTCGTTCTAATTGTATATCGGGACAACGGTATCGCGAAGCACAGGCGAAAATTCGACGCGTATGGGCTAAAGTCATTATCTGTCGCAACGTTTATGCTTCGAGCACACTGTCTGCGACACATAAATGGTCGCATCTTTCTTCCGGTGGCGAACGACACGCCGTCTTCTAGAAACAGTTTTTGCCAGCCCTGGAGTAATCTTGGGCAGCGGTTTTCAATATGAACGACTATTGCGGAAGGTAGCAGGAAATTTCGGAAGGTGCGAAAGCTTAATGAAAAGATGCAACGGAGAAGTCCACACTGTCAACCTTCACGCGGAATGCATTCTGCAAGTAAATGCTTGCGCAGTAAGGGTAAATAATATTATGAGGGAGCCTAGTTGGATTTTCTGATGGATTGCTTGTTGCGCGAACGTACTTTCCATAATCCGAGAAACAACATTAAGCACTATTTTTGCAACTATCAAGGGGCAAGAAGGAATAAATGTAAGAAGCTTGATAACAGCAAAGGCAGTCGAGCTGCTTACCATAGTTTTTTTCTACGCGAGCACGTTCGCACGGAGAAACACTCTGCGCACACGCGCTCTCACTACAATGCCGCAGTCCTTCCTGCTTGAATCATGCTGGGAGGAAAGCAATGGTATGTGAAAGCATAAGTAGCTTGACTATTGTCTTTGTGGGCCACATGAAGTTAGGCGGCTGATCGTAAAACGCATTACCAATAGACCTTTCAAGTTTCCAACCTCACGTGTTCCATGGTAAAAATAGAAAATTATTGACATGGTGGATACAAAATGGTCTCCCTAGAACTGCTTTACATCGGTCAGGAAACAAAACAAAACAACAACTTGCAAGATTTCTCTGCAAGAATGAATTGTTTGGACAGAAAAGTAGACAGAAAACATGGAAGGGGGACGCATGCATGAGAGGAAAATCGTCACGAGCTCCGTGTAATATTGACACGACCAGCCGTGCGCGAGCCTGAGTGGGAAATTCGCTTCCAGACAAAAAATAAACAAACGAAAACAAAAATAAGATCCTCCACCAGCTTGCCGTGTGCCGTCGACACTAATATATGCCCCGCCTGGATCGGAACGGGGCTGAGGGATCGATCGTATGGGAGCAGGAAATTGTCTCCCGTACGTGGACGCGAACTCCTCCGATTCCGTATTGTTCGCTCCGTTCAATTTTCGTTTCTAGAGTTTACTGCTACTCCTGGCCTAGTCCGGCAATGAATGTTTGAATGGAAAGTAAGAACCTGCCGCCCAGAGAACTTCCTCACGACACTAGTAGAGAAAACAAAACAAAAAAAAAAACATGAACGCAAAATGATGAAAAAAAAAGAGAGCTCTATTGAGAAAGAAGATACAAGGAACTCATATCTTCAGTCCTGTCAAGGAGCACTAATGGCAGATTTATACATTCTCCATTTTCTTATAACAAGATCGATTAATGTCTTCAGACCACGCTCATGTTGTTCGTCATTTAAAGCGCCTTCAATGAGGTCGTTTGCGTTTTTTTCCGCCATCATCGCGGTAGATTGTGGTATCCGTGCCGTCATTATAAAAGCCAGAAGGGGGAGATTCAGTCATGTATTGCTCACTTACTAATCTAGATACACCTAGCTCACAAGTCTTCAGAAAATAACGATGTAGTGCGGGTGGTAAAAAAAGAAGGTTGTGCGAAGATTAAAAAGAAAAAACTACATCATGATTATGCTGTTTGTCGCAGTTGTGACGCTCAGTGATAAAAAAAAAACGTCGGAGCTAACGTCGGACTGTAGCTGGTGCCGAAATGCATTTAATGCTGTGATACCATGCCCACGTATACAGTTCCTCCTTCTCACAGGAGCTTTCATAGGAGCTGGGTTAACCTCTGGTTTCCAGGTTAGCTAGGACTTGGGCAGTAATGATGGCCTTAGGCGCGTGTACGAACGGACGAGCCCCAAAGTGCAGACACGGCAATGGGATTACGACACCAATTGTAAATTCACCATCTTGCTCTCGTAGACGATGGTGGCGCTTGTAATTGTAATCATGAGCCGCTTGTCAAGCCGGTATACTGACGCCACGGTTACGCAGATGACTTGCATATCCTTAATACAGCGGCACGTTATAGCTCACCGATTCAGTTAGCTTTTTCCCTCGATTCTGTAAAAAAGAAGCGCCTTGGAACTAACCTAACATCTCATGCATTTTATTTTGTAACACAACTCATACTCGCAAATCTCTAACACAGAACAGAGAATATTATGACATAATTACAACATAACTTCCTCTCTCTTTCGGTCCACCCGCATTTCCTTCCCCGGTATGGATTTGCAAGCATGTTCTTTTAGCCGGCCTCCCCTCCCCCCCTTCCTGACATCAAAAAGTTACGTTTTTCTCCCTCTAAGCGTTGTGGCGCATAATGATACAAACCGGAGTGAGACAAAAAATAAACGGGAAAAAAAAGGGTAAATGTGAGCTACAAGGAGGTTCAGTGGAGCAAAATTTGTGAGAGCAGCGGCGTATACCTTTTCATCATTTAGCGGCTTAATATCGAACAGATGCCGCGGTGGCTAAGTGGTTAGGGCGCTCGGCTACTGATCCGGAGTTCCCGGGTTCGAACCCGGCCGCGGCGGCTGCGTTTTTATGGAGGCAAAACGCTAGGGCGCCCGTGTGCTGTGCGATGTCAGTGCACGTTAAAGATCCCCAGGTGGTCGAAATTATTCCGGAGTTCTCTACTACGGCACCTCTTCCTTCCTTTCTTCTTTCACTCCCTCCTTTATCCCTTCCCTTACGGCGCGGTTCAGGTGTCCAACGACACATGAAACAGATACTGCGCCATTTCCTTTCCCCCAAAACCAATTATTATTATTATTATTTTTATTATTATTATTATTATTATTATTATTATTATTATTATTATTATTATTATTATTAATGCGCATTATGCGGGTTCTTGCCGCATTGATGCGATCATAAGTTGCCATTACGGGGGAGGGTGGGGGGAGGGGGAACCCAAAGAGCAAATGACTGGGAAGCTTCTGTGCGCGCCTGTGTCACAGTGCCACCTGCCTGGGAACGCCGGTCGTGGACGGCGCTTGATTGGAGCGGAAGGCCTGACGCATCGAAAGCGATCTGAGCGCTCAAAAAAACCCGCGCACTATTTCCTACAGGAGTTTCCGACCTTTTCCTCCAGAGGGAGCAGGTTGAATGACGAGGAATGCGAACCTCCGCAGCCAGGAAAAACAAAAAGACGACAGCGCCCCGAGGTGGAGAGATTTCTTCTGAGGCTTTTGTCTTTCCTACTTTTGTTGGGGCAAAACGAAACAATTATCTGACAATAACTTCCTTGTTTCTTTTTGTTTCATTAAAAATGTGACGAAGAACGCTTTGCAACCGTGGTTTCGGTCACGTTTCAGTCTGCATTTTACAGCAGAAGTACAAAACGCAGAGAAAAGTTCACATTAGGCTGAGAGGAAAACGCTGGGGCCAATGTAATGGAAGTTTTTCTTTCACGTGTATCTATTTACTTCAGAAGGTCCTCGTTCCTCGCTGTATTGGAGTGAATGAGAGTGAGCCGGCAGCAATGAACACAAAGCAAAAGGACATGCTTTGTCATCAGCGGAGGTCGGGTCTCAATGGGTGTAGGTCCAGGGACGTAAAAAAAGCGCCATTGTCTCGTCCAGCAGTCAGAACTATTGGAAAACATCATGATGATTCGTGTTTAAAAAAAATGCTTCTTGGGAACTCTGCACAACATGTGAAAGAACGTATAGCATCGAAATAAAGTGAACACGCAGACTCCGCTTCGCGCACAAAACTTACACACTGAAAAGTGGGCAGTGCAGAACATGTAACGTAGACCCCCTCCCCCCCCCCCCCCACACACACACGCACACACACACGCACACACACACAAATAAAAAAGCCGTGCGCAATGGAAGTCACGCTGCGTATCATCAACACTGGCAGATATCAGTAATTGCATATTCCTTTAACTCTAGAGATGACGGACGACACTGTGTCTTTTGCAAGCTAAGGCAGTGCAATAAATTTTAGTACCCGAATGTGGCTGCTGGGAACCGATAAAGGTGCCTTGAAGCCCACCATCACGTGCCTGCAAGCTATAAATCAAACGTGCGTGACGGAAAGGTCATGAAACGATGGATGTGGACAGCGGTAAGTGTATGGCCCAAAAAGTGGCCATGAATGTGAGGGAAGAATGAAACAAAGAGAATGTCTTATGCTTTTTTTTTACGAATTCTTCTGGCCACCAAAATGAACGTGACCCACAAGTAGGACGTAAGATAAACATATAGTAAATGCAAACTTAGGCAGCCGTGGAGGGTCCGGAGCCGAAGACCTGTCTTACAACTACTCCCGGGCGAGAAGGCGCCATCCTTCCTATGGGGACGTGATGATGGCGGGGTCATAGTAGGCGGTCGGTGTGAACAATTTCACACCCTTGGCGACGGTGATCAGTGGACGGCGTGAGGGGTTGGATGAGATAATTTATTAGTGACGTTTGCTTGAGAATGTAGTAAGGCTCCTGGTACTTGCTGAAACGTTTGGAGGAAAGGCCGGTGCTTGCAGAAGGCGCCCAAAGCCCGACCAAGGAGTCGGGAAGGCAAGCTGGAGGAAGAAGTTGACTGTTATTAGAGAGATTTAGCATACCAGAGACGTAGTAGCGTAGACGTATGCCCGTTTACCGGACCCTTCTTGCGCATGCGCGGTGGAAAGGGTGCGGCCAGGTTGGGCCACTGCGCCTTAGCAGCCGGCGCCCTGTAAACCGGTATACGCCTACGCTACTACGCTATGTTAAATCGCTCTATTGTCTTCTTCCTTGCTCGCCAGCCGGGGAGGGTTCGGAGCCGAAGGTAATTCTTACAGTGTTGTCCCTGTGTGTAATTAAGTTTCCACCTCCATCACCTGGAGCACTGTTCTTTGTCTTCATTTTGTCTGGTTGCCCCCATTTACGTTCCGATATGTTTTATTTCCATGCTTTTAAAATTTCTTTTGTAGATTGCAATATCTGTAAACAAACAAACAAACAAACAAACAAACAAACAACACTACGCGCGATGACCCACCGAAGGAGATGTTTTTTCCACTGCTCTATAAATAAATGATGGCTTGAGACGATTTTAATATCTTATAACATGTTATTCTTAAACACAAAGCCAAACCAACACCGTATACACTGTTAAGCACGGGACAAATATTTTTTCGTCACTGTATGCTTTTTAGTTTGCCCTTGAGTAAAGCACTGTCCGGGCAAAGTCAACAATTTTTTTCCTTAAAGCAAAAAAAAAAAACTTCGATACGTATGGTTTGCACGTCATGTACCCATTACTACATGGAACTTGCGTATAGAACGTGATGTCGACATGTTAGTGCCATTGTGTGAGGAAAAAAGGGGGCGCCAATACGCGACGTAAAGCCAGCGTCCATGAACTACTTGTCTCTCATTTTTTTTGGCGAATTCCGCGGAAAAAATAGGAAGACGTTGATTGGGCAAAAAAATGTGTTTTCTGATCCTGGGCATTCGAGTTGGTTTGAGGCTATCGATTTAGCATTTCACAGGACTAGGACTGCCTGGACAAAAAGAACCAAATGCTAGTTGTTGCGAATCGGCGGCATATCGATTTCTCAATTTTTACTGTTGCTAGCAGAAAGGGGAAGAGAGACCGCGGAGACGCTGCCGATGCCGCTGCTGGGGCGCCAGGTGCGACAACCGGAAGTTGCAAACCGAACGTCAGCGGATGACGTGTTCATATGCGGGGCCCAGTCCCAGAGCTGTTTTCTTTCTTTTTTTTTCTGGTGCCCCGCGTGTACGAGTTGAGGGGGGAGAGGAGGAGTGTAAGTTTTAATCGTCTATATCTTGGTTGTTAGACTAGCTCAAAAGTTCTTGCGTTGGGGTGACGAGTGATCGAATGCCAATCTGTCGTTTGCTTTATGTGACCGCAATTAATTTATTGCATAGTACATTTAATAATTTAGCACTTAGAGGGTTAAGCTTTATAAGTTCTGGGACCACCAAGAGTGTTTTTGGAGAATGAATTTTATTTTCCTTTCCCGCACAAAGAGGACCCTCATGCTTTAGACGATGCACCTCGATCTGAATTATAAAGAGCTTTATATGTCTATGAATGTTTCTAAGGCTTTAGCCTAATAAGGTGCCTTAGGAAAGCAGAAGGAAATATGTCGGACAAAAAAAAAAAGTGTTCCCCTTTTTTCTATTGGCAGTGAAAGAAGAAGAGCCGAACCTTATTTTCATTGAATTTTATTGAAAGAATTGTTTAAAATCGACGTGGAGAGAAGGCGTGTATGTCGCTCGGATAAAGAAATCAATAAAGAAGGCATAAGAGGGTGAAAGGCCGTTTCTTGGAGGACAGAGTCTATTGTCCTCCTTATCAGGAGGAGTTCTTTCTTGAGTGCGCGATATGTTCGGGTCCTGAACAAAAAGGACTCGATCTCCTGATTCATTTAGCACTTCTCTTTTGACATATTCGCAGGGCTAAATTCTTAAAAATGTGCCGGTTTTTTGATCTGCAGATCTTTCATTAAAGAGCGACTAGTCACTGCCACTTAAAGTTTTGGAGTTTTAATTCATGTAGAGCTGTTAGGTGCAAAAATAAAAGTATAATAAGTGCCATTCCCACATAACTTACTTTGGCGATTTCATCTCGAAAAAAAAAAGGCTGTATTATCTGTTTTCAACTCTGCTGAGCAACGTTTCTCCTCAGAAAAGTATATAGTTTCTCAGCACCTTTCGAAAAGAGTGCGGGCGCAGAGCGCTCTTTAAAACTAAAGCAAATAAACATCCACATAGTTGCATATGTACAGGGTTTGTGAAAAGTTAACAGGCCACAGGGTCTGCTTTTCAACGAGTACATTCGGGCACTTAAGATGCCGATAAAGCTATCAAGGTTCTGAGAGGCTAGAACGACACTTCTTTTATCTTGTACAGATCTTTTGAGCTTGGTGGTGTCGTAACTGTCCGACTATACGGCTCAAAAGCAGACCCTGTGGCCTGGAAACTTTTGACCAACCCTGTACCTAAAATTATCAGGTTTCTAACACTCGCTTGTTTTTTTTTCTGCGCAGGAGCCCTATGTTCTTGCGCTGGAGGAAGCGCCCATGGTTGACGTCCGTAGTGTTTTCTGGAACCATCACTGTAACCTCCGATCGACAACGTGACGCTTTCTGAACAGCGCGCAGCGGACATAATTACGTTATGAGGAAACCTTGAGAGGCGTATAAATTATTTATCAGAAAATTTTCTTGGTAAATGCTTTGTTCATCGGCTGATTTCTCTGATCGTTCAAATTTTATTGATGGAATTGCAGGTCAGGTGATGTAGAGAAAAATGATATCTGTCCTTCAGTTATAAAGAAATCGATAAAGAAGGTACAGAAAGGTTCAACGTCTTCGGCTGGAGGCAGGCACAAAGCCAGGAATTTTTTTCTGGAGGGGCCGAAGGTAATTTTTGTGCTGGTGGATTGGGGGGGGGGGGGGGGGTGTTGGCGGCTGGTTGAGCACTGCCAAGAGAACAGGGGGGCGGTGCGGTTTTGAACTTGATTTGGGGGGGGGGGGGGTGGAGGGGTGCTTTGGGCCTCTCCTTGGATAAGTGCCTGGAAGGAGGACAGGACCTATGGTTCTTTTGATCATTAGAAATTCTGGATTGAGTACGAGGTATTTTTGCGTTCTGGACCTTTACAGCTTTTGGTCGATTCATCTAGCACGTTTCTTTCGACATGCATTTTGACATGCCAGGAAAAAATAAATAAATTAAGGGCTTTCAGTTCTCACTACGAGTTGAAAGTAATACCATGCCGTAATTGTTTCTGAATATGTGCTTTATAATTTACTTGTTGCAGGACCGGGTTAACTAGAGGGACGTGGTTAGGCTGAAGATATTGGCGATAAATTTACTTCTTTCTCCAGAGCCCCTGGTACAAAGCGTTGAATGAGAGAGAGAGAGAGGGAGAGGGAGAGAGAGAGAGAAAGAGAGAGAGAGAGAAGTGGCAGAGGAAAGGCAGGGAGGTTAACCAGTAGAATGTTCCGGTTGGCTACCCTGCACTGAGGGAGAGGGATGAGGAGGGGGGGTACAAGAATAAGAAGTAGAGCAATGTGGTCTGTATCTAGCACGACAAACAATGACAAACGCGCTGAAAGCCACTGGTCGCCGCAGCTGTAGCCTGCACACCTTGAGGGCTGCCGAACGCTTTGACCTGAGTAGCACACGTCTTCCGTCCTCCATCACTAATACGAGGCAGACAGGCAGCGCAGACGTTCCAGTGTGCAGAAAGGCTGCTTGGCGTTGCGGCTGATAATGTTGATGACAACGTAACCATCGGACTTCTTCTCGGAAGGATGAGGCTGGCGGATGCGTTGTGCCAGCTACTGGAGAGCTGCAAGCACTGGATTGAACAAATCCAGCATCTGCAGTGCTACATTGCCCGAATTAATTGCTTGATTAATTTTCCTTCTCCCCTATTCAAAACGGTACAGAGCAGTCTACAAGCTGTAGACATCAAAGAATAAAAACAGTACCCCCCCCCCCCCCCCCCCCCACACACACACACACAAGAAAAAAACTCCGGGAATCGCACTGATGCAATATACAAATTGTGCCTAGCCATGCCGAAGTGAAAGCTTCGTTATTCAACCACAGGATTTTCACGTCCCAAATGCCTGCGCTGGAAAACTTCCCCGCCCGAAAGAATGCCGAAAAGGGAGCGATTTCAGCTTGTCTCATCAAAAATGCGCCGCTTCGAGCGGACCAAAACATCCGCGTTGATGTTCGCCGGATGGCACCATTGGGCCACGCCGGCGTATAATATATTTTCCCTTCGGCTTCACGAGTACGGCACGCCTCCCGAAAGTCTGCGTCGGGCAGGCTCCATATTTACCCCGTGGAAGGAAAGCAAAAGTCGTGAAACGTTGAACAAAAGCTGGGACGGAATCCTGCCAACGCGACGGAGACCGCGTATTTGCAAAGCCCTTTCTTTAGCTGCCCAAGGTTTTTGGCTTCGGGCGTTGCCGAAACATCGCTAAGCACATTTTTCACGGTCCACCGATCCTTCTGGTGACATTCCTCGAGCTCTGGAATTCAAACGACGTCATAATGAAACTCGGGGAACTGGAAAACAAGGAAAGCGAAGCGGGCGTGAACAGAAAGATTCAAGTATACAGGGCGAACTTGCCACCAACTTAGCCCTCGAGACATCTGTGTTAGCCGGTACTATTGGTTCAAGTTTTGCCACAATCCTGTTTTGTTTTCAGGAACTTATGCGTCAGTTGCCGTTGAAGGCCTGCACTGTTACGTGGATCGGCGCTTGTATTTTCAGCAATTTATTTTCTTTAAACGCAGTTATGCGCTTCTTTCTCTTTAATGCGCGTGATAAACGATTCCCGCTGCCAAGTGGAACGTTGGTACACCAGCACTCTGCCTAGACGACGTAATAAAATTTGCCATATTTTCCAGTGTACAGTCCACGGGCTATATAAGCTTGAAGGCTGAAATTTTGCGCTTTGCGGACACCCTATAAGATCGGACTATAGCGTACTCTCTTCATAATATCGCCGAATATGGCATAAAATTCTCAACATTTATTTTGTCTACGAATTTCTTTTTGATACTTGCGCTGTGTGTGCACATACCTTTTTATGCGCTGCCTGTGCGCCCTTCTTTTGCGAGCAATGTGCCGGGCATGGAGAATCTAGTAAATAATTTTCTTTTCAGCAAAAATTGAGCCCTGCGGACTATACACCCAGAGCGGGCTGTGTACCGGATATTACGGTATCCATTGTAGAGAGTGGGCAGGAAGGTGGGATTCTTGACGATAAAAAACAAAGTGAACAAGGATTGAGAGGGGAGCCTCAGTCTGCTTAGGACCTGCCTTCCTCTGGGTACGGGAAGTCATTGGCAAGTCAGCGACGGTTTTATAACCTACAAGAAAAAACGCAGAGTATAGCTTGGCTACACTTATCGATCATTTTATATCAGTTTCGAATGGACATGCTCATGGAAATAAATGTTCTCGCGGCCAAGAATCTTATTGTGTTGAAAAGACAGACGTCCAACCGAATTTCAAAGGAAAACGAAAGTGCTTTCCTAATTTGCTTCCTTAGTTACGGCGAGATCTACGGCGCATAAGCTAATACTCGAAACCTTTTAATTATACAATTCCTTGATTTTTGCGTTCATAATCTCTCGGGAATGAATGCTGTCCCGTGAAAGTCCATTGTCTCCCCCGCCAAGCGTAGTCTGCTGAGTCTAATGTGCATGAATTAAATTCAGGCGCGCTCTTGCGCCGTGCGATATCAGTGCATGCTGAAGAGCCCCAGGTAGTCTCAATTAATCCAGGGCACTGCACTATACTGCATTCCTCACAGCCCACGTTCAACGCCGGGACGCAAACATTCACACGTATACGGCACTCACGTGCCGCACTTTGCCAATTACATTGTTTCCAGACTGCACGGCTCTCATTAGTGCATTAAGTCGCTAAATCGTCAGGAATGTTCTTTAAACATTCTGGGATGAAAACGATATTGCAGGCGCCAGCATGTCGCCTATGGCGCTGATGGTCTTTGAACAGAAACGGCTAAAGCGGAATGGAATATTTAGAAGAATAGGCCCACGTCTCAAGGCATGTGCTCGTTTCCACAAATCTGAAGAAAGCTCATGGAGGAAATTATGGAGCCGTACTTATGCATGACGCGATAAAGAGCGATTGATTATTATTTAAAAAAGTAGTTTTTTCGCTTTACTTGCTAATTTTCTTTTCTAGAGTACGAGTGTTCAACGCAGTTCAATTATATTTACTTCTTTTCAAAAATCCACTCCCTGTGATCAGTTACATTTTTCTGAAGATGAGTTGTGGCAGGGGAGACAACTTCGAACTGCTTAACAGGGCGGGAAACAGTGGAGCCAACGGGGATAAATTTCTCGTGGCTGAACTAGAACGATGAACGGATGGTAAGCCTCGCGAAACAGTATACATCTGGCAATTGCACACCGCCTAGAAAAATTAGATATCACCAGTGGTGGGACGACAGTTCCGGACAAAAAGGCAGCTTTGCGTGCAACAAAGTCTTTACTGGGCCAACTTTGGCCTATAAAATATTAAACTCAGCCAGGTCGAGGATGAGGATGAGGGCCGCTCCGGGCTGCGCTCAGTTAAAAGACAGCGACGAACTTTTGAGATAAAGCGCCTGAAAAGTGGACAGCCGTTACAGCACCAACGTAGAAACTGCTGCAGGTATAGTCAACGTAGTTCGAGAGCGCTCTGGTCGCGTGAGCGCGTGAATAATTTTTCGCATAAAGCGTAACGCATATCATGGGATCAGAGCGTGCGCCGCCGGCGGTAAAAAATATCATAGTCAAAAAACAAAACCTAAAGCAAAGCTGTTTTTTTTGCTTTGCTTTACTATGTCAATACTATGTCAGTCCGGCTGGCTATGGCCATGCCAGAAAGGAAGAGAGTCGGAAGCGGCAAAGAGCAGCCAACCGCTAGGGCATCGCGATGCTTCAGACGTGCTTTTAACATGTCCTCGGGCTTGCGGTGGCGGAGCCGTTTTTGCCAGAAGCAACCAGGCGGCAAGGTTTGGTTCTCAGCCGTTAGCGGAGCATCTACAGCACCCCTAAAGACAAAAAGGCCTGGAAACGTGAGTACAAGACTTCTTACCTTTCCCAGATTTAAAGATTAAGGGTATGCTAAGGTCGCTTTGGTTAATGCTCAGAGTTTGAGGCGCGCCCGCCGGAGAAAAAGATTGAAAATATTTTTCTGGAATGCTCTTTAAGCTTATTAGGCCCCTTTACCACCCTCAAGCATCTCTTTCATTAAGTACGAGTTGATCTTTTTTTCTGATGCCATTGCATTTCGCATCAGGACATCACGTCGTCACGACATCGCTTTAGGCTGTGGGTACAAGGAGGACGCGAAAGACATCGAATGCGCTCCAATAAATTTGAGCGTATGGCTAAGTGCGCTCTTCCAGAGCGGTCGTTTTTGTGAAAGGAAAAACGGGTGCTAGCCAACTTGTACCGGGCACCATACGATGAGTTGACGTATACTATAGCCTGGTCGTACATCGACCAACAGCAACCAATCATCTCAATTTATTGAATTCATGCTTGCGGGAGGATCATGGAAAGAGTTGTAAGGAACGTGCAAGGTCATCGATTACTTTTAATGCCGAAGCCCCCTGGAATCTCGCGGTTGCCATCCGCGTGAAATGACGTCATCACATCGCAAGGTCACATTACCGAGTATTTGTCAGCATGCCACGCGAAGTATTTAAATAATTACAAGGACTCTTACAGGTGACCATGTCCAATTTGCATATACGAAAAACCCGCTAACGGCTGACGCCGGATCTAGTTTAGCAATACAAGGACACCCTTCGTGTCTTAAGTAGGAAACACTTTTACCTTCCATTCTGAGAAAATTCAGGCGAACCATGCAGGAGCCAGAGGTCCTGGCCATTAACCCGAGTGCAGTCACTGCTATCTATGAGGCGTCCTAGAATGTGCCACGCCTTTATTGCAGTGCCTTTCATGGTTACGCAATCTCGACGATGAAACTGACAGCAAGTTTTTTCCGAGGCATTAATTGACTAATAAAATCACTCCAAATTGGAACATGCAGTAATGCATTACATTCTTGAATAATAAAAGTCTCGCTGAAACTATCTTCAGAAAACAACTAGATCTATCTGTTTTTGTAATCAGTGAAATTTCTGTTTGCAAAGTGTGAGACATTGTAAATAACGTAATTCGTTAAACGACTGCATTTGACAGTTAAGTTTGACAGTCATGTAAACGTGAGTTCTAGAGCAGGAAGTGAGCAACCATGAAGGAAACTTTTACCATTCGATGTGACGAAATGAGCTCGCAAAAACTAGGAGCAACACACGTTTGTGCTGAACGGCTGTACTTCATGGCTCAGCTGACTTTAATTATCTCTCGTGCACAAGTAAGCGCAAACTTTCGTGCTTTTTCTTTACTTGTTTACTCATTTATTTTTTGCGAAACGCATTGTTCAGAATCTTAATTAAATTTTAGCGTGGAGGAGCGATACGTGCTGTGGATATTTTTCTGCATGAAGCACAAATAAAACTATATGATGAAAATATCGTTTTAATTTCCAGATAATATAGCAAAAGAACGAAAAATTATTTGTCTTCGTTACCGCAGAACGCCGGTTTCCAATTAGGGCACCGCCCATCCATCATTGTCGAAATTATTTGCTCACGATTTTCCGGTTTATTTTCTATGGCACTTTAAGTAAACTTACCGCTATGCTTAAAAAAAAGCGTTCATTATTAACTTGGTTTTTTGACCTGCTAGCCGAAGGCTTAAACTATCTTAAATACGACAGATAGCTTATTTAGAGAGGAAGATAAACGATTTGCTCGCAAAGTGCAGAGCTTATGCCCGCGCAAATAGTCTAACAACACGTGAAGTTCGTAGCCAGAGTTAGCGAAACCGTAGTAAGCTGCTTAACAGAAAGTGATGGTACCGATTCCAGCTTATTTTTTTTATTGCGTACGCTGTTTATTTAGTTGCACTAGGGATGCGCGTGGCATAGCAAACAGCGTAGTCCCTTATTTCCTGAGTTTCTCTGATGATAACGCTTTTCATATATTTTCTTGTGTTGTTTTCTGAGGAATGTATATATACTTTTTACCAAAGATATTACATGCTTTTGCGTAGTAAATAATTTCTCGAAAGCCAAAAGGTGAAGGCTAATACGTCGTCCCAGAACGATAGTCAAGAAAAGTATGTGAAAGACCTCAACAAAAATTTGACGACCTAGGTGATGACATATACACTTTGTCAGAAGGTTTATAAGTGCTATATATAATAAGTTGTTGAAAAATTTTGTCCACAAAAGGAGGAAACAAATGGCGCGAGCATTTATGTGGCAAGCGAAGGAACTATATGCACTTGTTTAAATCTTCTACATATGTTAACGTCATACACGCGAATGCTATTCTTCCTAGTTCTCCTCCGGGACGCACACTCGCCTTTCTGTTGTTGAAACCGCTTAGCAGAAAGGCAGCAGTTTTATAGAAGCATTAAAAAAAATTGCTTACTTCTCGCCCACTTGATCTAATTCGCCTCTATCGCAGATAAATGTTGTCCCCCTACCTAAAACGTAACCACAAGTAGCATGTGTTAAGGCTAATGTGAACCAATGGAACAGTCTCCCGAACACATAGCTCCCCTTGTGACACCTGGCGCAGGCCTCCCATCACCACACTCTCAGTGGCTCGAGAGCTGGGGTAAGCTACTATGTCACCCAATGGAAATGGCCGAGGCGTCGTCACTTACACCGGTGCGAGTCGCTCGTACAGATACCTCTTTAAAGCCCCGGAAGAGTGACACGTCTTACGACCATTCCAGATACTGTGGGCGCCCATTTAAATGGCTTACCGAGCAACCTGTATCCCCTTTCGTTTTACCAGCGTCTTCGAAGCATTAAGTGTGAAAAGCTGGAATGGATGTTTCATGAATACCGTTCGGGAAAAGAATTGCTAATGAACACTGGTTGAACAACAAATGGTGGTAATTAACAGGCGTATCATTCCTACCGAGAATGCACCAATATACGAGTAATAATTTGCAGCAGGGCGACAATCTGGCCTTCTACTACTTGAATTTTTTCTTTAAATGATATGAATCACGCAATGAGCGTTTGCTCTCTCGATGATGAAATAGGTGAATGGATGACACCCTCCTATCTGCAGGTTGAAATTTGAGGTTGTTGAATTAGAAGAAGCTTTGTTGAGACATAAAGTAGGGAAAAGGGTATTTGCCTGTCGGCCGAAGTTACAAAACGAAAATCCTTGTTAACCTCTTGCTATTTATTTAAATATTCATGTAACTTACGCGTGTAGCATTTTTCTCTTTCCTTTTGTTCCTAGCAACGAATTACATTAGCCACCTGATTCGCGATCATCTTGCCAACGGCCTAATGGAACAATCTGGTGAGCTCGCTTATTGCATTAAAACTGTTATCCCTGATAACTTTGTAGAAAAAGCAGGACGGGCTTTCGAGAGTCCTGACATCTGACGAATCTCGCTTTCGAATTTAGGAAGCGGCGTCCACATCAAAAGTGCATTAGTGAGCAACACGAAACAAGACAGCCGTGCCGCGCGTAATGAGTTTTTGATATTTTTTATTATTCACAAAAATATCCGCGTTGAACAACGCTTCACATCATACGCGTCTTATATCAGTGAGAATGCCATACAAAAGCGCAGTGATATTGTGAACACTCACAAAAGATTGCATAAAAAATACAAGCAAGGGCCTCCACTTGAAAGGACAAACACACATATGCGAAACAGCCCTGCACTAGAAGCGCTTTCCTGCGCTGGGCTCCTGGGTAGATGTTTGAAATCTACAGACCTTTGCAAATTTTCTAGAGTGTTCCCGGATGTCACATACCCAAAGGCCGACGAGCGAAGAATGCACTTCCGCGCACCATCTTGCTTGCATTGCTTTTCGCCAGCAGTGACCGTTTTTTGTGAAAAAGCTGAAACGATTTACTGTAACAGACTGCGTTACGTGGAACAGATCCAGTGTTTATTGTAATGTAATGATAGTGAGAGTTCATAATGAGAATTATGAATTTATAATGTGCAGTGAGAATGTGCTTATAACGTACCAGCTCTCGACAATGTACTAATAATGAGAATGTACTCACAAGTATAATTTTAAATAAAGATGGCCCACGTGGCCTGGGAGCAGGTGTACCTAGGGTGCTGGGACTTGGATTTGATACGCTCACTTCTTCGTCCGTGAGCAAGTCGGAAGTATGGAAGTTCCTGGTGGAAAAAAATTAGAACAATTTGTTCGCAAGTCACTGGCATTTTTAAGTAAATGGCCATTAGTGCAGAGAGCAAAAATCAGATATTTATACGAAGTTCATATTTACAAGCATGCTCTTTCCAGTTCTTCGTTAGATTTCACATCAGTCTACCAAGCCTTAACATGCGGCCGATGCGGTCTAACTAAACCGAGGCTGCTGGCGGACGGAAGTTGCAGCAGCGACGGCTACAATTATGGTTTTTAACAGCGTCGACACATAAAATGCGTTTGAAGAGAACTGGTAAATAATGTAAACATAAGATTTGTACATACACCTGTTTCGATACCTGCAATTTGGAAACATAGAACAGTGTGTTCAATTTATTACTGATGAACTGATGCGAAGTGCCACCACTACACTGTGCTGACACCCTGAGAAACAAACCAAGCACTTCATTAAGAGAATTAAAAAGAGGAATAGGTTATAGTTCATGGCAACAATCTTAATTTAGTATAAAACAAAACAGACAATGAACAATGAAAGCATTATCAGATCACTTTCACTGCTCTGTTAAGTCGGACGTAGGTGAACAAACTTTATTCTTCGTTGAAAATACCAAAGTGCTGTGCGCGTGTGTTTTTTTTTTATTTTTTCCTCTTTGACTGTACGCGCGCACGACCTGGACAACTTTATTTGGACTCTGTAAATAGTGTCAATATGACTACTCCATATGTCCTTTCTTGCTGTCCCCTCACCTCTTTCGTTTCTCTTCTTCATACTGCCTCCTATCCTTTATTTCCGCTGCCCCAGCTCAGGTGCCGCCGATTCAGTGATGGCAGATTCCGGGGTGAGCAAAAATCTTTTAACTTCCTTTTTATTATATTTTTTGATTTTTGATTAAACACTTACTACATTGAAAATATCATTGCTAGTGAAACATGCACTTTTCAGTTACTGTGGCGGGCTATTGTGGCCGTACGCAAGCGGACTTCAGATAAGTGGAACTGATAGCTCCCACCCCCTTTGCCCTGTCGCTCACTTCGTAAGGAGAAAATGAAAAAAAATTCGCCGCAATTGCAGGCAGAATGTTCTTTGCGGTGGCTTGCTTTGAATGTTGGCGCAACTCTGAGATGCCCAGCTTCACGGGGTCGAAGCATTGCACAATTACATTCGATCGCCACTATACAGCGTATTATGTTATCTTGACTAACAAGAGCTGACGCAGCAAGGCACCTTCAACTGCTCGTCCGAAACATGACTGTACAGTCGTGGTCTACCCCTGGAGGCTGGACACCCCGCTCGCACCACTTCTACTCCTTACATCAACATCAAATACCATTCGGCCTCCCCCGCTGTGATACTACACTGTTGTGTCGCCTGTAGCTGAGAGTGGCGTTCACAAACGCCCATTCCCACTTAGTCGCAATTGCAGACTCTCCAGCGTGTGGGCAGAGCGGATGCGATGAAACGATTCGTGCACCTACTTTGTGACTGCCCTCGTTTTGAGCGAGAGCGCGCCTTCCTGGCTGCCGCACTCCGCCGCTTGGACTCTCGTCCTCTTAGAGAAACGAAGATTCTGGGGCCTTGGTATAAACCTTCACCACAAAGGTAAGCGGTGAAGGCACTCCTGAAGTTTTTAAGGGATTCGGGGTTGAGTTCCCGACTATCATCTTTAAGCTTTAAGAGTGCGCCCTCTGCCCCCATCTCATAGTGGCCGATGAATACGTGAAAAACTTATTTTGTTGTCGCTATTCCCTTCCATTCCTTTTTTCCCCTTTGTTCACCTGTTCCCCTCCCCACTTGTAGGGTAGCCTACTGGGCATCGCCTAGATAACCTTCCTGTTTTTCCGTCCTTCTGTTTCTCTCTCTCTTGACCAACAAATCTCCTACCCATCCAAAGAGCAAATGCTGTCAGAGCTTCCGAAACTTTCGTCGAGATGGCGACACTGACCCGTGATTTCAGTTCCGCGCTCAGAAATAATAATAATAATAATTGGTTTTTTGGGGAATGGAAATGGCGCAGCAGTATCTGTCTCATATATCGTTGGACACCTGAACCGTGCCGTAAGGGAAGGGATGAGAGAGGGAGTGAAAGAAGAAAGGAAGAATTAGGTACCGTAGTGGAGGGCTCCGGAATAATTTCGACCACCTGGGGATCTTTAACGTGCACTGACATCGCACAGCACACGGGCGCCTTAGCGTTTTTCCTCCATAAAAACGCAGCCGCCGCGGTCGGGTTCGAACCCGGGAACTCCGGATCAGTAGTCGAGCGCCCTAACCACTGAGCCACCGCGGCGGGTCACTCAGAAAGTGCGATTCCATTTTATAGGACAAAGCAACACTCTGCGGTTGATGAGGCACGCCGCATAGAGGAGGATTCCCGATTAAAACAGCCACCTGGAGTAATTTGCACTTCACCAAGTTTTAAGCGCCCAGGTTGTTGTTGCATTTCTCCTCCGTCAAAATGCGATCGCCGAGGTAGAAATAGGACCAGAGAATTTGTGCACTGCAGCCAACCACCATAGACACTTGCCGGGTCCGCTCCGAAAGGTAGTGTATAGGCACGCTGCGCACAGTGCTTTAGGTGCTTTATGTTCTTGGCAAAGCACTCACGAAAAAAGCGCGCTTCGAGGAATACCTCACAGAAAAAACATATTTACAGTGCATGTCAGATGACGCTAATAGGGGCATTACATTTAAACACGACTTCTGCTCAGAATACAAAAAAAGTAACCATTAAGCTGATTTCCTCATTTTGGCGTTGATTTTAAATAGGCAGAAGCAGAAAGAAAAGCAAAAAACGAAATTTAGGGAATGCCTGTCCCAGCCTAGGTGTCACAGGTTTAAACCGATAAAAATATAGGAACAGGGGTAAAAACACAAGAACAGAAACCGGACAAGTAATTTGAATTTTAATAGCATCAGCCTGAAGTTACTCTTCCTGATCCAAAGGCCTGAGGGCACTGATGAAATATCACCTATCAGGAGCTGCAGATCGCTGGCTCTCGTGACTGAAGCGCTGGAGACAGGATCATGGCCGCCGGCGTCCGAGGTTAACAGAGCATACGTTTTAGAGATCCTGAGATGCCGTGCTAGGCATGAGGTAGAGCGAAGAAATGAGGAAAACCACGCAACAACCGACAGAGCATTGCAACACCAAGACCAACAACAGGACCAACAAACCGAAATCATAAATTGAATTCTGTGACAGCCAGTCTCTTCAGGACGCGGGGCCAAAGCGCGGTCCTTGTTTACAATCAATCGATATTAACGTACTCCCATTAGGCCGTGTGACACTGAGGAGCAAACACATTCATAAAAATTCTGGAATTCACTTCCGCGTGTGCCGAACGGGTAACTATTTAAAGGTGAGCTTAGCGCTGCAAACCTAACATGCACCAAAGGCACACTGCTCTCGGAAAGCGAAAGGGTCGACCACGATGGTTTCCCATGGCAATCTATCATTTAGCTGCTTCGCATACAGAAAATGAGTAGTGTCATAGATATGTCGCACATAATTATCAAGTTTTTTTTTAAGGGCACAAACCGAATGCTGGGGCTGTGGTTTATAACGTTTCGTTTTCCTTTTGTTTAATCCTCGGGCATTGGCCACTGTTGCTGGTGACGTAGCCGCGCGGGATGACGCCATTTTGGTAGTGACAGAAACAAGCCGGTGATGTGACTTGCACAAACAGGTCCTCCTACCAGGCCGCACTGGCAGACCGGCGCCGTTGCAGACTTATGAGGAAGCATGACAATGATTTTTACATGACTGACCAGTGACCAGCTCTTTTCGGGGGTGCAACGGTTGCAAACTGTGCAACGACACCTCATTGGCGACAAATTGGCGACGGTTGTGTGATGAATTGTGCGGCTGGACTTGATGCGGCGGTGGTGGGGCAGCTAGAAGCAATGCCGCGTCCAGGCCGTATGTGTATGTGATTGGTTGTTTACTTTCGTCCCGACTGACGTCATTACCAAGCGAAAGGAAAACACAACGATAGGTTGCAAAATGTATCTCTTGTATTGCGCAACATTAACCTCTTTATTAATAGTACGTTGTGTAACTTCAAGAAGACCGCAACATTGTTACACAAAACTAAAACAGTGGTCGATGGCTTTAGTATTTTAATCGCCACTGCCTGTGAATGTAGCCTGTAAAATAATGTTTTCGCATGCCACTTAACTGAAGTCCTCTGAACATTGTTTAGTTCACGTGTATCAAGAGGCTCCCAACAGAAAGGCTGATGCATGAGCACAGGGAATAAGCACTTGGTCAAGTCTGGTGCCAGTTGCGGTCTGCTGAGTTCGCGCAGGTATTCACTAAAAACAGCACCATTCAGGATTACAGGATTTGAGGATTTTATTTTTTTTCTTTACCATTGACGTACAAGGAGAGGCTGGGACTAAAAGCATTTCATTGGCTGACGGAGGTCGCAGCCCCCTCGTGTACAGAATCGGCAGCAAGCACAGAAAACTACAGAATGATTACAACCAAAGTTAAACAAGTGTACAAAAAATGCACTGAGGTAGCACTTTCACATATTGAGTAATCATTTATACAAAGCAGAAATCTTATACACAATAAGCGGATACCGCTAAAGATGGAAATGAGTGCTCTTGGTATATGAAAAGCAGCTAGCATGCTTGTGCTGAAACAAAAGAAAGAAAATAATTTTCAATCTGTAAAGCGGAATGAAACAAAAGAGATAAAAGTTCACAAGAAGGTGGAAGGTCTAGTCCAACGGGAGCGATTGCATCAACTAAATTATATAATTACATCGAGATTTAAAACATATTATTCTAATCATGGAAGCATATATTTCCATTCAGTAATATTTCTTTAACCTGTTTTTGAACACCTGCTTAGAACAGGCATAATTAACAATTTCTGCGAATTTACTAAGTATATCTACTTATTGGAAAGCGGACAGCTGTTTTCCATAATTCGTTCTTATATTAGGTGTGAGTCGTTTGGCGTGTCTGAAGTTATATCCACCATCATTTCTATAATCGTGCTGTAGGCATGTTTTTTCTTTGTGTATGACTTGAAGAAATTCCATGTAGTAAATCTGGTCGGCGCGTAACATGGAATATTGTCGAAAAAGCGGACCTGTTCTCAGATTCGCATAAGGGTCTTGATAATTTGAGAACATGCGCAGAACGCGTTTTTGCAAGATTAAGTACTTACTGTAACTGGATTTGCTTGTTGTGCCCTACACCAATGACCCGCAACGAAGTTTCGAGAAAACAGGAGTGTTGTACAGCTGTTCTTTTTATTCACAGTGGAATCAGATGTGCTTTTCTGTATATAATACCTGTATTCCTAGAGAGTTCATAATATAGATAAGAAATTTGCTTATTCCAAAGTAGTTCTCCCTGAAACCAGACGCCCAGAAACTTGTTTTATTACTCTTTTAGTCGCATAGCCATTGTAGGTGATATGATTTTTTTTCGACTGTTTTGTTAATTGGCCTAAATGAGATTTATGTAGTCTTATTTGTATTTATCTGCAAAATTTTTTTCTTCTAACCACTCCGATAACAAATTTAAATAGCAAATTTAAGTAGCCACGCCTTTTGAAGATAAACCTCTGAGACTCATCATGCTCATGAACTACACCTCCAGGAGAGATACCATCAACTTGTAAGCTCCCATTTGGAACGCCAAAGTTTCCAAAATTTATTTCTGCCGCCTGCACTTTTGATTTCTCTCACAAAAGAACACTTGAGCACTAGCGAAGAGTGACAGCTGTCCACCTATTCAAGCCTGCGCTGGATGCCATGCTGCAGGGAAAGACGTCCAAACTGGAGAAAAGTACCGCATCAGTCAAGACGTCGTCTGGACTGATGCGAATACTTTGTCTAGAAGTGCACCCGACTAAATGACGATGATGAAGATAGCTGTATAAAAACAAGACAGCTTCGTCACTGCTGTCAGAGAAGGAGTGCTAACAACGCTGATTTGATTTTCTACCGCTATCAGGTTCTCAGTCCTTGCGTGCTTGCACTTTCTGCTTTTCTCCGTCGCTCGCTGGCGCCGAAGGAAATGAAGGAAGTCGTAGGATCGTCTTCGGTGCTCGCACTTCCTGTCCCTAATTAAAACGCGGCCGACCTTCCTGTTTCTTGTGGTGCTGTCAGTCGGAACATTTCTTCGGCACTGACCGCACAGGTCGATGCAGTGTCTTCGCCATTTTTAGTTTCGCGTTAATATATGTTGTGTATTGATGTCTTCCTCATCAGAGTGGTTGGCAACCGCGTTCCGTTAATTAACGACCTACATTCTGACAGGTTTTCTGCCAGTCTACGGAAATGATGTCGACACAGCTGTTTTCGTTCTCAACCGGGAATACATGCCCCTATTTCAGTATAGTTCATTATTTCTTGTTGTTCATTCTCACTAACTGCCAGACAGAATTTCTACAGGTCCTAAATGTATTAGTGCAGGAAAGCATTAAAAAAGTAAATTTTTTCACGTGGGCGCATGCTACAAGCTTTTGGTGCTGTACCTGCAGTTAGGCGAGAAAAGGTATTCAGTTTGCTGAAAAGTGCACGTGCGGGTGGGTGATCGGTCGAATCATTTCGTGCAAGTCTGACTTCGACAACTGATAGGCTACGTAAACCAACCAGAAGGAATAAATTTTCGGCATAGGGATGGAACAAAAGGCACGACGGGATTTCAGTCACTCGGAGCGCTAACATTTTTAAGGAAAAACTGCATACGCTCTGCAATTTTGCATCCAGGCAGGTGCGAAAGCATTTATGGAACTCCCGTCGATGATCTCATGGTATTCAGTTCAAGAAAGAAATACATTCCCAGACAAACATGAGTGCCCTACCTGATCGTCAGGTGTGCTTAGAAAGCCTTTATACTCTGCGAATAAGGGATACGAATTAACCCATGTATAAACGGTTCTCAAGCTCTCTCAGCGTATAATAAAAATAAAAAAAAACAACTGCCGGGAATACGGCCATTTATGTCACTCTTACCCCCGTCACTTCAGTCTATTTATCATTGCTGGTTTGGTGGTTTTTCTTATTTCTGAGGACATTGGTGGATGACGTGCAATGCCACTAAACAATACGTGTTAGTGCAAAAATCCTGCGGCTGTATCGTTACTTCAGTATTGTCTTCTTTATAAACCATGGTTGCCATCTTCAACTCGCTTTGATTTCTCCCACTCCTTAGCTCTGTGGCTGCCTGTTTCAGTGTAACGCAATGAAAGGATGTGCACAGCCAGAGGAAGACAAATCGTGCTTCTAACCGCGAGGCCGCAGAAGCGAGCGCTTCCTCAGACCCATTCTGAAGCGAAGACGGCTGACGCCGGCGCGGAGATCGAACGGTGCAGTTTCTATCGCGTGACCCTCGATAGAACAAAAAAAAATATTAATAAAAAACAAAAGACGAACGATGAAGGAACGCCACGATAAGAAAGGTTTTCGCGAAGAGGTCGACACCTTCGCGATGAGGCCAAGCGCCTCGGGCACCCATTTATCAGTCGAAGATCGATGCGTTCTGCTCGTGCTCTCATAGCCGTGGTGTTCTTTCTCTATACCAGTGGAGATTTCATCGCGTGTCTGAAATGGTGCCTGAGCAGGTGCGGCAGGTAATTTAAGAACCAAAAGGTCCGCTTCAGCTTGGGCACCCTGCCTTTGAGAGGAATCCCATGCGCACCACAGAGTTTGGTAGGCGAATGAGAGCTGTGCACGTTACAGAACTATTAAATGCGATGTTTATTTAGCTCCTGTTCTTACAAGAGTGAGAGGCACATTTCATATGACGATTAAGCCAGGTGATCCTCATGTTTTTAGATTTCGTTATCTGACTACATGGGCATAGAAACTGCGAGTACAAGTTGATACTTAAGCAGTGAAGCGGCACAGTCAGTCAGACATTTATGCGCGCTGTAGGGCCGTCGTATGGTCACCCCATACAAATTTAGAACTGTGAGCATTCATAGGGTGACAAATTTACGTGGACGAGGAAGATAATAAAACCGAACACGAGCGCTTGTGTACTGCTTCATTCTCTTCTTCGTCTGCGTAAGTTTGATTCGCCGTGAATGTTCACATAAATTACCCACCAGACCGAATCCTCAGACTGTAGAAGTGCGTTTGACGAATACCTATCACGCGACACTCAAGTGTAGCAAGCACGCAGTGTACAAGTATGAGCACCGCAGCTGATTATACTCAATTTAGTCCTAACAGGCTGCGGATAGGCGCTTTCCTGCATACTGCGCTATTCTGCTTCGAAATGATTTTCGCGCCTTCCTAAGAGTTTGTTTCTTAACTCTCAGATGCCTGCTTATTGATGTAATGGACGCTTGACAGGGCACATAAAGGGTATTATACTTTATGGTTATAGTTTTGATATCAGCAATGTCTTGGTGCCTGTTTAAAAAAATACAAACTATTTTAGCAGTCTTGGTCATGAATACCTAATATTCCCTGCCTTCATGTTTGCGGTATACAAAACATCCCGAAGCGTATTGCAATGTGCTATTTTCACGTTCACCTTGCAGTCACTGCGTTCAAAAAGAAGCCCTGAATACGTTACGCTGTGATAATAAACATGTTCGCAGCGTGACGTATTCAGAGCAAAGCTTGTGCGTGTCCGCAGCTGCAGAGCGCCGCTTAGTATAGGTGAGTCGTCTACATTCAGATTGAGGGCTTCTTTCCTCAGGAATATGACATAAGTCGTACATTCTCAATGAATAAAAGTGCAGGACTGGGCCCTTTCATTCGGCTCCGGATAGTGGTACACCAATCCTCGAACATTCTGAGTGAGCATGTGATTTAAAAGCACCTCCTTCAAGCCTCTCAGACTGTATAATGCTGGCATTCACTTCAATGCATGCGCATATGAGTGACTTCACCAGTTGTTCCGTGCACGCATTCCTTCATTTTGCGGCCACTACTGGCGTGTCTCACGCAGGATGAAATAGCCATGCAATATTCATACTTAAAACTGAGCATGGCTCTTTGAGAGCGATGCCTTAATATAATGCCCTAATGGCTATTCCTTGATATCATGGCTTGATGACAAGCTGGGCTCAGTAGAAATTTTTTTATGTTATCTGGTTGTTGCGCGTTCTTTGCTGGTAATGCGCGTAAATGCCGCACTTGCTTCCAGTCTGTTTGCTGACCTGCAGCTTCCTACAACCCTACGAAGCGCAAATGACACGGTGGGAAGAAATGACGCACGAGCGCGAAAACAGACCGTTAATATGCATTCTGGCACACCTGTATTTTTATGCCTCCGTTTGATTCCGCTAGAAGGAGTGGAGGCACCAAAATTTTTCTATGTTTATATTAGTTCCATTCTCGGCGAATTTAGGCGCACATCGTCTGGTAACCGCGGCGAACTTGAAGCTGAACATAAAATCGAACTTGTCCGAAATATTTCGAAACTTTCCATCTAGACTGTATTAAGCTGCAAAAGAAATGGCTTACAATTATGCTTTCTTATTAATGTGTTTGACCAGCCCCGCTGTTTGCGCTTTTGCTACGTGGGATGCAGTGAAGAGACTATTAGCAACACCTGTGAGGAGCGCGCTAGAACTGTGACGTCGCTGATCACGTGGTTGTGACGTTAGTGTCACAAGATGTGATGCACCCACGATGACGCCAATCACGTCTCTAGTTGCGCACTAGCAGCTTCTGTGTAAAACCTTTAGCCTGGTGCGGGATTCAAACCTGCTGCGGCGCAAACAGTTTTCCTTCTTGATACCATAGACCACTCAGCCATCTACACAGCATCTGGAGCAGCCGAACGGTGGCTGCGATTTCGCAAGATGGTGTTAGGTCATGCCAGGCATACAGAGCAGTAATGTAATCGTTACTTTATTGTCTCATTTCCTTCCTGCTAGCAGATAAGCCCGGTCTAAGAGACGAAATCACCAGGAATCAACAAACGGCCATTATTTTGCAGTTTTCTTATGCCTTTATGCGACCACATACCTACATGCGACGTCAAAACCATAGTTAAACTTCTGAAGCAGAAACCGAGACTGCTTGAAATATAAATGAAAACCCCTCCAGTATGCCGTAATTTCTGCTTTATAACCCGCATTCGCTGTATAGTCCGCAGAGCTTGGTTTTGGATTAAAAAAATTTTTTTCTACTAGATTATATTTATTTATTTATTTATTTGTTAATTTATTTAAGTTATCCTCTTGGCTCAGAGTCGATAGCCCGCAGGCGCCAGGTGTGAAATGCACCCATGAACATGTATGTGCGCGCGTTGATTAATGTGATCTATGCTGTAGGGCTGGTTGTAGCATGTCGTTCGTTTCAAAACCTGCGCGAGAAGACATGGACGGATAGAAGAAAATGAAGAGCGCGGTGTGTTTTCTTTTTTCTTCCATCCGACCTTGTCATCGCATAGTTTTTGAATTGAAGGAACTATTAGAGAAAGCACCTCACTGGCGTGAAGAAGAAGGCTTCAAAATAGGAAGAAAACTTCATGCGCATATGTCATGCACAACCAGAACTCAACAGCTTGCAGAGAAGCAGGAGCACTGTAGCATTCCTTGTTCCAAGGCTCTAGTTAAATTTAAGTGATGTCTGGTTGATTTCTAAACCATTTCACGAGACAGCTTTCTGCAGAGAACTTTCATGTCTTTAAACAAAGAAAAACTTTCTGATTATTTCTAGTGTATCATTGAACTCATGGAAACAAAGAAAGAAAGCTTTGGCATATGAATACCTAGAAATCACGCCCGGCGGTGTTTTCCAGGTGGAGGCAAAATTCAGATAATATTTGGGCTCTCCCACTCCCGGCACTCAGGTTTAGTGGCACAATAAGGCCGCAGATAAAGGGCACCCGCACGCGCTGTTGTTATGAAATATTGTTGCTGTGAACGCTGAAAGGAAAATACGAACTAATAATAAAAAATTATGAAGGCACCTAAGCAATTCTTATGATGTGTAAATGCGAGAGCATTATTATCGCTGAGTTTGCCGTATGCCGCTGAGTTCACAACGCCCATATCTCCGTCACCACCGCTACGTATCTAAAAGCTCGATTTCCTTCTGGCTCAGGGAGCCAGTTATGCGCCTTGCTTTTGCTCAAAATCAACGAAGTCTACAGCGCTGTCAACGCCAACACCAGTGAACCCAGTGAACGCCGGCGGCCTTTTGCTTCAGTGCCGCGTTTCTGCTACAACGTTGTGAACACCAACGCCAGTGAACCTAATGAATGCCGGCGGCCTTTAGCTCCGGGAGGAGTGATCACGTCATTCGCGTGCCGCGTTTCTGCCTCGCGTACCTGCCACGGGTTCTTGATGACGGCGGGGAGCCAAGTAGAGCTCTCGCTTTGAAAACTAGCATGCGCTCGTCAAGCTTGAGCCCACGTGCATGATACTTACACTTCCCCTAGAGTAGGCATACAAACAGCGCCCTCGCCATTCAGGTAGACAACAAAGTTAGACTTAACTGTCCAGAAAGAAACCTTTTCTGTTCCTCTGTGATCAAGGGAAGGAAGCCTCACACAGAGATGATTGCTCAGTTGGTGGCACAACCGAAGAAATCTTCCATGTTAGTAAAAACACAAGAGAGAGTGAAAACATACAGACGGGGTACACCATCGATACCCCTTCGCTGTCCCTTGTATTTTTTAGCAACCTGTGTAGTTCAATGAATAAGGTTTCCTTGCGTCCGCACACAAGAAGCACCTGCGGGTAAAAATGTCTCCTGAAATACCCCCACGCGCTATTGGGGAACATTTCAGCGGACATCCAAGTTGCGGAAGTGATCATCAGGATGTTGACGCCTGGTCACGAAATCAGCTACGGAAGCCTTTGTACGCACCGCCTACTCGCCTGGCGTGAAAATGCGCTTGCACTATCCCCCCCCCCCCCCCCTTTTTTTTTAACACACTGAATTATGTTTCTTCATGTGGGCGGCTCTCACGGTTTACCTCGATCGCACTTCATGTTGCCCGTTTCTTTTTCTGTGCTTCATACACAGCGTTTTGGGTGTTCTAAACTTGTTAACATATATACTTATCGATTTATTCTGTTACTTTTTTATTTCAAGACGCTTTCCTTTGTGCACTGCTAAGAGCTGCTAGACCATTCGCACGATAATTCATTTACTTACAGTACTGTGAACACCTTTGTTGTAAGTATATATACATTGTATTTCTGGAGATCATATTCTTATATAAACTATTCAGCATCAGCTCCATCCTGAACAGAAATGGCTTGGTAGTATCAAACTAGGAATGAAAATAATCGGCTCTATGGTACCACCCCTTTTCCTCTCGTTGGAGCTATGAATGCGAAAGTGTTGTAAATACTTATTATTATGTATTCCTTGTCTCTGGCACTAAATAGCTCGCACAGGCGTCATGGAACATGTTTAGCCGATAATAGTGCAATAATGAATTCCTAACACCGGCCTCCATGTAATTTTCATCCTTTCTCCTTTGCCTACAAGCGGCAACTCATCATTTCTGAAACACTCAATGAAAACACCTATTTACCATTTGTGCTCTACCTCTTTCTAATTTTATAGTTACCCTCTTATTCCTTTGACCGCTTTTATGTCCCAGCCGGTGCACAGCCCTGCCCAACATTTCGTGGTTGAGTGCACGACATAACAGCTGCTCAGGAAAGCCGCTGTTCGTTTTATGACTCTGCGTACGTGATACGCACCTAATAAAGCCAACACCTTCACCATTTTGCATTGCGTGTTAGCTTTTTAGTACATTTTATTCTGTAAGTGACTTTCTTCTAGCACACGTAAGTTGTGCAGACAAAGCACGCTTTACAGGAGAAATCAGTCGACGATGTCATCGCGAGTTTGAGCGCTGCCCCGCGGAGGGACCACACCAAATAAATTTTTTTTTGCTAGGCCAGCCTTGGTCGGTTACACGTGTTTCTGAATTCTGGCGAGTTCAGCCTTTGGCCGTGAACTGTTTGAGCTTCAGCGAAAGGGTTTTCCCAGGTTATGAAGAATGGATAGACGCGGCAACTTTCTCACTAACGGTTACCTGGACTGAGGTCAGCAACGAAACCATGTGTCACGACCCCCTGAGACCAATAAATATTTTCATCATCATAATCATAATCACCATCACTCAGGATGTAAACCTGAACCGCGGCGAGAGGGAAGGTATAATAGGTGTGAAAGAGGACAACGAGAAAAAATTACAGGGCAAACATGTGATGCGAAGATTCTGCGAATGCAGCTGGATTTGCCCTCGATGATTACTTTGATGCTTTTAGTCGAATGCATGCTTTTACATTAAGCCAAGGCTTCACACATGCGACAGGGTTTCTCTGTACGGTGAAGGTGGGCGGAGCTGGGTCGAGGGGATACGGTGGGTGGGTGGTGTGGGGAGGTGGATGGAGGTTGGTACTTCTTGAGGGTAGCTGATTTTCTCCCTGTTTCTTTGAGTTTGATTTAGTCGTCGCTTTTTGCTTGCGCTGATGCGTGGGCTTGTAACTGGTGGAGGCTTTGTAAAGTTAAGATATTGGTGGTAGGTGGCGCTCCTAGAGGGTAGAGTTGGGTGAGTCGGTGGCAGATGGCGCTTCTGGAGAGTGCCAGGGGGTGGGTTTGTGATGGGGTGGTGGGTCGAGGGTACCGGTAGGTGCATGGGCAACCTGACAGTTACGGGGGAAGTGTAGTGGAGAGATTCCTTTTGAGTGGCGCTTCTGGAACAGACAGGCAAGCATGCAGGCCTGGTAGGGCAGGCTGCTCATTTTTCGCATTGCGACACTATTAGTGCTTACGCAGTAAAAGAAAGCAAGTACCATCAGCAAGAAATGAAACGCGAACAAGATAATTGAACTACCAACAGCAAAATGCGACTATTTTAGCCGAGCGTACCTCAATAATCGCGAAGGAAGATTTCTCTCTGAAGGTGCGAAGACGGTCTTTAAGAAGCGTGAATTAACCACGCTTGTGCTTCCTATACAGGAGCTTATATGTTGGCGCTTTTGTTTTCGCACATCAGTTCTTTGGTTAGTGTTTCATTCTTTGCTGATAGTACCTACCACACACAATCTTTGACATGTAAGCGTGATTTCGGCCTCTAATACTAAAGGCTGTGATGTTAAAAGCGCACTGTACATTTGAGCACAGCAGAAGGCCCTGAAGGGGAGCAAATTTCAAAATTTGAACGATTGGTACTATAAACGTAACTACTTTGTAGGTTTTGAACAGTACGTGATTATCGTATTGTTTACGCATTTGTAGTTTGTAGTATAATGTGTTGCTAATTTTTCTGTAGTTGAATTCTGCAATGAGAAAATTTGCCGCTTTATTCAGTACCTATGCACACTGGTCCAAAAAGCAAGGACTCACGTTCTCTCAGACCTCTTCACAAATGCGTATTTGCTCGAGGCAGTTTTGGGAGGCGAATTCCTGGTGGGCAAAAGAATCGTTCGCATGGTCTTTTGTACTATACTGAGCTTTCCATAAAAAAGCGCTATTAACTGTATGTTCCTTATTGGAAATCGCCATCATTTATGGTACGTAGAATCCACGCCTCTGTCTCAGAAAGAATACATCACAAGCTCTTAAAAACCTCCCCCATTATAACTTGTCCCACAGAATGCATAATTTTTCCAATCGTTTCAAACTTGAACCATAGGTGTAAATCTTGCGGAGCTTGATCGGAGCATATAATTTTCTTATTGTTTTACGGGCATAACTTCTCTTCGTAAAATATATTTATCTCGAAATGTGTTAGGCATTTTGATTCTTGCTTGCAAATGATGGCTGAAAAGACGAACAAAGTACGCGCACCCTTCATTCGCATGTACAGAGTGGATTCAAGACATGTCGACTATGAAAGACCTGACCAAAAGCTTAGAGATTTCTCAGAAAAACTCGCTGATCGAAGAGAAGAAATATTGCGGAAGTTAAATTCACCATGTCCCAGGCGTCGGGAATGCCTGGCGCTGGAAAAAATTGCGTGGCTGAAAAGACGAACAAAGTACGCGCACCCTTCATTCGCATGTACAGAGTGGATTCAAGACATGTCGACTATGAAAGACCTGACCAAAAGCTTAGAGATTTCTCAGAAAAACTCGCTGATCGAAGAGAAGAAATATTGCGGAAGTTAAATTCACCATGTCCCAGGCGTCGGGAATGCCTGGCGCTGGAAAAAATTGCGTGCCCAGAACACTTCGTGCACGTGCTCAAAATACTTCCGGTTTGCAGAGCGGAAAGTAAGCTACATCTAAAAAGGAGGGTAACTCATTTATATTCCAGCGAAATTTCTTCAGTCTTCAGGAATCTGCTTCTTCTCACGTTACGTGCGACTCACTTTCTTTTTGGAAGGCTCGCAAAGTACAATGTTAAAAATTTTCCTGTGTCCGAAAACGGGCTCGTCATCAGCTTGAACGTGACAGCACCTCGAAAAGTAAGGACTACGATGAGCGCAGAGCATGGACGTGGGTGTCTCGTGAAAAGTTCGATAATGTGGTTCTGAACTTTTTGTGGCCCAACGTACAAATTTTTTTTACGTAGTTAGACCTGAAAACTGTGCTGCGCGTTCGATCATAATATGCGCAATAGAATTTTTTATGTGGCTTTCTTACATCTCATAGAATACCCTGTTGCTGACTCTTGACTTGCATTTCCTATGTGCGTAACGGTGTAATGCTTACCTGGGCCTAAACTCTTGAACGCTTGGCATTCGCCTGCTAAGCGTTAAAATCTGTTGTCGCGGCTCATTTCGGACTGATCTAAATGTCATTGTTTTGAAGAAAAGGAACCTGAGAATGCTTCTCACTCACTAATCGAAGCTTGTGTTTTGCAACAGAAGAAGCACTTTGGCTTGGACCCATTCTATTTTCTGTCAAACCTATTGATAGAATCTATTGTTGTCTGAGGCGAAGTTTCTATTTTAGAAAGAAATGGTTGACGTGGTTCACGCAAAAAAGGACCACCTTTCTCTACCTCCACCTCCGCTCTCTGCTGTTGATAAATACACTCATAATAATAAAGAAAAATGAAATGCCGCCGGACGCTCATCAGGCATCAGTTGTAATATTTTAAACTTTGGACAACTCATCGCCACATTAACCTTTTACAAAGTCGGCATTCTACTCCGATCAGCAGTGGGGAAATAACTAGCGCCACGTCTGGCATTATGGAAGTTGCTTTGAACTAAATTTTGGGGCCTCTTTAACGCGATTAGTAAGAATCCCTCTAAGAAAGAAGCCTATAATGAAGAAATGCTGCACAAGTTTCCACAAAAAATTGCTTTAGTACATCGCATAAAGTCACCCATCGCAGTAATCCAATAATTTTTCTTACTTTTGAAGCCATTTTCGCATCAGTCTGTGTATAGATAATCAAAATGCGTGTTCTGATCCTCCCGCGGTTATGCGTAGAGGTTTGTTGCTGCTTGCTAAAAATTCCAAGGAGTGCTGAGTTAAAAAACTGGAAGATACGCTTCCATTAAAAAAGAAATAGGCAAAAGTTAAATGAACATCCACCAACGAAAATAGGTAAAGAACGACACAGGACTGAGATGTTGGTATCATGGTTGGAACCTGCGGCGTTTTATTTTTTTTGCATGACTTTCTTTTATCGTACTTTCGTCGATCAGAAATTCTGCTCATGCTTCATGTTTGATGCACCTCAGCCGACGGAAGACGAAATACTCGGCTTCCTTAGAGACCGGAAGTGAACGTGAGATGATTCCAGTTCCAAGTTAACTCGTGATCTGAGTAGCCATCATGGATGAGGTCTTTATTTTTTGTCATTAACTACCACGCTTTGGGAAGTTTCGGATGTAGGCACTAGATAAAGAAAGCAGCAATACAAATGGCGGCTAAAATAACGTATAAGCAAGACCTGCCGGTGGGTCAATGACACTTCGCCGTGTATTTAGACAGCACACCGGATAAGCCGAACTTTTTTCATTCAGAAACTGTGCTCCGCTGAGTTATTTTGCTGCACTGAAAACACATATATAGTGGTTTCAAAAAAAAAAGAAAACTCGTCCGCTCTTGCCTTCCCGTAGAATATGTACTAGTGACACGTTGCTTTGAACGATGACGGTAGCAAAGTTGCCCTTGTCGTGATTGCGACTGTGGAGGGTGTTAAGTTCAGTTTAATTGTGTGAGTATAGAGGACAGCGAAGGTGCTTTTCATGCACATACGCAGCACCTGAGCGTCACAGCAGAGTAGTGAATAATAACAGGCTCTTTATAACCTCTAGAAGATGTCTCTCCTAAAGAAAAAGAGATGTCTCTCCTAAAGTAAAGATGCCTCTCTGATGACTCGATGTTCTCACAGGAAGAGAATTGGCGCCAATATATTGCTTAAAACATACACTGTTGGGGAAATGAGGAAATTGCGAATTGCTACGGAGGTATTTTATTTTGGAGCGCAGCACTTCTTTAGCCCCTCAAACAAACTGAACTTTTGGCCGGTGATTTCTTTGTCTATGGGTTTAGAGGCGTTCGCTTTGAAACATAAGCAGCAGGGCAGTAATTAAAATGCAGAGTTTCAAAATGGCTTGGTAGAGAAGCCTTTAAATGAAAAACACTGCATAGATTTTTAACGCCTACGTTGCGAAATGTAAAGAAAGTTAAAGTAATAATAAATCGTTTGGAAATAAAGCTGCAGTTTACGATATGTTTTGGGGAAGCTGTAGTAGTCAGGGGGAAGTAATAACAGAGTGAATTTGTCTGTCTAATGTGAAGAAGCGAAGTAAAGAGGTCCCCACAAATCCAGACCACGAGACTGAAATCCTCAGAGAATCAGAATAGAGTGCAGGGTATTTGGAAGATAGCTAAAGCTTATGAACTGATGAACTGAACTCAAGAAAAAAAAAATGCAAAAGTTTCACCCTGCTAGTGCTTACCTATGGTACCGAAACTTGAAGACTATCTACAAAGCCTGAAAATGTATTCGGCATGATTAACATGCTTTCGGAAACAAACTTGAATTAACAATTTTATAGCGGAAACTAAGAGAAACAAAATGGACATGTGTGGCTCATGCAATGTGAGCCGATAACAGTGTTTTTCTTAGGGTAACAAAGTGCACTAAAAAAATGAAGGAGAGGGAAGAGGAAAGGCAGAGAGAAAAGCAGGGAGCTAATATGCATTGTTACCGCTTGCATCAACTTGGTAGGAGGGATGATCTATAACGTTAAACTATGATCAATAAACTTCATCGCTTCAGGACTATGTAACTTTTCAGTAGAGTGGTGAGCTGGGCGAGTCGGTACATGATTGCAGAAAGAAAACCAGCGCAAAAGACGGAGACACAGAACGGGAACACAGGACGAACGCAGGACGTCCTGTGTTCCTGTTCTGTGTCTCCGTCTTTTGCGCTGGTTTTCTTTCTGCAATTATGTAAATTTTGGCGCTTACAAGCAGCATTTCAGCTCTCAGGAACCACCGCGCATTGGAAGGGCAATTCTATGAGACAAACTGCCCTGAAACGTTTAACTGCTCCTTTGGCAGTATGAGAAAGTAGAGTCATAAAGAAAATTTGACAACAGAAACAGCGTATCATAGTTCCAGCTTTCTTACCCAATTTGCTAAAGTAACTGAGCAACAGGTTTTTGCTTCTCAACCATATAACTGAGCATTTACAGCACCCCTAAAAACCGAAAGGCGTCAGAACGTGAGGTCAAGCGTTCACATTACTTTACAGGGATACAGAGCTTAAGGGATGCCATAAGTGCTTCGCTACATGGCTAAGAAACAAACCACAGTTGAGAAGTTGCTTTTGACAAAGACGGTGCATTCAGAGCATATTGATCTTGAGGGCACAACTGAACGACCGATTCTTATATGCAAAATAGAGTAAATACATTTGTGGAGACTATTTGTCATAACCAGTTAGGGGTTTGGGCATAATAAAAGTAATGACGAAAAACTCAAATAAAGCGACGGGCAAGTGCCGGGGCTACTCATCAAATGCTTTGTTGCACCAAAAGCGCTGATAATTTTGTGACCATTATTTTATTGGAACCTGCATTTTTAAGTGCAGGTTCATTCCTCTCAGTGAAGAGAACAGATATTGTGATTGCCAGATAACACAATATTTAGTGAGAAAAACACTCTGTCGCGTAGGAGTATACTAAAGCGTGTGCCCGTCTACGAGTGCACTTGTGAACACCAGCGTCAAGGTGGACGGAAGCTAGGCTCCTCCGTCAGCCCTCCACTCAACAGGCACCTCGAGTATAAAATCTTATGGACGAAAGAGCATACACAGACCCCAGGAACTATGGTGCTACGCGTTATTATTTGTCTTTGACTTTTGCTACTACTGGCCCTGGAACCAGGCGATGCTGCTGAGGCAAGTGGTCTCTTGACCGGTCGAGTGTTTCTCTGACCCCTGGCGCCTTTGCGGACCCTAATGAAGGCCGGGAGATGTGCAGCCAGGCGGCAGGTACTCGTTAGGGACGCCCAGTTTCTTTCACGCTCAACAAGCACCTGTGTCTCAGCTAGAGTGCCTCCTTTCTCTCGGACATTTTTTTTTTGTGCTTCAGCAGAGCGCTCTTATTGGGTCCATAAGTGCGTGTACTAGACCGTTACAGTGCTTCAGGAAAGTTTCAGCTGGCTATGAGTCAGTGCAATCTTCGAAAAAGCAAGTCGATCCCTGGAAGCTCGCACTACCGGCTACCGACACGTCGGTTTCTCAGGAAGAGGTTCTCGACTGCACGCACTGATTCAGTACAACTGTCGGTTGGATCAAGCTCTTCATATGCTGTACATGATGTACGAAAATTGAGCGCAACACGGTGACCTCCTCGCACGCTTTAGCAGTATTTACGAGTGCAGGGCATTAGTAGGCTGAGTAGATAAGTAGATAAGTAGACTGAGGTTTGAAGGTTCCACCCATGTAGACTGCACCAAAAGTTTGCGCGAGAAAATTTTTGCTCATAATATGAGAGAAAACTACGTTAACACCAAGTACGGTAGCTAGTAACCAAACGCTTTGTTATGCGAAAAACACGGATAATTTTGTGAACGTTACTTTATTTATAGAATGAGCCTATCAAATACTTTAAAATAAGAACACCCTCTGAATGGCTCGTGCTTGGCTTAGTTTAGTCATAGACTTGAGACACGAACAACACGAACGTCTTTACTAGGACTCAAAGAGTAACAGGTTGGGGCCCTGCTGTTCCTCCCTCAGTAGCGTAGTCGTGTTGTTAGTGTAGTGCTCAGCAGTGCAGTGTTGTTCTGTCGTAACAACTATCAGGACGCGTTCACCAGGATACTTTGAGACTTGCGGCTGTTTCTTCACTGTCACGCGCACATAATAAGACAAAAAGCACACATGCACACGCAAAAAAAAAGGAAGAGAAATAAGTCCGCAGTTGTTTTGCTGCGTGCTGTTTCCCGGTCTCATCATGAATATTCATTTTTTGTGTCATGGAAGTTGATGCCACGAATTAAATCCATCCAGCTCAAATTACGTATGTTTCTCTCAATTGCGAGCTCAATTGTATAGGCAAAAAAAAAAACCAACAAACTTTTGCGCCAAATGATGAAAAAGTAAGTTTTCGGGGCCAACTATTGGACAGCGTTAATAAAATTTAAACTCAGGCGCTGACTCTACAAAGTACTTTTAATATGATTAGGGCAACGCTATTCTAAAGCTTGCTTTTGTGTTCTTACCCATTGTTGCGTTGAACTTCTGCTAAGAAAGTGTTTTCACTCGACAGACTAGAAAACTAGATTTTTTTTTTCAATTTCATGCAGAGATGCGTCGGCTGTGGTGAAGCTGTGAATCTTGGGTTTCGATTCATGATAAATTCATCTAATTGCATTAGTCTTACATTCTAATCAATCAGCACGCTGGATTCCTAGCCGTATTCCTGCAGCTGCTAGAGGAAACGCTCCAGCCAGTGCGTTAATTATCCGCCAGCCGTCCTTCTTCCATTTGGCATTCCGGTCCAACCGTCCATCAGTAAAGTGCAGTCATTAGCAGCGAATCATGCAGGTTAAGCTTCGAAGGAAAATGAGTCAGTTCGTTAATTTATATCTGTCTGGATTCGAGTCAAATGGAAATTTGGCCTCGGTGAGAAGGCAAGTGATCGAAGCGCCATGTCGTGTTCAAAATCGTCCTCTCATTACAAACCCTTCTGACTGCCATTCTATTCTTTAGGACTACGCGAAACGCACAACTTTCTGGTGAACTGTTACTAGCTCTGTATATCATGACTTTCACTAGTGCTATGCAAACAACTACAATAAGGCCGTCTGTCTATCTTTTTTTTTGATTATGTGCCTCATGCATCGCGAGGGAACAGAATTGGCATGTAGTTGCATGGCAATGTGTTTTTTCTTAATTTCAGGGGAGAGGGGGACGAAGTGATTCTCAGCGTACTGCGCTGGTACTATGGTGGCAGCAGCACGATGGCAGCATAATGAACGTACAACTAAGCTGCTCGTTAGGGGTACTCGTACCCCTGCACAACACATTCTCAGGATAATCCTTCGCCTTCCTGCTTTATACGCTCATAAGCAAGCTTCCAGATGAAGCTGGCTTACTTTTCGATCCGTAATTTGCCCATCCATGAGCTCCCCTTCATTGGAACCAACCGAGTTCGAGACTTTCTGGACTGCGCAGTAGTCATTAAACCGGTGCATTTAGACAGGACAGCACAGTAATAGCAAAATGCCTCTCTCGGCGTAGGCGCCACGGGCGGGCATGATCAAGCTTCTGTAGTAGAAGTGAACGACAGCCACTTACGACAGGTTCCTACTCATACTCTACATGATTAATTCAGCTCGCTTGGCCTTTACTGTGATGGTTCGACCAAAGGATGCAAGAATTGCACGTAAGCCGAATTACATGTAATGAAAAAAAGGCGCGCGCCGGCGTGAAAAATGGTGCGATACAACGGCGAGAGATGTCACTTATAGCGGGGTCATACTATGTGAGACCACGCACGTGTGAACGCCCGGACGCCTGCCCGGACGAAACGACGCAGACTTTCAACTTGAACACAATGATTCGTGTTGTTCCAGCTTTTAACACTCGGCCAAACTGAAGTCTTCCTGAAAACGTACCATACGCACTGTGAAACACTGAAGGCGCACTGCGCGGTACAGCCGTTTTACGGCCTGACCCAGCTATCATTTTATGCTGCACTTGTGCAGTGGCGCTAATGTTATGAGAGACTTATTCCTATTTCTTTGGATCTCTCTTTTTCGCAAATGATTTATGTTTGCCATAAAACTACGGGGATAAGTACTCTAACGAATAAAATGAAATAAGAAAAAAAAACGAATGCGTGGGCTCGCTTTGGTGAAAGAATGCATGGAGAGGCGAGGTGCCTTTGAGCGGAAGTTTGCGCGCAGGGGTCGAGAGCCGGCATAAATCAACGGTGTAATAGGCAATTACAGTCGGTCTGAGTTTCAGCACGTTCCGAGCTTCAGCGCAAAGCGCTGTTCGGTGAACGTCGAATCCGATTCGTCCGCGAATATTTTGGTATTTTCTTATCACCGATTCTCATGCGCCGTTCCTAATGGCTTTTCTCGGTGAAAAGAGTAAACTATAAACGAGGAAAATGCGAACGGCTAAATACCCAAAAGCATAGCTCTCCTGGGGCCCGAGACCATATAGGTGCTCTGTCGTTGATCGTATTTTTCTTTTTCATTTCTCACTAATGCTTGCCGTTTCTGCTAATGGCTGCAGTCTTGATCGCCCGACCTCTGAACAGTTTTGAAAGAGTGGGGGATTTGGAGGACATTTTGAAATCCTGACGACATCTTCAGCTAGCCTGATCTCTTGGAGAGAAGCAGTGTGCGCTTTACCTACACTCTAAACAGCCTTTATGAGGATAAAAAGAGAGTAAGCCATCCTCTAGAGCACTGAATTTTATAAAAAAGAGTGCGCTGGGACACAACTTTACTCCCTTTAATTTTTTACTCCCTTACTCCTTTCTGCTTAAAGTATATATTAAGTTTGGCAGGAAAGTGAACAAAATGAAGAAAACAGAAAGAATACGTACTCTCTGACGGTCCGCGGTTGGCGAGGCTCGCTTAGAGAAGGCGCGTCAATGCAAGCAAACGACGCTCATTGTGGAACACGCTAATAATACCGATTTGCCACCGAAAACATTGCGAAGATTCCCGTTGACATGTGAGAACATTGTTAAGCCTCATAGCGGGAGGCTTACAGAATGGACAACATCCTTTTGATACTTATCTTTTGATATCAAAGGCCTAATAACGCGGCGGCTCACCGAAAGTAAGGTCAGCCTTTTTACAGTCCGCACTTTGCATCGAGGTTCCTTAAGAGAAGGCGTCGCTCGCTTTCTCGATGAAGACGCCGTTCTTTGAATGCGTTTCCGATCCGCCTAGTGCTGTGACCTTATTTAATCGGCTATATTGCGAGATGAGAACGACTGAACAGCGCTAGCAGGCTGGACGAAAGTGAACACAGACACATGCACTGACTAGCAACCAAAGGATCTGTTGCGACAGGGAAGGCAGCAATATAAAAGAAACATGGCCAGCAAAACACAAAGGATCAAACATAGCAATATAAAGAAAACTTATGTTTCCTTTGTATAATAGTAAGAGCAATATTATTATTATTAATAGACAATACAAAATAATAATAATAATAATAATGATAGCCAATATAAAGGGAGCATGTTTCATTTTTATTGCAGCCATCCCTTTCGCAATTAATCATTTGTTTGCTGGTCAGCGCTTGTGTCTGTGTTCTCATCCGTCCTCTTTGTTAGCCCTATTTAGTCGTTTCCATAAACAGGCACCAACAAGCCCGACTAACCCATCTTCCTGAATATTGCGAGACATGATATAATCGGCTCATCCAATCGCAACCGGACTCTCTTGAACTACTTTCAAATTAATGATGTATATTTATATGTGATCTGGTTTTTCCAGATCTGGTTCTGGTTTCTCTGTTTTTTCTGGGCTCAATCCGTTACGCATACGCAAAAAAAAAGGAAAACTTATTTATTTTGGTGCTCAGCTTTTGCTAATGCAGGCTTAGAATCTCATGGTAGATGGTTCTTCTCTTCGCCCAGATGTCAATTTGATGAGCATAAGATCCTAACATTGCGGCTGCCTTCATATCAGCTTGCCCTTCCCAGTCAAAATAGGAAGCCAGATTTATTTCTTACCAGTCTCGTCTTGCCTTGTTATGAAAATATAACGCTTGAATTTTTGCGTCCTCGTGACACTGACAGCGTATTTCTCAAGAAGGCTATTTCCGTCATTGTGCAGACAGGATTCGGGTGGGCTCCGCAAGTTATTACTCATTTCCACCGTTTCTTGACACGAGTGGAAATTGATGCGGTGATTCATGGCGATGGTGAGCTTTGAGATATGAGAGCGTTTCAAGAAGAAAAAAAAACTGAGACGACAAAGTTACGCTGGGGGTTCGGTGAAACTAATGCATAATATTCACATCGATATGTTTTTGATGAATGAGAAGTAGTGCAATGTGTGCACAGCAGCTATGCCTTTACACGCGCATTCTTGATCGTGCACGCACTCAAAGACACACAGAAAGGCATACACGCACGCAAAAAGAAAAAAGAGATGAAAGAAGCCGCAACGTCGCGGGTGTTTTTTTTTTGTGCGAGGCGCTGTACAGCGTATCGATTGGCTTGCCACCGAAACACAGGAACTGCGCGCTTTCCAAGAAAACTCTCCTCGTGATTCTTAAAAATTCAGGGAACTATGGAAAACTGCATGAAACACCGAGGGTACAGTGCGACAATAATTCCACATTAGAGACATTTAGTGTAGCGCGTATCGCCACCGTTGCCGCGTACCACTCGAAAAATTCTTAAAGTTCAAAAGCCATGAAACAAAACAGAGCTAAATCAGCGTTATTATCGCCTGTAATTCTGCATTAGATACACTCTCCCAGCACTTTAGCAATTTTATGCAAACCTGTTACTCGTCTTTTGTTTTGATGTCATCAGCTAGAGTTGTATCCGTCGCACTAAAAACCGCACAGAAATGATCGTTAAAGCGAAAACGCCGTTAAAGCCTGCGGGTCAAAAATACAACTGCGCCTAAAGTATAAGCCGTTGAAGAATTTTTTTTCATATATGAGCGTGCGTGTGTACATACACACCAAAATTCAAATAAAATTTTACTACCTAGCTGCTGTGTTTGTCTTTTTCATTGATTTTGTTTTCATTTCCTTTGCGTGATGGTTTTAGAGCAAATAATGCCTGATACAAAATTTTTTTTAAAGCTATACTTGATTTGAAAGCTGCCTGTCATTCAGAGCTCTATAAACATGTATATAAAATTCGGGAACCTTAATAAAGTGCGAAACTGAATGCTGTGGCACTTACTAAAGTTCTAGCTTGAATTCTTTACGCTCCAGATTTCGCACATACCAGACTTGAAAAATTTCTCGCTCGATTCCATAATTACATGCAATATGAACGCAACTTGTGTCGAACTTCGCGTTTTTGAACAAAACAAAATACTGCACTGAAAGTGAAAAATGAAAATAAAAATTGGTTTTTCGGGAAAGGAAATGGCTCAGTATCTGTCTCACATATCGGCGGACACCTGAACCGCGCCGTAAGGGAAGGGATAAAAGAGGGAGTGAAAGAATAAAGGAAGAAAGAGATGCCGTAGTGGAGGGCTCCGGAAAAAATTCGACCACCTGGGGATCTTTAACGTGCACTGACATCGCACAGTACACGAGCACCTTAGCGTTTCGCCTTCATCGAAACGCAGCCGCCCCGGTCGGGTTAGAATCCGGGAACTCAGGATCAGTAGCAGAGCGCCCTAACCACTGAGCCACCACGCTGGGTCACTGAAAGTGTCGGTGACAAATTTGAGGGAAATAGTTTTGAATGTGAAGTTTACATTAATTGTTCACTTTTAATGAGCCACGAAAACAGAAACGGCTTTTAACTGCGTTAAGTGTTACCCTGAAACAACATGCACGAGCGCACGCGCACATACACACACAAAAATATGATCGCTCTCTCTCTCTCTCTCTATCAAGCTGTGGCGGTGCATCTGCATGAACGCTGCCTCAACAGACTCAAAGTGTAAAGGCAGATCTTTGCGCAGAAGATTCCGATCCTATTTGACGAAGCCTTCTATGTAATGTTGCTTCAGATTGTACCCTAGCTGGCGTTTCAGTATATGTTATTGTTGACGTAAAGGGTGATTAGAGAGTTCACTTAGAGAAAACATTCGTTTATTGAGCCATCAGCTGGAATATTTGTTTTAAGAATATTAACCCGCTATGGCATACAATTCTCCAAATCACCTTGCCGTTGGCTCGTTTCGACACATTGACAGCTCCATAACGGGAATATGCTTCCTTGCTGCCCTTTTACGGTGTATTCTCGCAACAAGCTGTTTTACTGACGCCAATATTCGCGTCCCGTTTTCGTACCGCCGGTGCTCTTTTTTGTTTGCCGAATCTGTGTCAACAGTCCTCGTAGAGCAGCGCAGTGAAATAAAACACTACAAGGGCAAAACAAATACAGGGGCAGGGAATCAATAAAATAGAACTGGCAGAGGTAATAAAGAAGTAAATAGAGAAAGAAATGGAGAGAAAGATAAGAGCGGCTTGTGTTCGTTTTATTTTCTCTGGAACTGGTTTTGTAGGCATCGCGTGACAAGCATCGCCATCTGGATCTGAGAAGCCGCTTTTTTCTCCAGCCAGGAGCACCGATTTCCCGAACCCGAAGGCTTGAGCGCCCTCTACTCGAACATCGTCAACTTGGTGTTTTGCTGAGTCTCGTTCCTCCCCTGACGACTGTGTTAATTGTGGTCGCGACACACAAGGCGGGCAAAAAGAAAAGTTGGTGTCTTTCGAATCACCTGATGCATGCATGAGAAAAATATGCATGACAGTCCTAGCGGCAAGAAAGAGGAAATTGAAAGCCTGACTGCGATATGATATACATATTTATAGAGAGAAGATGGGAGCGCACGAGACGGGCAAATGAAAAATAAGATTTCCTTAATTTCGAATAAGAACTTGGATAATAAGCAGAGAAAAAGAAAATAGCATAAAAAGTTAAATGCCGTAAATGACCCAACCCGTGTCCGCATAACTAACGACGAGCTCCACGTGCGCTGGACGAATGAAAGAACAAACGCAAATCTCCAAATCCAGGCTCAGCGGCGCGTGTTGCGCAACATGAGGCTGGAATCCTAGACAGGAAAGTGAAATCCGAGCTCCATGATAAGAGTTTCGATATCCCTGACTGGCCCCGTGTTTCGTATTTCGACATCCTGATTGTTTTAGAACTTGGAAACGACTTCATTTTGGCGTCCCCCGGGGCGTTTAAATATCTTGCTTAGGACTCCAGAAAAAATGAAAAGTTGCCGAGTGCCGTGAATAGCCGGCTGCGCACTTCTCACGAAAATCCTCCGTTCGCTAAGATTCAGATACCGACTGGTGCACAATTTCGGCGCCGAGTTTCGAAACTGTAAAGTCTCAAAGAACTTTCAGTAGAATTGCTCTCATGTTTAATTTAATTGAGGTTCAATTTAAGTTCCATCCACATCCGCTGGAAATCAGCGACCTGTGTCCGCGTACGCGCTTTGTGGCGGTGATTGTCGTTTTTGTTAACATTTCTCCACGCACACTGCTGCGAAGTTTGAAACGTATATATTTGGGCTGGCCTGTTCCCCGATAACGCACACATATCCTCAACGTCCACATTCCATCGAAACTATAGCCAGCGCACTTCTCTTGCCGTCTGAGGCGAATCGCAACCAACTTTCGTCGTGGATCGACATCCAATTAGCGGATAAGTGCTCTCTAGAGTTTTGGGAGGTCCGTTCGCTTAGCCCTTCTGAGAGTTCCTTTACAAAAACTCTAGAGAAATGGGGAAAATGTTGAGCGCTGCGCCATTACGCAGTCCCGTATTTCTAGCGATGGCTTACTGCGATACTTAGAGCACTGCACTGTACCACCGTCTTCCTTGGCAGCAGTAGCCATGCATTCAGAACAGGCGAACACACGGGAAATCAGTGGCATGTCGAACCTTTAAAAAAAGAAAACCGTGGTGTGCTAATATAAATAAGACAAGAAAGAGAGAGAAAGGAAGAAAGAGAGGAAAAAAGAAAGAAGGTAACAAAAAAGATGAAAGGATAAATACCAAGCGTGCAGTGAAATACTGCAAGAAAGCGGATAGGGGCTTGTTGGCAATAAAAAGAAAAGGTACCTGGAGCACTCGGTGCTGAAAGCACCGGAGTCCCGAAGAAGAACGACATGTTTCGAAGGCAGCAATGAATAGTAAATAAAGAAAGGGAAAGAGAAAATCAAACATGGCCAAATTCTGTGAAGATCTCTGCCAATTCAATAAGCCGGGGATGGAGTCGGGAGCGTTGTTTTTGGTGAAAGGGGTTTTATTGTTTTGACTGCTTTATTTTTGCCTGCGCAGGTAAGACTGAACATATCTCCGTGGCCTGCGTTCCGTGCACAACCAATTTGTGGTACTCTGTCGAATGCTTTCATCTGGTCAGGAGCTCTAAAACGCCGCTCGAGAGCGAAAATAGCGAGATAATAACCATAATTCTTTGGGGCCTCGCTCACAGGGCGTGAGCTCAGCGATAAGGCAATATTTTTCTCCACGACGTTTGTTGCTGGAAGCGTGTGCGACCAATAGCATGGCCAAAAAGGCGAAGAAAAAAGTCAGACCTCACTCATAAGAGTATTAAGGAGTGGCGAAAATCGGTATCTTTAGATGGTGAAGGTCGTTTTCTGACCCCGTGTTATTCAAAGCTGAAAAGCGATGCGCTTGTGCGTTTTTTGGAGACAAATCTAGATGAATAAGCAATACCTTTGCGCTGAATAGCGGACTATGGTATGTGATCGAGCGTTGCGAGGAGATGTAGGTATAGGACTGTTTTGGAAGTTTCCGTGACAGACTATAGCGTAGCGTTGGTATTAGCCCCAACACAAATCATTGCAGTTTATTTTCTCACTGACTTTCTCACGTGACCTACAGAGTTGCATCAAGGCTAGGTTTTTAAAAAAAATTGTGGCGGAAAATGTTAGTTCTCCTAAACATTTGGCGATAATGCTTTCGTTCTCGAGAGAGTCTTTCCACTCACTAGAGGTCCTTTTATGAGCGCGTCTACAAATGCTTTTCGCAGAAAAAAAAATTGTGTACCTTCTGGTAGTCTCAAGAGAAAAGAAAGAAAGCATAAACGAAAGAGCTAAGTATTTCGAGTCGTTGAGAGGAGGAGGAGAAAAACGTCAGTGCACATGGAGAAATCGCGTGTTAAACAATTTTATAAGATGCCTTTCTTGCTGAGAAGCACCTCAAGCCTCTGAATGCGAGTACATAAACCGCTGTTTTTGAACTTTATCAAGGCTCTCGAAATACTTTGCGCAGTATTCGATGGCGATTCGCCATGTCATCGAGCCAGAAGCAAAAATATTGAAACAGGACTGAGGTTTCGGCGGAAGTGGAAAGCTGTTCGTGGGGACAATATTTTATTCAGAATGAATTACAGCTACCCTCCGCTGGACGAAAACCAGACACACGAAGTTCGATCGACTTGCGCTGCTCTCTATGGTTCTCTAATATGCCGACGGTGTGTTGTAGCCTCGTGCTGCGGACAGTGCATGGTTCGTTCGTTTCCTGCTATAGTAGGAAGCAAAAACAAGAAAAGAAAAGACACATTACTGAAATTTTGAATGGGAGACATATCTTAGTCGCTTGTTGAAAAGCACGAAAAGCGAACGCCTGTATCCACTCAGTTAGGATCGCTGTTTGTTCGTAACACATCTACCCTCTCCATGTATTAAGCACGGAATGCTTTTAGCTCCCGTTGTCGGCGCGTTGCAGGTCATATTGGCGCCAGAACGCCAGAAGTTCTGTACTGCAGCTCGCTAGGCGCGCATGCAGTCCTGGTTGCTCTTGATGAGCCAGGCGTCCGCGCCGCTTGAGTTGCCGTCGTTAAAGCTGGTTCACACGCAAGCGACTGGGCGAATTGAGAGATTGAGCGGCGCGTTTCAGCGAAAAATTTCCAACATGTTGGAACCTGATCGCTGCGGTCGCTCGAGCAACCGCGAAGGCTCGAAACAGGCTTTTGCGTCAACGCGTAAAACCCGCCCGCCCGCCTGCCCACCCACAAAACTATACTCTTTAGATTTATCTCCAGATTTACCACTGCGCTGCTGCGCATGCCCGGATGATACACGCTCAAAGGTGACAACGAACTCTAAAGATAACGCGCCGAAAACACTGAAGACCATCTCAAACATCATGGAATCTGCCGCGCGTGACCATGAGTTTTCCAGGGAGCTCTGGCCACGTCTCGCATAGCTAAGTGAAAATTCCGCTTGCCACCAGTGTTAATCAGGCAAGCAAAGAACAAACAGCACTTTGCGGCGATATGAGGTGTTTGATGTAAAACCCTGTAGAAAGGTGTCAGCGCACCGCCTGCTTACAAACTGCGATTACAGCCACTTTTGACGAATAGATATGTGTTCATTAATTGAACTGACCTAGGTGCCTTTTTATCACAGTTTTGCATTGCGCGGTTTTTTGTTTTAAGACAGCATGAGCGCAAGTTCACTGCCAAACTTCGCGGCTTTAGCTCACACACAAAAACGAAGAACTGCGCAAAGCAGCTTCCAAATCTTTTCTTCATCTTGGAGCACTATGTGATATGTCTTTTACAATACAAACGACTACTATTAGCCTCCAATGCGTGCTTGAAATACAGTTCATTCCGAGGATTGAAAGCAGCAGAGTTCGTTTTGGAATTGCAAACCAATCTTTGCTAGCGTCTCTCCCTTGACGCGAAGGCTTCATATCTTTGCTAGGGCGTTTTGAATGAAGAGCTCGCGAGCATGCGATGCGGCTCGGGAAAGCGGACTTTATCGCGAACTTCAAAGAAATGAGAAAACTATACTCAGACTGCTTTCGTACGAGCTTTCGCCCGGCAACGTTCCTTGAAAAAGCGATGCGCGCGAAAGTTAATCGAGTGCTCGCGTGTTCATCCATCTGCGGCAGAGGGCATCGGACGCAGCGTAGTCACTCGAGCCCGCTTTCCTTTGCACAGCAGTGCTGTGGCGCAATCCCTTTTCGCTCCTATGTCGACGACGTGGCTCAGTGATCGAAAACCTCCCATCTGCACATTGAGCTTCCGATTCGGCGGAAAAAAAATGGGATTGCTTTCGCTCGGACGCAGCATATTCGAGCGTAGGAAGCACAAGGCTGTTTTCGAAGTTCGCTCTCTGAAAGCAGGAAATATATTTTGGCCCCTACTTATCGCGATCACTTTAATCTCGTGGATAAGTACCTCGAGGAGGTGTAAATGAATGCTGATCTCAAAGAAGACGCTCCAAAGGAACGCAAGCTATTGCAGTTCTTTTCAGGCAGCTATCCGATATTTTCGTGCTCGAAAGTCTTTCCTTCGCTTTTTCTTTTTTTATGGAGTGAAACGCAAACCGTCTTTTTTCTTATTTGCTTCAGGTGTCCTCTTGAGAACTCGGAGCTCCCAGTAAATGCATTCAAATGGACTAGCTGATGAACAGTTTGATCCTCGTGTATGTCTTATTCCTCTTTCTTTGATTATCATTAGCGATCTATGCGCAAAACTGTGCGTAGAGTTTTGCAGATGAAAGAAAAATAGCTTTCGTGTGCTATTTTCCTGATGCAGATAAAAGAAAAATAGCATGCGTATGCTATTTTTTTGATGCCGATAAAAAAAAATAGCTGCCCGTGATGGACTCCTTTAAAACGGAGGAAATAGTACATACGAAAGAAGCTGGAGGGGTTGTTGGCAGAAGTTTTGAGAGTGTGTGCAAATGGCTCACACGCTTTCTCGTGTTCGAAAAAAAAACTTCTCTCTTTGACTAGTTACAACGACGTTGTTCCAGAAAGCAAAGGCCAGAAAAGCTAATATCCGAAAAATAATGCAGGATCTGAATATACGCAAATATATTGCCGTGAATCTTTGCAGTGTTTGTTCATTCTTCAAAGCTGCAGGCACGCCGATTTATCGCTTTGTTTGCGACGCAAGACGCGACTAGACTTATCTCGATTTATCGCAGCCAGGCAGAGCTGATTCTACGTCGTCCCGGAATGTTCTAGTAACTTTGCACGCTTTATCTCGAAAGCTCGCTATCAGCTTTATATTGAGCACGGCCGACAGCGGCGGGCATTCTGTTCGAAGTCTATTGTGGGCGCAAGTCAGTCCAAGTAAAGAGCTTTGTTTAGACACCATTTTCGCAGCCTTTCTGCTCTCTGGAGTGCAGTCACCACTACGTGACAATATCTTAAATAGTAACGTCCTCGTAAATACGTGCTATTCAGATTGGGCGAGTTACGGCATGAATGCCGCTTCAAGCCATGCAGGTTCGGCGTTGGCTGCAGAGAAAACATGTTTTTTTTTGTGCACTGAAATAACAGTAGCTATAAAAATAAACTTCCCATGAGCCTGTCCTGTCGCCACGATGCACACTGTGTTAGGTATTTGTGGTTTTCGTCGTGCGGAAAAAATCAGAAAGCTCAGCTGGTCATGATCATACGTAATTCAGATATGTTCAGAACACACAAGTTACCGCAGATTCTGCAGTCCACGGGACGTTGATGTTTGATTCTGCGTTTCGCTTTTCTGAAATGAATATAAATAAAGAATAATGATTTCGTTAATAGACAAAGTGAACAAAGTAATAAAATTTTGATCATAAAAATTTTCAGAAAATAAAGCATAGCGATGCACACTGTATACTGGTAAATTCCAAAAGGGGTCACAAACATGAATGATGAGCAGATAAACGTCAAGCCAACGTTCCAGGTCCGCGCACACGTATAAAAATATGAAACAAGCCACAATGTAGAGCAAAATACACTCCAAGCTAAGAAATAGGGCAGTGGAAAGCTTATAAAAATGTAATTCTCGTAAAAATCACCCAGGAAGGCCTCCGTCAAACTTAAGCGGGTCGAATGCCATTACAGGAGACGCGTGTTGCATCAGAATACAAGATGCAAAAGTAGAGACCCTAAATAATTCCGCAGCCATTTCGCATACGGAAGAGCATCTTGTGCCGATCGTTACTGCTCCCCAACGCCCGAAGCAACGAATGACTGCGCCATCTATTGAGTCCTCTTATTGCTCCCTCTACTCACACAAAAATGTGTGGGGTGCTTCTGGACGTCGAAACGCAGTAAACATTGAGCATCTAAGCAGCATGGCCGAGGAGTGTCGCGTCAAGCCATTCCGAGTTTGATAGCAACAGGAAATATCTAGCAAGAGGGTATCAGAGGAGGGACAAGAAAGATGCGTCGGTGTTTTGAATGGAATCGTCGTGGCACCGTTAAGAGGTTCTCGACATTAAGTGTGAGGACAAAAGCTCCAAGGATAACTTTGAGAAGTTCACGTTTCAAGAATACGCGTCAATAAGTTGCTCTGTAGGGCGCTTTCCTTTTTGTCGATAAGACAATGGTTAATAGGTCCCATAGGTCAACAACAGAGGAGAATGATCGTCGACTCCTGGCTCACTAGACTGGTGGTTCCAGCTGGCCGGTTGAGGTTTGGTACCCATTACGGTTAGAGAACCGAGATGTGTACGGAAGCAGAAAGCTGTGCTGAAATATTAAGATATGACAATGTTTGGCAACGATGAAATAGAGGTGTTGAAATAAGTTGATGACGACATATGGCGTGAACAGCGAACAGCTCTTCGCAATGACCTCGGAATAGCGGTCAGGATAGGTGAGCAGTAGAATTAATTTTGCGTACAGAGCACAACGAGCTAACTGGACAAAAAAAAATACTTAACCCTTCAAACGTTCAGCTGGCCACACTCGAGATGTGAAAGAATATTGAAATTATTTCCCGATATAGAGCCAAGCTCATCATCATCATCAGCCTTACTACACCCACTGCAGGGCAAAGGCCTCTCCCATGTCTCTCCAATTAACCCTATCCTTTGCCAGCTGCATCCACCCTTTGCCTGCAAACTTCTTAATCTCATCCGCCCACCTAACCTTCTGCCGCCCCCTGCTACGCTTACTTTCTCTTGGAACCCACTCCGTTACCCTTAAGGACCAGCGGTTATCTTGCCTTCGCATTACATGCCCTGCCCAAGCCCATTTCTTTCTCTTGATTTCGACTAGGATGTCATTAACCCGTGTTTTTTCCCTCACCCACTCTGCCCGCTTCCGATCTCTTAACGTTACACCTATCATTTTTCTTTCCATGGCTCGCTGCGTTGTCCTTAACCTAAGCTGAACTCTTTTCGTTAGCCTCCACGTTTCTGCCCCGTAGGTGAGTACCGGTAAGATTATGCTGTTGTACACTTATAAGTGTACAACAGCATAAGCCAAGCTAACCAACCTTTACTGCCTTGGAGGTTGATCGGGTCCCGATGGTCTGCTACTGATCGCGAGTACGAAAGCCTAGTACTTGGTAGCGAGCGCCCTATTTTTCATAGTTTAGGCCTGGGATTGCCAGTGTGCTGAAATTTCTGAAGCTGTTTAAGAAACCACAGATCATAAAAGAAACACTCAGGAGATCTCAATACTGTGTATACTTTTGGAATGTGCTCATCCATAAATAATCTCAACAACGCCATTAAAGTGTATCCCAAATCGGTCGCGAAACAAACAACATTTAGCTATAGTTATGCAGTATCAAAAATGTGCTAGTTTCAAACAAAACAAAAAATATTGCGGGCTAAGAACTGCAGAGAGGACGTGTTGCCTTTTGTAGGGATAGCTACATTACGGTAGCATTTCGAGCCTTCAGCGTGGCGGCCCCGCCACCGCCACATAGTCACGTGGTTGGTCACGTGACCAGCCACGTGGTGCGGAGCAGCTGCTGCTGCCTGCGGCGCGGCGCACCGGCGAAACCGAGCTTCCACAGCTGTGCGCATGCGCCGTGTCAAGTGGGACGAAGAAGAAGAAGGAACGCCCAGCGAATCGGAGCGGCGAAAGACTGACTTTGCAATTCAACTGAGCAAGTTCCACTCGGCCAGCTGTAGCTATCGCGTCACTCCAGGTTTAACCAGAGCTAAACCATCCCCAATATTTTCATTTCATAGACTGGGAATATATTTCGCTAATCATTCTGTTTTCTGGCGAAAGGACAATTACAAGGTCAAGGAAGCCAACGACTAAAGATTAGTATTTGAGGGAATGAATAGAGGGTTTGTTGAAAATGCTGATATGGAGCCGTTAAAGGTTAAAAAAAAATTGGCGGTGGTTTAGCTCTGGTTAAACTTGGAGTGACGCGATAGCTACAGCTGGCCGAGTGGAACTTGTTCGGTTTAACTGCAAAGTCAGTCATTCGCCGCTCCGTTTCGCTGGGCGTTCCTCCTCCATCTTCGTCCCACTTGACACGGCGCATGCGCACAGCTGTGGCAGCTCGGTTTCGCCGGCGGGCTGAAACAGAGTAGTGAAGAAATTAAGAAAGTCATGCGGGGGAAGCCTGATTTAAATTTTTGGTTACTTGTAGCCCACGGAAGTGTAGCCAGCAGATACTCATTTGGCTCGTAGTAGGATGGAAACTTAAGCGAGTTGGTATTGATGCATAATGGATGGAACAGCGCAGCCGGACGAAAAAGAGAAAGGAAACAACACCGACGAACGCTGACTCGCAACTACATTTTCTATTCAAAAAGCTACATATTTATTGCACCTGGTTTCTTGTGTCACATAAACGCCATAGTTTCTAATACTAACGCTGTAGTTAAACATTATAGTAAAGACACCCATGAGTTTTGAGTGGCAGAACTAGCCATGAATGTACAGATTACTGTACTGCTTGAAATAACTTAAAACATACTCATAACTTAAGTGGTATAAAAGGCTATGCTTCAACATGAATTAAGTGTGATAAAAAGACTGGTGTTAGCACTTGCACAATACTTTGCTTTTGCATCACCTCAGATAAACGCGCACTTTTGGTTTGTTTTTATCATTAATTTCAAGTGCCTTAACTCGCTCTTTGTTTTCCTTTCTTTTATATTCTTTCGTATCCTTACGCTAGTCTGAAAACAGGTCACTTTAGCCAGCAGAGCGTCAGAATTTTTTAACTGGCGCTTATCTTCGTCGAAGCTCTAGCCTTACTCAGTTGTTACTCGAAGCAGATAAACTGAGCGCCCCCAAACTAAGATGAAGGGGCTGAGGATTAGGACGAAAAGCGCCTTTAGGTGGTGCGTCGTCGTTCTACTAATTGCAGTGCCTGACAATTCACCTGTCAGCTTAGTCCTCCTTAACTGTTCAGATATAGGAGCCCATCAGTAGTAAAAACAGTGGGGCGAAAATATAGAAAGACAGGTTGGCTCATGGACAACAAGCCGCTTCCTTTGAAATTCCTCTGTCGAGACAAGCATGCCAAGGAGAAAGCTACTGCCCTGAGCATACGTTTCCTCAAAGTGAGCTGCCGAAAATTAGAAGAGCGAAATGGGCGAAAATCACGAATAAGCCTGATTTCGTCTTCATTTACAAGTTATAGCAACTAGGCATCAGTTCCCGATTAAGAATAGAATCGTCTGGGTAATTGTGTGTGGGAGTGGCCAACGTTATATTCTCGACCACGCGTGCCTGGGTTGTGTAGAATAGGTGTCCTGGTAAATTGCGCGACATCATAGGAGGGCCGAGTGGCAAATGAAATGGCTAGTACATGGGTGAGGTGTCGTGCTGGGCGAATGTTGTGGTAGTCGACTATCCCAGCTTTCAAATTTAAAATTGAAATTGGTAATATATAGGCGTGGGAGGAGGAAGTGTGATGATCAGTGAATACGAAGCAAGTCAGGTATGTGTGTTTTGCGTGCTAGAAAAACACGAGAAAAGGTATCGTGTGTAATTGCGTAGATATAAACAGGCCTTAGTGTTAATGTCTCGAAATTTCCGGCGTTGAGCTTCTCTCGTTTCATGCAGGCAAGAAATCGCAAAACAACTTTTTTTTTCCTTTTTTTTCTGTCTTGTACCGCTGGCAGTTCGCCAGGATTCACATAATTCTAGGTTCCGACACCGTTAACATTAATTCTCTCGCTAGTGCCGTTCATAAAAACAATTCAGGTGTTGCCTCAGTCTTGTCAAAAGAACTTGAAAAAAAAAAGAACCAGGCAGGCACTTCGGCCCGTTGCTCATAGCGGTAATTTCGACGAGCAGAACAAAAGCTTTGTGCGGCTCGGCTCTGCATTAGGTAAACACGAACGGTGCACTTATTTTTCTCTGTCTGCGCCAGCTTTCAGCAGCAGAAAGGTTGAGTGGATACGCAGGAACATGATGCGCCTCGACTGCCTGGGGCGCCCATCATGTCACGTGAACTTCTATAGGGTCTTACCGTTGCAGACTCCTTGTTATTAATACTTTTGAGTTCGCTCACATCAGCCTGACGCCAGGCACTTTTCTTTGTTTTCTGAGCTCAGTGTTACAACACTGAACTTTACTTAACTCGACAGTTATCTGCTTCCGCGTTCAGCGCCTTCGAAGCGTTCTTGACGGCTGCCAAACAAGGTCGGATACAGTGCAGTGTCGTCGGAAGTGTCACTGATAATGACGTGGTTGTGAAAGCTGTCTGCGGTCTCTCCTGCTAGCCGCTGATAAAAGTGCCACGTGTCAACACTGTCACGCGTCATAAAGGTGGTGATGTTATTCTTTACAAGGTTTATTTTGTAACGAGCCTCGTGCACAATAGCGCACTTGCAACGTCTAATTAAAGTTTACGACGATTGAACAGCGCTGATTACTATTAATGAAGCACGAAAGGAACGTGTGACCACTGTAATACTTTCCGAGATGGTAATAAAAAACCTTAAAAAAATTATATGTAGAACATCGGCCAAAATGATCGCAAACGTACAATAGTACGTCCTGGGGACAAAAGTCTCCAGGACGCATACCCGGGAGAAAAAGCCAGTAGCTCCGTTATTAGGCAGTTGATTAAAGCTAAATTTGCGAAAGTGATATTCAGACTCACGCATTCCAATGTGATGGAGTGAAAGCACATATTCGTGGGCATGTGTGACAACTATTGACCTAGATCGCTTTTTAGGCGTACTGGAGAGTTTTGTGCCCGAAATTGTACTTTTCTGCGGCAGTAGTGCAAGCACCTCACCGGACTAAGAAATATTGTTTAAAGGTGTCCTGACTTGAACGAACGAAAGTGTACCAACTGAGAAAAGATTCACCATGACAAAGAAAGATTAATAAACTGGTGGCACTTCGCACGACTTGCTAGACAGAGCGCCCGCGAAAAGTTGGTTACTTTTTGCGTACTTATGATGTGTTATTGCTACTGCGGCAAGTGCGTGCAAACCGTATTTTGTACTTTGCTTTAAAATGCCTAGCCGATTGAAGCGTTCGCCGAGTGCTTTATTGACAGGCTTCTTTTCTAAAAGCAGCATATACACAGACAGTGGCGTGTATGCAGACAGAAGCGAGTGGGAAAAGATTTATCGACTCGGGGAGGAAACAAAGGAATTCACTTCATTGTTGAGCAAGTAAACATTGCGTTCAGTACGGCTGGCTTACACTGGTGGCGGCTGTAGTTGGGAGCTGCCTCATGTCGGGGGAGCTGTCGGCCTGCCTCACACAACGCTACATTTGTTTGGATTGGTCATCCATCAACGTTGGCTGCTTGCTTTGCAGTTGACCTCCTATATGTGAATTTTTTTGTTGCTGTTGCTTCATGGCCCGCCTTGGAGGCACTCTTAAAACAGACGAGTATGCTGTCCAACGGCGACGGGAAGAAAGTGTTTGGCAACGTCCTTCACCAGTAATTTAAGCGGAAGAACTCATTCGTGAAGAATGTCTACCTGAATGTTTTTCGCTGAATTGCGCGAGTAAAGATAGAGACTAAAAAAAAAGACGTTTAAATAGTGTAGAAAAATCTGGAAGCTGCCTTGTAAATAAGTTTTATGGCCTGCTCTGTGGGGGATTTTTTCTTTAATACAATAATTGTCATTGAAATATATTGGGACGACCTGTAGTATACTATTAGTGTCATAGAGGCTCTTATCCTGCAAGAACCTGATCTGGTTCCCACTCTTACTTTTTCTCTATCATCCGCCTAAAAAGGCGGTCTCCCCTAGTGGCCTTGAGTACAACTTCCTTTAGCAGTCACGTACTTGAGGCTTTTGTCTTCTTGAACGTCCATAGCGGGGGTGGCTTTGAACATTTCGGGCATGTGGTGTGCCCTGCGCCTCCTTCTGGGTTCATTTGCCACGTAGCCAATAAGGTAAGCGCCAGTCTTGTCCCCTGCCTTCCAGGAGACGCGTTTTCCAAACTTGTTAACACCAAGGGGGGAGTGCGCGGGAGAATTTGGGCAGGTATAACTATCAATATGTAGGAGTCAAGATGGGAGTGTCTGAGATGGACATTAAGACAAAAAAAATAAGAATAGAAAGCGCCCTCTTAGAAACGGTGGGCCAGTCACTTTGATATTTGATATGACAGTTGTCTCGGTATATATTTCTCGCAATTTATACCGTCACTGTAGTGGTAAACGTGCTTGAAAACTCCAGTCTGAGGATTATTTTGCTGCCGCTGATTTATTGATATTAAGGTTTGCAGTTCTAGCTGTGAATTTCAGCTTGGTACTTCATAAACAAGCGAACGTCGCTGATCTGGTTAGATTGTCATTAATGGCAGCGACAAACGGAACACAGCGCAACTTTTTAGATAAGGACTAGTGGAAGGACGAGCACCACCAGCGCGGAGGTGTTTGTCTTTCTAGTCCTTTTTCTGAAAAGTTGCGCTGTGTTCCGTTTTTCGCTTCCATAAATCACAATCTAGCGAGATCAGCGACGTTCTCATGTTTATGAAGTACCAAGCTGAAATTCACAGCTAATGATTACATAACACGGTAACACTCAAGAAATGGTACAACTTAAGCGATAAGCCCGTGACATACAAGAGCCGGAAATTTGTCGCCTTTTATTTCAAAGTGCGGAAACCGGAGGTTAAGCGCATAACCACCGTAGCTGCTCTGCATACATGCAAATTAATTTGGAGTGAAAAGTTCCCAAGTTGATTTGCTGTTTATTGAGAAATTTGCGTTGTTGGGCCAAGACAGTGTGCGTTTTCTGTGGTGCGCTCTGACAGTTTTTAGTAGTATCATTTAGTGCATGGCTACCTTGCCTATGTTACGCAGTTTAGTCCGAACTGTTTGGATATAAAATGTAATGGCCGGAAAAATATTCTCAAAGGGCACGAAAGGAAACAATGTGTGCCTTCATAGCTGAAAGTATTTAACAATATATAATATTTCTGATTTAGTGCTTTATTATTAATTGCATCGTATTGCTCATTATAGAAACATGCATAGTGTGACAAAACCGAAGAATGGAGCGAAAAATGTCTCTCAAAGGAGGCCCTTCAACCTATAGAGTAGACCTATTCTTGTGACAACCGTTAGCGTAAAGTGAGCAGACATTCTCCGAAAACGTGAGTGTACACCTAAGTTACTTTTCTTTTAACGGTCACCAGGAGATTGCACTGCGCACATTAAGGTACGTTTTATTTCCACAGCCTGAGTTTTATTTCGCTAGGGCAAAAAGGTTTGCATTAGCGTTTCCAAAATTATACGCAAAAATTGCTGGAGCCTAGTTTTGAAAGCTGGAAACTATTGGGACGAATGTTATGTTCGCGAATGTGATTCAGATACTTGAGTTCACTGTGAAAGGAGTCATATAAGTTATAAATATAAAGATAAATGAAGTGACAAAAATATTTGCATGGAACTAAAATAATGGCTGACTGAATACCTCTTTCCTCGTATTATTGAAAACCTATACCATTTTTAGCCGCAAATCAAAATTGTCTTTATTCATCCTCATTCATTGAAGCTATTATTACTCAATTCACTTTTCACTATGCGAAATTCTAGATAAAGAGAAACAGACGAACGGAAAGGCAGGGAGGTTAAGTAGGCGACGCCCAGTATGCTACACTACACGTGGGAAGGGGAACGGAGAGAGAGAAAGGAAAGGGATACAAAATTCTAAAGAGAGAGAGAGAGAGAGAGAAAAGTAGTAGAGGAAAGGCAGGGAGGTTAACCAGAAGAATGTTCCGGTTGGCTTCCCTGCACTAAGAGAGAGGGATTGGGGGCGTGGAGAATAAGAAGTAGAGCAATGCGGTCCGCAGCATTCACGACAAGGAATGACAAAGACAATGAAAGTCACAGGCTGCCGCAGTTGTAGCCTGCGCACCCTGAGGGCTGCCGACTGCTCCGACCTGAGTAGAACAGCACGGCAGTCCTCCATCCCTAACACAAGGCAGCGCAGACGTTCCTGTGTGAAGAAAGGCTGCTTGTCGTTGCAGCTGATATTGTGGATGACAGCGTAAGGCATCCCGACTTCTTCTCGGAACGATGAGGCTGGAGGATGCGTTGTGCCAGCTATTGGAGAGCTGCAAGCACTGGGTTGAACAAATGCAGCATATGCAGTGCTTTCTGTGCAGCTGGCCTGTGCAAGCTGGAAAGCTGCACACGTATGGCATTCGCTATTGTCTTCAGCATTGCAATCACTTTACCAAAGGATGGACAAGGCCCGTCTGCCACAACCGTCCCTCCCTCGCCAGTCATATGGCTCCCGTTCCTTCGAGTGATATGCGGAGGGGAAGGACAAGTTGCGGAAATTCCTGGACGTTCTTTTCCTATGGTCACTGTACTCTCAGAAGGCGTGTGACAAGGGTGACGACGTCGTCGCACCTTAGCGGCGGCTTCTCTCTGTGTGTAATTGTCTCTTGTGATTTGTTTGAGTATCGCCCTTTCTCTTTTCAGGCGACTACAATCTTTTGACGCAGCGTCATGAGGGCCGCGGCAATTGACGCACGTAAGGACTGTTCCCGGACAAGAATCGCCGCTGTGTGGCTGAGTACACCGTGGGCACACGATGGGGAAATTGCACACACTACTCACGTGTCCTATCTTCATGCGTTTCCGGCACTGGAGAGGCTTCGGGACGAAAGGCCTAACTGCATGCCGAAAGTGCCCAACCTTCACGTACGTTGGAATGCAGTCCCGTCGGAAGGTCAACTTGATGCACTTTGTCCTCCCAAGGCGCTGAGCTTGCAGTATGGCTACACCGTCGGTAGCTGGTTGAATCAAAACGGCAGATCAGAGTCGCGGATGGCTACGTCGACGTCGCAAATGACGTCTGCCGTAGTGCCACTGTCTGGAAGGACGTGGGAACGAACGCTGATACCGCCGAGCGTTCTGATGTTGCTCAAACTCTCAAGCGCGTTCCGGTCCATGACATCAATGGCGACGACATTCTTAAAACGATTCACCCTCACATCTTTAATTGCTCCCGGGACGCGAGCATCCAGCAACGCAGACGTGGCTTGCCTATTGATGTGGTTAGATTGTCGGTGGGAGTCTCTGGCACGAACAGTACACTATGTGCCGGTGATCCTCGCTGCGTAGTGATTGTGGACGTACTCGACGACGACGAGTCCTCACCTTTGCGCAGTCTCCGTTTGGCCTTCTCGCTTAGGACTCTGATGAAGTCGTCGTCAGCCGAAGTGTCATCACTGGCAGCCGAGTACACCACGGTGGTCTGGCAGCTTGCGTCATTCGGGAGGCCGAAACGTTTCCTCTGTGCGGCAGCGGTTGATCCACCAGCGGAAGTGAACGGTGTTGGAATGAGGTCCAACAGCGTCCACTTCCATCACCGTCACCAAAAAAAATCAGTGGCTTCGTTATAATGTCGCAAATTATTGAAAAAAAACTGAAGAGGGGAAGTGACAGCGTTCTAGTGTAGAACCGCTTTATCGCCTTCCGTTGAAAATAGCTACAAGACTATAAAGAGATGTAAAGTCTACGAGTGATAAAAAAAAAATTAAACACATAGGCGACTGCTTAACATGAACAATGAAACCAAAATCTCCTCTCGCGAGTGCGTTCTGGTTGCTCTTCGACTTTGCGAGCACACTGTGCATTCGTTAGCAAAAGTTTAGGAGGTGGCAGCTCCGCCGACTGTGCGGGTACGGCCAAGGGAGCAGCTAGTTCGGATTCTTCCATCTTACGCTAGCAGTACTCCCAATCATATACTGCGTTCATATGGCGACAATGTTCGGTTGGGCCATAAGGCCTTCCGCCTCAAGTGCGTATGCATTTTGCCATTGCCGACGCTTCTTTCGATGCTCACAAGCATGAATCTCGGTTGCTTCCTGCGGCTGATCTGACAGTCCGGTGTTTGTATCCGCAATGCACCCTGGCCAATCCCCCGCCGTGGGTGTGCCAGTAAGCCTGAAGTCATCATCATCATCATCATCATCATCGTCGGTCACGACGTAGCAGCTGCACGGCTTGCACGGCGCGACGTCCACTCCGAGCCGCAAGGAAGACGAAGTAGCCACGTGCGCACGAAGTGCGATCAGCCTGGTCACGTGATCTTGCTGCAGTACCTCTGCAGCATGCGCTCAACCGTCAAACGAACCCTTAATCCTTTAAAAGACGAGAGCTGCAGTGCAGAACTTTTTTTTTACATAGAGTAACTTGTTTGTTAAACTCAAGAATATGAGTTTAAACCAACTTTTGCTGTCTTGCGATGCATTCCGACCGTAAAAAAAGGTGGTACAACGTACCTCCCACTAGTCAGAAAAAAGTTCATTGGAAGGTGGGAAGAGGGTGGAAGGTGGAAGCAGGAAAGGGTGGAAGAAAAAGAAATTCACGCATTTTAGTTTAGCTAACTCGGTGAGTTTAGCTAACAGGAGGGTGAGAAACAATTTATGCGCAACGGCACATTAGAGGCGCAGAAGAAAAATGTCGTATGAACTTGGAGACCACCTGTCGGAGGCGCTTTTGAGTAGTGGTGGCGTACCTCGTACCGAGCATTGTTAGGAATGCCATTTAGCGCTGAACCACTTCTGCGTCTTTTATTTCCTAGTGGTCTCATCAACAGTGGCTTCCTGCGCGGAAAGTTTGTCGCTTGATCCACTGGCGCCCAAGAATGTTTCTTCTTGAAATGGAAGTCGACGGTTAGAGCTCCATTAAACGCTCTGTGTAGAGTTAACGAATTGACGATCGCAAAATCACGACAGACTGCAGTAGAATTTGATGCCAGACCTAATTCGACGCCTGTCAACAGGGTAGGCAGTTTGTTTCGAACCAAAGTGGTCGACGCCATCCATCCAACGGTTATATCCTTTGACGGCCACGGTGCATGTCACATCATTTGTCTTCCTGAAAGCACCTTCCTTCGCACTGAAACTTCATTATTTTTTTAATACGTCGGCGATTTATCGGCCAATTTATCGGTTGCATTTCAATAGAAGCGGCATGCTAGAGGCCCGTGTACTGTGCGATATCAGTGCACGCTAAAGAACCCCGGGTGGTCGAAATTATCCGGAGCCCTCTCACTCGCCGTCCTTGATAGCCTGATTAACTTTGGGACGTTAAACCCTACAAACCATAACCGCACACGTGCATGCTATATGACGGATTGGAAGGACAACAATGTTCCGCGAGTTTTGCTTTCTGTTGATACTGCTGAAGATGAAACATGCTGTGAATGAACAAAAAAAAACTGCGTTTGTGGCGATGTACGGGAGCAAACAGTGTCTATAAGTGTGGTCGAGAACAAAAAAACAAACAAAAGAAAAACTGTTTGCAGAGCAGATTGGGTAAAGAAACGCTGGAAGGCAAACACTTCTGAGTTTTCTCTTTCATAACGATATGTCTACTCCAGAATGTGGCCTATATTGTGGTTCCCCGTGATGCCATAGTAACAGTGAGGTCACAGTTCTCCTCGTAGAAGGTTATTTGCTGCAACCGTAATGCAGTTGAAGTATAAATCGTGCACGGAAATACAGCTGGGGTCGATAAACGTTGCCGACTTAGTCAAGACCCTCGATTGCGCTACTTTTTTTGTTGTTGCGGACACATAACACAGATTCTATATAATAAACGGCCGCAGCATAATCAATTGTTTGATTCCCTCTTACGGACTCTCCTCTCTGTGTAACCTTCCAGAATATAGCACATGCCTTAGTGTTTACAGCACGTCAGGCGGACAGAGTGCCCATAACTAGCTCCTTTCCTAAGCTCGTGAGCACTGCTATTGTTCACGAAGATTGAGAAGAGAGACGCATGATAGTGTGGTGGTCGTGCAAAGGAGGAAACATTGGTGCTCCCGAAACACAAGAAGAGAGCGCAGAGACTTGCCTTCGTTGATTCAAGCCATCCTCCAACATACATAGGAAAAGCAAGCTGTATTTGGAACTTCATTCAGCGCCCAATGAAGAAGTCATTGGAGGACTTCATTATTAATGAATGATTTCAGCACTGCTGGTAGCAGCAAACGCATATAGGTCAGTGTATGCGTTTTGAGTCACATGCGCATTGTGCCCCGTGAAGTAATCCTATTAACGTGCCATTCAGTAAATTAGCGTGCGCAGTTATCCTGGGAATGCATAAGTTGGCAAATTTCTTTCGGAAATAGATGGATAAAATAAAATAAAAATTTGGATTTCAAGAGTAGTTGTAAGCTGGGCTTGAGATGCAGCTGTCTCGCAAGTACTTATTAGTTCGCAAAGTAAGTGCGGCAAGCATTCAGTATTTACTTCCTTGGAAGTCCTTTCGCTTGTTTGACAGCATAGCTTCATCAAAGAAGTGTGGCTTCACGTTCGTGGTAACTCATTTGAATTTTTTTCGGTTTCAGGGCTGTTCAACATCTTGCTATTTATCATGGAGAGCTGTCAGCTTATTGTTTTTTTTCTCAGTTCCCTTAAGGAGTCCATCGGGCAGAGCGTGCACTGTATATATTTTTACGATTTTTCGTTTGTTTTTATTCCTTGGCTTTGATTAAGCGCTTTCAAGAGTAACATACATGTGGTTGCCTCTTGTTTTTTTTATCCTCAAAAAGTTTGATAACCACAGCAAAATGTCCTCTCGTTGATAATAAATGGGCTTAAGCAACTCTGTAGCCTTCGAAGTTTTCTTGATATCAGTTTCGAGTTGCCTCTAAGATGTCCTGCTCTCAGTGACCGCTGGATATCTTAAATGTAGCTTCAAATTGATAGCAAGAAAACTCCGAAGGTTATAGAGTTGAGAGCCTTGTCACTGCAGAGGGGTCCACAGCGTCGTGGTCCATAGCTGTGGCGAGGCTTTCGTGCAGCCAAGTGTTGCTTGATTAATTGACTGCCTATATAGGGGTGACTAGCATAATGAAGAAAGAGTGACTGGGAACTTTTAAGGTCGGAGAGATAAATGTCTTTTATGCGCCATCTCACCTTAATTGGGCTGAATACGAATAAGTCGACATAATTAATCGCTGCTCATTACACGTCCATTGGGGTTATAATTTTTGCTTGAGCTTACTTCGGAGTTTTTTTGAAAGAGTGTAGTTTTTCACGTCGTATAATAATGAACAGTGGATTGATTAACGCGTGCTTCGAGCTCGGTAATGTTCAAAGATTATTTTTGGACTTCGAAGGACAGGAATATGATTAATAAGCCTGAGTTTTATACCTGAAAAAAAAAACTGAGGGTAATGAACAGCATAAACTAGGACGGAAACTGCTGCTGAAACGTTTAGAATTTTCTGAAGTCCCGGGGTGAGACTAATGTATCCAGCCCCCGTTGTCATTAAAATAAACTATGCATTGCCACGCAGAAGTTGGGACTCCGACTAAAGAACCCAGCTTAGCTTAAGAACCATGAAATTATGATACTGGAGAGTTTGCCTGTGTGGTTACTCGTGCGACCGCTCAGGGAAGCGGATGTCATCGTGTTCGTCTCTGGTTGACAAAGTCCGATAATTACATTTGCATGTTTTCTTGTAACACTGCAGGACCCAGAAATGCCAGCGACTACGAGCCGCAGGGACTGGTCCTGAAAACATTATTTTCTCGGCGGTATTGACGAATGTTTTGCCTGGACGTAGACGTTCGAATCATAGTAGAAAGAATAATTCGCCTGCCCCCACAGACTGCAAATATTGCGACTGTGAGTGTAGACACGAGGAAGTGGCGCGTATTAAGTCTATGATGTGAAAATTAATCCTTCCTAGAGAAGCAAACGATACTGCTCAAAGAACTTACTTAGTTTAATAATGCCTGTTACTGAGGAACACCTCAAGTTTGCAAATGTTACTTGAGGAGGAGGCATTAGTACGAGCTCCGTTTAGTTTCCTGAGAATGAAATGATGCTGATGTTACGTTGCAGCGAATGTCTTGATGACACACTGGCTAGGTCTTCATGTCTGCTATTCATGTAAGGCACCTGAGCATAAGTGAAGACGGTTTGCAAGTGTCCCTGTGTCTTTAATTACCACCACCTGTACAAACTACAATGCACAAGATGTGAATAGGAAGCGGTCATGGCGGTACTTTGGGGCCAGAGATGTATGGAACTAAATCTATTTATCGTAATTTAGGAAAACTCCTGTCCTGCATCCGTAGTCTGTTTGGTATTAGTGTCTGTATATTTAACTATTGTATACATATTTCTGCCACACTTTATATGGTGATTAGGCTCATGTAAACAAAATTTGGTATGATTTTTTAGATATTGTTTTTGAACATGAAAATGCTTCTCGTCATACCATCGCAGTTTTCACAGCAAACTTGCACATATTGAGTCTCTAGATGAATTGCGTTTGAACAGCGGCAGAACACAAAGGGTAAAGCCGATGTCAGGAAGATTCAACGGTGGGAAACCTATAAATGCATACCGGTTGTGGCCGACAACACGTACGAATAAGTCAAAGTGAGAAGCCGCAAAGCGGTAAGTGTCCATTGCTGTTCGCGCGGCTAGCAATGTTTGCCTGTTTGCCGAGGCTATACACGACTCTGCTCTCACGCGGATGTGTTCCTCGGCGAGATTTATGACTGTAAAGGGTGCGGAAAGGACGCTTCAGCATTTGTTTTACTTTCTACGCCCTTCAGAGATTCATGCGCTGGTCGGAATCGCTTACTAACGAACTGGCGAGGAGAAAAGCTCATTCGCCTTTTAGAGTTAATTGTGCACAAGAAGTGAAGGGCGAATTATTTTTTCATTTTTACTGCTTGCTTGTTGCTTTTCCGTTAGTTTATCGTAGGTGGTCAGCTTGCTCTCATTCTGCTTCTTATCTATAGTGAAGTGCAGTCGACAGTTTGGTGAATCGGTAAATTTACTTTGAGGTCATGTCTTCCTTCATGATGTATCACCGCTTTTTTCAGACTGGTTGTAATGATCCGTTACAGTGGCATAGAACTATGCGTCCGAGTTTAAAACTGCTTTAGTTCCGAAAGTGAGGAAGAGCCTAGAGGTGTCTTTTTGCGTCTTAAAAATTGTGATTAGTAGCTTTGTTACAAAAAATAAAAAAGATTTTTAATTTTGTGAGAAAGCAACAAGTCTTGGCATTCGCACCTTTCTAATCATTTTCATGAAACTCACGCTAGTCAGTGTATGCGTGTGGCTGTTAGAACTTGCGCTTTAGTCTAAAAGGAACGGCATATTATCTTATACTATCCAAGGAATAGAAACATCTCATCTCAAGTTTTGTCGGACGTTAGGAAATCAGGGAAGTTGATTCTGACATGTAAGCTTAATTTAAGTTTCATATGCCCGTAAGTCAAGGAATAACTATGTTCCAAAAAGAGCGAAGATTGGTCTGTTTCGTGCCCCGACGCCGTTGAAGTTTTCCAAAGAGATGACGCCACTTACACACTCAACACCAGCGGCCCGTAATGTGCGGGTAACGGAAGAAGTCAACTCATATTTTCTGCTCTTAATCAGAATGCAGATAATGACAAAGTGAACAAGGGAGGGTAAAACCTCAGGGTACTTGCCAGCGTTTCGACGAATGGCTTTGTCTTCATCTTGGACAAGTCCACTTATCGAAACGTTGGCAACCACCCTGAGGTTTTCTCTCCCTTGATCACTTTCTGATTATCAAGAACCATCTGACCAACCTCTCTTTACCATGGAATTCAGAATGTAGGTTTGACGTTATGCGGCAGCTGTCACAATTACCAGAATCCTGACAGCGTGCGCATGAAAACACGCCTGCCTGAAGAAAAATACTTATTGCATGCTGCTATGGTGATTATCATATGAAAAGCCTTATCATATTTGTGAAATAAAAGCGGTTATAACATGGTGACGGTCAGTAAAAAGGATCGTATAAACGACAAATTTAATTGCCTTTTAGGTGAACAGATATTGCCATAACGCAAGCTATAATTGATCATATCGATAACGATCGCGAGTAATATAAATATGAAGGAAAAGGTTTAATGGCAGACGTCTTTGTCGTGCATTAATTCAAGACACTGCTCGAGTGCTTGCGTTCTTGCTTTGTCCCAGTTATATGCGAGTCAAGAGGCGTTTGATATCATTCCTGTTCTTCAAGTGAATTGCGAAGATTCGGTTGCTGGTCGAAGGTTTTTCCAAATCCTATTCAATTTACATCAGAATGCCGAGGTCATCATCTCCTCTGTTATCTTATGTAATTACTTCTATGCATGCAGTTATATTTGCATCCGCATCGACGCGGGTATGAAAAAAGAAATCGTTAGGGAACTTTTCAATGCCTCGCCAAGAAAGTACCAGGTAGTGCATGATAAAAAGTCCGGAAAGAGAGCACGCTATCAGATTGCTCCCTACACTTTTTGTTCCTGGTTCACCCTAACTATGATTACAATGAAGCTTCTCCTAGTAATGTGCACAGCTTTTCCTGCAGAAAGCATTCCGTTCGCAAAACCCGTGCGAGATCAGTCTAGCCGAAAGCATTTTCTCTCACACGTACTCGAAAACATGTCTCTCTCTCTCTATCACTGCCATCGGCATTTAGGGCAATCTGTATCGACGTGGAGAACTTCAAAACCTCGTTCAGTCCCACTTGTTTCTCCCTGAAGCAAGCTGCCGTTTGCTTATTCTTTGTGAAAGTTCGAAACGGCATGCTTGGCTCCAGCATGAAAAATTCTGTTATTTAAGGCCATGAAAACGCGAAGAGCGGGTTCAAAGACCTGTAAAATTGCAAAAAAAAGAAAATTCATTTTGCTACCATTATGTCGCAGTCTGCAAGATAAAGACGTTAAGTGGCACTCGTAAAACTGGTGACTTGAGTGTACTACACCTTGGACTAGTTGGGTTTCCACCATCCTTAGTGTCTCCGCGAATACACTGCACAAACTGAAGGGCAAACTGGTCACAGAAAGGTTAATTTCAGTGAAGTAAAAAAAAAATTTCTTGCATTGGACAAGAAATGTCTGCTTAAATTCTAAACTGTAGCATCTAATTATATTCTAATTGCATATAATTTGTAAAGCGGTGAAATAATTCAACAAATGTCGCGTTTATGCTAGCGTGATCTACGAATCACGTCCTGTGGCGCAGAAAAACCATTGTTTATATGCTTTGGGCAGTAAAATGTTTGCACAAGGAGGAGTGTTTTTAATATGAAGAGTGAGAGTAAAACGTGGTCTGCCTGCCTCAATGATACGATGACGTGAGAAAATGAAGGCTTTGAGCCATGTCACCCCAAAATATGTTTAGCGCTGCGCCTCACGCGATGCGAATTCTGCGGAAATTGTGCAAGGCACGTTAAGCTTTTTCCGTCGACCGGCCAAAGAAAAAAGTATGACGCGGGATCAAAATTTTGGACACGCTTTTGCCAAAGCAACCGTCCCCTGTTTCTACACTGCTTTGTTCCACGTCGAACATCTTCACCTCGTTGAAGGCTGGCAAAGAACATTTTTCACGTTCGAACCAACAATTTCCCGACGTCTTTTGCAGCTGAAGATTTCCAACATCAGTATAAGCATACCCGGCAAAAAAAAAGGGATGCAAAAATACTGAATGTAAAGATGGCTAAATATATAAAAAGCTTACTGACATGTCTCAGTGATCGTTCACGTCAGTATAGCTTTACAGGCTTATGTCTTGATAGGGACATGTTGTGAACCTTGCAATGCGTTGAAGCTTTTTTTTTCGTTTTGAATATTGGTGTTCCGTCCGTATGTTGACCAGTAAGAGTGCTGTAGTTTTTATTTCAAAATTTTCTGCTGTCTTAGTGTTCTTGATGTATCTGTGGGCAAGCATAACTGCACATTAGGACAAGTGTTTCATAATGTGAATGAAATTGTGCTCGTGGTAGTTTATGCTTGCGCATTATGAGGAGATAATACACGTACATCAGCGCATTGCTTCGAATAAAGCTGGCTGCGTGATTAAAAAAACTGAAACTCCAGATTTCATGGGGTCTACTTGCTAGAGTTACGTAGGGCTGAATCCTGAAACTCTTACTCCATATTAAATGATGAAATTAAGTCACTGTGGCTTTCGACAGTTCCGCCACATCTGGCCTCGAGAGCCTTGATTATGATTCGTTTATTCATGAGTCTGTGTCGTGTAACCTCGTAAAGATGGTTAAGTGCGTTTTATCGAGGTTATACAAGTTTTCACTGAAGTATTATTATCATGCCTTTTATTTTATTCCTACTAATATCCGGGCTTAAGCGAATGGAGAAAATTACGTTATGAGTAGAGCCCTTCGTTTCAGGCTTTTATTTCTTTCAGAACTTGGAGGGTAAAATCTGGGCGCTTGTTTTTTAAGGCGTATATCGGGCGTAAATTGCGTTTCTGGGGAAATAATTCAATAATTCGGGTGTCTTTTGGCGTAGTTTTTTCTCAGTAAAAACTATCATTACCACTTATTCTGCTGCGATCAGAACATACGATAATTTACTTGCGCTTATTGTTTTATAAATAATTTATAAATGGCTGCTTCCACTAGGAAAATCTTTACTGAATCAAATTTTTTTTTCTAGTTCACTAAAATATTTCTTTGCGCACGTTGCCATCGCGAAAACGTTCTTTCAACACGATGACAGCCATTTCATAAGCACTCGAGTGTTGCAGCCGGGCGTTGTTAGCATGGGTAGTCCTTGAAACAGTAGTAAAATGGTGCAATCACGCGGCTTAGGTATCAAGTCAGTAGTTTTATTGTGACCACTCTCTACAACAGACATTTTTTGAACATACCTCTAGGTAGAGAACTCACTGGTTAAGAGGCGTCAAGTATGGCTCAAACGTCTCTGTATTTGGCAGGAGACCTCCGAGCTCTCTAGAATAGGTTTAGATATCCTCTAGTTTCCGTGCAATGTTTGCAGGTTTCGCGCTGGAAAAATACATTTTATAGGAGGCGCGTTTTCGGGAGAAAATTAGGTTTGACCTGACCCTAATGAAATCTGCTGTGGGTGCTAGAATAGGTTAAAATCGGGCTTCACTCGAAAGCGAAGTTCTGCAGTTATATATTTGTGCGCTGGTAGTAGAATTCCTCGTTCTTCGCTCAGTCTTAGAAAACTAATTTGTGCTCATGGAACCATGACGTCCGGTTCTAACTTTGCAGTGTTAATTGTCGGAAGGTCTCTCTGAAAGGCTTGTGGCGGTGTCGGCGTCGTTGGTGTGTGTGCAGTAGCTTAAAACACTCGCGGACACCAGCTGGTTCGTTAGTGTGTGGTTAAAGTCGACCTGAGCCATGTGTGTCGAAGAGTGGACGTTTGTGGGGGAGGGCACGTGAAGCGTTTTGGCACAACTACCGTTGCCAGTGCTTCACAATGAGAAAGTAGCAGCCCGAGTTGAACAGTCTTGCAGTCTGTGAGATTTTTAATCTAGCGAGGCATGCAGGGCTAACAGGGCTCCGACTTGGTTGGCGGCTATATCACGTTGTGGCCCCCGTTGATAGCTCAATTCTTCCATCACGTCACAGTAGACTTAGAAAGGTTTGCTTCATAGCGAAATAAGACTAGAAATGCTCGCTTCGCACTCTGCCTTTGTGCATGTGTTTTCTCTTCGTTGTAGAGCCTGTTTCTGCACAGCATGCAGGTTTAATGGCCGTGGTACCCGAACTACTAAATAAAACCGAGTCATCGCTTGAGAAAGTGAGCCTGGCCGGAACTCGAAGTGAATGCTTGGTGAATCATACTGTCAAACTTACTCCAGAGGCCGTATTTTATAAGCTGTCCGTTTCGCGTTCTCCATTTCGCGTCCATTCGGTCCTTTGTCAATGGTCACTCATATTGCGGCTTTCAAGCGTCTGTGGCAAGCGACCCGGCAATTGGGTGGTTGGCGACCGGCTCTCACCATTGGCTGCATATCACAACCAATTCGGGAGGTGCTGGGATTGATCCCCAGTGCCGCCGGGTACCCACCGGTTTTTAATGGGTACAAGATTTCCCCCGGCCTGGTGCTCGGCTCTTCTGGGTGAGATGCTTGGGAAAAAGGTCTTGACCACAGTTGCTCTGACAGATCAGCGATAAGTTCCGCCGTCAACAACCGTAAATCCGCATTGTGCGGTAGAAGCCCATTTGTGGCCTTTTTTTTCTTCTTGTCTCTACTCCAAGCCCAGAAGGACGCGATTTGAAGGCGCAGGCTCCTTTGCCAAGCCATATAACCCTAGTAAGCCGAGCACCAGGCCGAGCCGTAGCTTGTACCCATTTTGAGGAAACCGGTAGGTGCCCGGCCGGCAGCGGGAGTCGAACTCACCACCTCCCGAAGCCGAGGCACGAACAAACCTCGATACCGGTTCGCGTCGAAGTTACGTTTCACAAGACCAGGGGCGTTTGGTTTCGCTCTGAATGATGAGTAAAAAGGTCGGGCTTAAATTGACTCCCTTCACGAACTGACATCAACTGAAAAAAAAGCAGACTTCCGCTGAGGCTATCAGGATATGAGCTGGCTAACAGGGCTCACCTCAAGAAAGAAAGCGACAGCCTAGAGTTCTTATATAAGCCGGCAGAGAAAACTTACAGGAAACAGAAAGCAGAGCCATTTAAACACCAGGAGAACAGAAAATACAAGTTCGCAACACGGATGGTGCTACGCTTCATGATAACAGGCGTACACATTAGGACAAGCTTTTCTGCCCAGCCTTACCCTACTCTTGAGTAAAAAAGAAATAGAGCGGGCTTACTCGTGGCCCTACCACATAGACGTAGATGCAAAACAAATCAAGGAAAACAAAATAGTTCAGATAAAAGGCAGGAATAAACCAGAAGCCGTGCTACGGGAGCGGAATTTATTATGGCCGTGTTCTCCCCACTAGAGTGCCACCGTGTATCACAATTTATTGCGCGCTCTCTGTTAGCAGCCGCTCGCCGCTACACGAGTAGAGCAAAAGTATTAAAGAAAAGGAAACGCCAACAATATACTGGAGCTAGGCCTCTAGGTTTACAGCCTTTTCGTAAAGGAACGAAAGCAAAAAATGCACCGGCAAAAGTTCCCTTCCCTCTATGGAGGAGTTGGTAACAGCACACATAATTTATGTGGCTGGCTCCTATGGTTGCAATGCCAACAGGGCGAAGTTTCCAACGCGCACTAGCGATGCGTGTGCTTTGGGTATCCGATAAGCCTGCGTGCTTTGCGGCGCAATGTCCCAGTATAGCGGATGCTACTTCATTTACGCTCGTACTGCTGAGCTTACGCGAAATAGAATCTTCATGGAATATACTTTAACGAAATCCACTGGGCCAGAATAGTGCTCCAATATGCCACAAAGTGAAAATTCAATGTTTTTCTTTCTACTTTCATCTTGGTTAGCAACGCCTACCCGGACTACCTGATTTTCTTATATGTGATATGTGAGAAAAAAGGGTATAAAAAAACCACATGCATACTCAGGCGTGCGTGCCACGCACTCAAGCACACGTACACTTTAGGACGAGAACTGTTGTCTAAATAAGCAGCTTGAGTGGCCCAGTGATCAACTATAGTATATTTGGCTCCACTAAGTCCCGTTACACCATTCACCCTTTCGGAAGCGTGATATGTGCTAACGCTTAACATTAATGAAAAAATTTAAAGGTTACGAGTACTAATTCTTTATTTTAGTGGCATTACGATGCGCGAAAATGTAAGGCGTGCAAATCAGTTATAGCTAGCAGAGAAGACATGCGGCGGTAAATTCCAAAAAAAAAGCAGAGAAACCAGAGGGTGAGGGCCGTTCATTACAAGGAATTCTGATATTTCCTACCCAACAATTCTAGACAACATCATGTTTGAACGGGAAAAGTTTATGAACGCAATTATTAATATATTGTAAGATTTCACTATAACAATCAATATATCCGCAGGTCTCCCGTAAGCAGGCTTACATTTTTTTTTTACTATTAACGTTCTAGCTACCGTCAAAAGCGTTCCCCGTTAGTTTTCTATGGCAGTCTTAACTGCTCGATGCGAGCGATGAAAACACTCTAAAAGATTCTGCTATACATCGGAAGAGTGGACCGTTAGCTTCAATATTTCTATCACAGTACTTTACAATTTTTTTAATATTGAAAATTTTTATCCAGAAATGTTGGACATGCTCGAGTCATGTTTACACACTGCCCCATTTAGCGAATGGATACACGTCTGCAGGAAAGCGGTATCTAATAAACGATACCCCAAGTGCCGGATACAAGCATTTTTTATTGCTTGCTGAACCCTGCACGCCACATGACAGTCTTCTGCTGTCGTAGCAAATAATTGAAAATGAGAACACCTTGAATTCAACCCGGTCCTCGCATCTGGCGGACCATTGCCGAGAGTGCAAATCGTGCTTCGCGTTCTTTGATAATAGTGACGTCTTGTTAAAATACACTGTTTAACGAACAAGAGGGATATATGAGAAATACCACTCACGGAAATAAATAAAATTATGCATGATTGACCAATCCGTGTTGCTACGCGATAAAAATTCCTTATACCAAGATTCGAGCTAGCGAAACGTGTCTTTGGTTGCCTGACCCTTTTTAAAGCGAAAGCTTTACTACTGCAGCCATCGAGCCATTTCGGCTCGTTGCGCCGTATGCTGTATGTCATATGCGTGACCCACGAACGACCTTGAGCCGCCGCTGCCGAGCAACGCCGCAGCCACGCTCCAACAGATGGCGCCGCCGTCGACGCCGCTCGCTCCACCAGATATGCTCCGCTGGGGTAGAGGGAGAGGGGTTGTCGCCTCGCGGGGTATATATATATATAATATATATATATATATATATATATATATATATATATATATATATATATGCGCTTCGCCTCAGTGCGTTGTAGTCGTTATGGAGAGCACGAAAGAGACGCCAGAAGAGCGCGCCGCACGACCCGAGAAGCGTCGTAACGTAGATGCGGCTAAAGAAAGTCGTACCACGTCCCGGATTGACTTTTCAACTGCGGAAGAGACCGGTTTGAGTTCTCGAGAGCGTCGGAATGAGACGCTGCCTAGACGACGTGCCGAGCAAACGAAGCTTTCGCAATTCAACTAGGGTTAACAAGAGCTTTACCACAGCCAATTTTGTTGTTTTGCTTTCTATACACGACTGTTTATTTGTATATATCTAAAAGTTCTTTTTAATTCAAAAATGCAGTTGTTAGTCAGCACTCATTCATTGCACTCCCTTATTTCGTCTGCGTTTTTTGCGCTGGTATACATACCTGACTAGATGCACAGAAAACGAACGTCCCTTTCTGTGGATGCTTGCAACAGTGCAACACTTTCGCTTGTAAACTCCCAATGTCATCTTGGAACAGCCATATTTATGGCTCACTTGAGATTTATTTTGACACACATCCCGGGGTGATACATGTCGCTATGGGCCTCTGTACCGTGTTATTCTTGAAGGCCATGCCTGGGGGCCATGCCGCTAGCAGCATTGCCATGGAAGGCGTCGTCAGTAAATTAGAAACATGATGTATTGAATGTTCCGTGTTCAGCTGACTTGAAATTTCCTTCTAAATGTGATTTCGGTCTTGGTTTCAACACTGAGGGAGGGCGTCCCATTTTATCATAACACCGTGTCAGGGTGACGTCGACAAAGGGCTCGTAGCTGCTCAGCGCGCGGTAACAGTCGTTTTTCAGACGTAATGCGGGCTGAATGAAGTAAGTTTTCAATCCAGATATCTTTAGTTTGAAGCAATTATTACGTTTACATCCATGAGGTAGGCAAATGAGATCGAAGAAGCTTAGGCAGGGTATGGACAAAATGAACTTGACTTGCGATCTTATTTCATGTCGTACGACGCTGCCTCATTTATAGAGAAGATATGTATCAGCCAATAAAGATACCGAGCAAGCGAAATTTTTACTCAATGATTTTGCTTATTCGTATAACAGCAGTGATCGCCCGCTATGAAGGCCTGCCAAGCCTTGTGTCGAGTCTTCGTGATAGGCTGTTACTTTGCCATATAATTTGCAGTTTTACCTCAGGCTATCTCCCTTCCATGTTACATCCCTCCATCCCTTCCAAGCAGTTGAGTGCAGCAAACCGGTTCCTCATCTTGGAAAACATTCCCGGGGGTGTGCGGGTAAGCTTGGACCTTTAAAGGCGACACATAAGTCTTACCAGCAGTCGCAGGTTCAACCGGCTAACGTATCCTTAAAAGATGAGCTAATGCTCATTGACCAGGTTCGTGAAGCAGCTGGGGTTTCTGGAGTTCTGTAAGGAGGACCCCACCCGTCTGATCGTCAAACAACTCTCAAGACCAGGTTCTCAATAAAGTTTTTTTCTCTCACTCCACGCCTTTCCTTCTCCCCCTCTGTCTTTCTCTTGTGACGTTAAGCTAATCTGGTGCCTATGGCACCGGTGATCGTATGGACTGCATACAAAACCAAAACACTGTGAATTTCGCTTTTTTTACTAAAAAAAAAACATTGTTGAAAAACTGCAGTGCAGAAAAAAATAAACGTAGTGCTAGCTATGCGTGCACGATTGCCGTCTCAAAAAAGTTAACACGATTATATTCCTTTCTTTTTCGGAAGACTGTTCACTCACCGCTGCTGAAAGCATGCTCCGATCATCGTGCCTGAATAGACTTGCCACGGCACTTCGTCAGTAGATGCCGTTCTGCTTTTGAGCTCGAGACGCAGTTCAGATCTCGGCTGCGGTGGCTTCATTTCGATGAAGGGGCATCGTACTGATATTCCGCTGTGCCGTACACACCCATCGATAAAAGATTTTGTGCTCTCATTATCAGCAGAAAAAGTGGCGCAGAGCCCCGGAGGCAAAAACTCGCATGCCGTTCTGAAACTTTCCCCGAGAATAAGTCGGGCTCTGCGTCTTTGCTCTTGTCTTCCGGATTCTTCCACGCGTGTTACGCATACCCACCTCGGGGCCATCCTTTTTCTGCCAAGGGACCCGCGGGCGAGAATGGAAACAAACGCTCCCCTGTCAGAGAAACAACCGGTATATATATATGGAGACGGGACAGTTGGCTTTCCATCGGTCTCCAGTCGCTGCGGTTGTGACCACGCTGAAACCCCGTGAGAATGGTCTTGGCGAGTCTGCCGCGGAGCGTCTCAATGTCACTGTAGGCTACTTTGTCTCTGCTGAGCTATGCCCCCGGTCGCTGTGAGAGCAGCGTCGGTAATACTTTTTTCTCCTTCTGATGTCTCTCACGTACTTCGGACATGCCCTGCCGTTTTGTTTCGATTTCATTGTTCTTCGCTTTGCTTCTTGCGTGCTAAAGCTTTGTATGTATTTTCTTGATTTTCGAGAGCTATGCATCCCGTTTGTGGCATTGATGGGGATATAGGATTGCTCTCTTGTGTGCGCGACCGTTGGAATTACCGTTAGTTATGTGGACTGATTAGCTTTACTATTCTTTGCGTACCGCGTGTGTGCCTGGTGAAGGGTATTCAACACGCAAAAAAAAATTAGTAAAGGAATATCAATTTACTATAGACCACTTAATTGATTTAGGGTAAATACCACAGTTACTCACTGGTCGCAAACACTGCTCACAAGCGTCTTCAAAGAGTGGTGCTGAAGAACGGGCAGTAATCTTTATTTTTAGTTTTTACATGGCTGGCAGGATGAGCAGCTTGAACATGCTAAGGTAATGAAAAAAGAAAATGCAGTGTTTAGTTTTAGCGTGAGGTTTAGCAGTGAGCTAGGCCTCATCACTGTTGCAGGTTTAAACCTGTTGCCGATTTAGAAATGAGGAGTGTGTGTGAACCTTCACCCCAAAAGAGAAATAATTGAGCGAGTACTTAGCGCTTTTTTTATTTACACTATAATATTCCAAATAGTAGACACCTTTCTTCATTTTCCTTATGTTTTGATGAGTGATTTGATGCACATGCTTAAAAGCGACTAAGTTTCTTTGCGTAATTTCGATCGAATATGGCGTGTTCGTGGCAAGATAATAAATAAAATCGAATACAGGTATATTGCTTTCTGTCTAGCACACAAAAGAACAAAAACTAAATGTACACACTTCAGAGCAGCGAAAATTTCTATAGACGCATTTTATTGTTCCTTAAGGCTTTTTTTTTTAAAGCGAAAACACTGAACCGCAGGCATTACTTCAACGGCACCAAAAAAGACGTGCCGAAAGAGTCTCCAGCTTGGTCACCATCGCTCTAGGCGGCTTGCCGAGCTGTCCACAAGGAAGAAAGGAAAAGTAAAAACGAATACTCTGAACTGACAGGTGCTTCGGACTTTTTGGCGTCTCATTTTTCAATCCTTGACTACATGGTTGTATTATTGCTTTTCGTGCATGTTTGACCGCCTCTTTCGCTCCAATGAAGTTACTTATTTTGTTTTTCTTAAATCTTAACTGCCAAGCTAGCGAATTTAATTTTTTTTCCCAAAAAATTCTGTCTTCGCCGCCATATCTGGGTGTCTCAAAGTAGGTCACGACCTCCGAGAATGTTTTTGTTCAACCTCTCTTTTTCTATTCTCCTTTTTTTCTGTGAGCTTTGTTCTAGGGCGGCGTTATCTGGTTATTGGCCTCCCTTTTGCCATTTATCACTCCGCTTCTGAGCACACCTTATTTGGTGAACGCCGTGGCGGCGCTGCTACCAAAGATATCTTAGAGCTGATAAGGCGAGGAATTTCTGTTCGGAGACGACGGTGCCACGTCCAAGTGTTGTTTAACCCGGTCTCTGCACTTTTAATACTTTCCGTCAAAAGAAGCTTCCTACTCTGTCAGATGGCGTGGATGCTGCGACAAATATTAGATTCAGTTTTCTCACAAAATGGCCAAAATAAAAATAAAAATATCGCAAAAAGAAGGCCACTCGCCCTTCTTTTCCATAGGCGTCAAAAGCTTTACTTTGTGTATAGCATCATAATGAGAGGCTTTGAATGCACCGCAAGCTAAAACTTGGCAAGCCTCGTCTCTGTGATTGTGCTTTGCTCTTCTAGTTTAACCATCGTGTTTTTACATTGTGTTTTTACAACGTGTTTTTACTAGTTCCAAAGCCGTGCAACGGTTAATGTTGTAATGGTGAAACTTTTTCAGGGAGAAATTAAAGAACTGAAAGACTAAGGTTCTGGAGTAGCATCCAGAGTTTGGCGGTAAACTGTTAATTTCTTGCTGCCTTTCATCTCAAAATTTAATTCCGCCAGGATGAAAAAGTTTACATTTCTGCGGCAGCTTCTAAACATAACTCAAAACGAAAGCGATATATATTATAAAACAACGGAGGAAGCAACTGAGGAGAAGAGGATAGAAAAAGAAAGGGCACGTTCTGACTTAAGAATTAAGGAAGACGACTGTCACCGAAATCAAGGAAAGCATAGTGGAAAGTTTCAAACTTTTCTTTTTACTTTGTAGTATTGATTAATGAGAAATTAATGGTGCAATTACTTTAGAAGAAATAAATTTGAGAGCCAACAAGCAGACACCTCAACAGCGAAGGTTCTATGAAGAGTAGCAAGACACTATAAAGAAATAAAAACAGCAATAAAATTTCGCTGCTTCATGTAACAACATTTAAAATAATTCTGAAGTAATCACGGTGTGCCTCAGCATCCTAACGTGCTGTCACGGCTAACAATAGCTTCATTCACAGGCTGTCTACTTAAGAAGCGTTCGTGTTCATTCTAGAGGATATTGTTGAAAAGTGAAGGCCTGGACAAGTTGGTGCATGTTTGAAGAGCAGGCCTGTCAAAACGATGAAGGGTAAAAAAAAAAGAACCACGCAGGACGAGACGTATTTTTGGCTGGTTTCTTCTTCAATCGAGTGTTGTAACTGCGGCTATCTCAGCGCACAAGCAGGGAATGCAGCGAAGGAAGCGGTGAGCCGTCAAAAGAACGACCGCCCATTTTAGATCTCCAAAAGATGTTTGGATGGGTGGGAGTAAAAATATACTAGAAAATTTTACACTAGTTTTATCATGCCAGATGTCAAACCTGCACCGGAGATGAGTCTCATGCCCGGGTAGCCTCGCGCTAACACCTCTGCTTAATAGAGCAATAAATGTTTCCTCCTCCTCCTCCTCCTCCTCCTCCTCCTCCTCCTCCTCCTCCTCCTCCTCCTCCTCCTCCTCCTCCTCATCCTCCTCCATTTGTTACTCCGATGGCGTCCTGAAATCTCTTGCAAGAAATGGTACCTATGTCGTTACTAGATAACGTATAGAAATAGTAGACGCTCATTTTATATTCAAGCTTCAGAAAACATATTCGTCATGATTTAAACTGAAGAAATTGAACTTATGATGGGAATGGCAAACATGAAAGCAGCGACATGTCCCGTGACTAATATCGGCTTCTGTACTGCGACTATACCGGACGGGGAACATCCGCCGCGAAAGTGCAAGGGGTAGGTCCCCTGTATTGATTAAGTATATAGATCACACCCCAGTTATAGAAGAGTATGTGTCGTATCCCTGTGTCACGGCCACTTGAAAGGAATGAAACAATGCGCACATTTTGTTCTTGTGTGTTGAGGAACAGTTGCGCGCTAGCAATCGTTGCCGGCGCATGCAATGCTGGTCGAGATTACAATGCTGTACATTTTAATGACAAAGGTATGACGATGACAAGTCTGCTCGGTTCTAATCTTATTGGGTCATTTTTGAATGCGCTTAGGGACGCCCAGACAGCGTGTAAGAGATAAATGTTTTAGTAGAGATGTCTGGCTGGCTAATGAAAGACATCATGCCGTTATGCTAAGGAATCGTAACATTTTCACAAGCCGGGTGGGAAACAAGGCAACGGGTACAGTAAGAGAGCCTTGCTGGGGTATCTGCGAATGTCTTGTGAAATTCAGTCCAGCACATGTTGCATATATATTTGCATCAGTCAGCCACCGCGTTAGAGATATACGTCTGCGCGATCCCTACAGTGATGAGGAACATTAGTCTTGCATCTCACGGCCTGCGCGAAATGTAGACGCGCAGCCACTCGCACACTTAACTCGAGTGACGGACAGCTTTGACTGACGTCACCGCCACGAAGCGTTAGTAGCCGCGTAAGTGGTCATGCTCTCACTATGTTTGCGGCGGCTGACGATAGCGGGTACACAGTTCTATTTGACAGCTTTGTCGTCTCTTCACGATCGCCGCGCCGACAGCGCGCTCCTGAAGGGAGCCTTTTTCTGCCTTTAGCTCGCGGTTGCAGTCTCGCGCGTGCAGGCGACGAGTTGCAGTTTTCTTACTGCGGGAACCAGACATTGCCCGCGAAGTTGCCGTAGTTCACGCGTGTTTCTAGTTTAGTCCCAAGGCTGCCGGTCTAAGAAAATGAATGTTATGAGCAATGCGCTGCGCTTAAGGCAAGAACCCTTGCCAGAATGACAAGAGGTGCCTACGTCGAGATTCTGCATCATGTTTTCATGCCTTATGTGCTGGATGCGCCCTTTCCAGAAGTGTTGTTCTGATCCCAACACGACCGCGCTCCAATTCACAGTGGCGCAAGCGTTCCTGGACGACCACGATGTGATGGACATTCAGTGCCCAAGCCGCAGCCCTGACCTCATCATAATCGAAAATGTCTGTGATGTAATAAAAAAAAAACTCAGGTGAGCACTTCAGTCACGTTACGTGCATCAAGGAGGAAGTATTTTGGTTGTCCTGTTGAGCTTCCTAGATCAACATGGCCGCCTCATGCTTCTCGAATTAGTTTCGGATTCAAGTTTCGACATACTACACCTTCGTTATATCGGATGTTTTCGCTATATCTGGTTTCAAGTTACGACATATGCCTACACCCTCGTTTCGTCGGACTAGGTGTCCAAGTGGTTAAGCAGCACGAATCATTTCTATTTTGTGCGTGTGTGTGTGTGCACGCACGCGTAAGGTCAGCACATTTAGAATCGTCTCATCTTTGCAGCTTCCTGAATTGAAGGGAAGTGCATAGCTAGTAATTATTTCGTCTGCGTTTGCAAGTACAGTCACTGCAGTTATTCAGTATAGTATTTGCTAATAAATTGACTCAGCAGCGAAATGACAAAAATAATTGCAAAATTTTCTTATTCCCGGCTTTATGTCTATGTTTGTTCTCTTATCAATAAATGGATGAAAAAGCGCAGATGTCTGAAAATCGGTTTTCTTTCAACGTCACATCATCAGCTTAGCTAGAACACTTTAGGCCAAAGTCCTCTCCCATATTCCTCCAGTTAACCATGTCCTGTGCCAGCATCTGCCGGCTCATTCCTACAAACTTCCTAATCTCATCCACCCACCTGACAGTCTGAAATCCTCTGCTGCGCTTTTATTTCTTGGAATCCATTCAGTCACTCTGAGGAAGGGACCCCAGGTTGTCGTCTCTTCGCATTACATGCCCTGCCATGACTTCCATAGAAGCGAAGTATTCTCGAAATTTTCATTCCAAAAATAAAAAAAAATTCAAAATGCGATTTATAATTGGTTTCCTTTTTCACAAACCAACTGGGCAACCATTTATGGGTGTATCATTTGAGTTCAACTGGTTGGCTGTTTGGTACATGTTGATTTACCAGTTCTTTTCAATCAGAAACACCAGTTAGGCTCAACTGGCAGAGTTGTCTAGCGAATACTTGACTGGTTTTCCAGAAGTTGATCTCAAGTAGGTAGTTTTTAATTATACTCAGGGGCACTGTTATAACTGGGCTGCTCTCCCCTAATTGAAAGTGGCATCTCAGAACAAGATGAGGAACGACATGCTAAAATAACCAAGTTGTGCATGAAGCGTTGAGTTAACCGCTCATTGTCAAGAACCCTTCGACACGTTGCATCCATCACAAGAGTGTTCCCGGCTGTAGTAACAGCATGTTTATTTTCCTTTCCATGTCACAAGTTAGCGCTTTTCTGTATTGCCTGGACTTCACAAACTTCGTTGGGATCAGTCCCACAATAATGTTTTTCTTGCTCAGGAAACGCGCAAATATTTTGCCACGCCTCTTCAGAATGTTTGATCTCAAAGAGCAGCGCAGATGAAGCGGGAAGCCGAGATACTTATCTGTCAGAAAATGAAGAAATGAGGAAGAATCGGGCACATTTTCACGTAGAAGGTTTATTTACTATCAAATCATACCTTCCGCACGAACACGTGTTATTCTTGGTTATTGCTTTTTTCTTGCCTTAAGAGCAACATGTTGCTTATAAAATTTATTCTGTTAGACCAGCAGCTTTAATTGGGATCAACTAAAAAGCTGCGGTAGCTGGAATAACTTCGCCCATAATGTTGGGTTCCCGCGATAAGAAAACTGCAACGCGCGAGGCCGCAATTGCGAGTGGAACGCGGTAAAGCCCGGGATACATGCGACGTTTTTTTCGACGATGCTCGCCCGGCAGAAAACGTCGTGGCGGCGCGACGCCCGGCCGGAGATATATGGAGCGAATAAGCGGCAGCTCGCCGCCGCGTATCTCTCCGCGCGAAAGCAATGCGATCAACAAGTGGCAAATACCATTGAGCGAGGAGCTCTTTGAGAGCAGCGACGCTGACTCCTCTGTTAGAATAACGAAATTGTTCATCTAGACACCACTGTACTGATTGCAGCACGCGTGAATAGATATCTACAAGGTTTTGCGTGCTCGAATGCATGCGGTCGCGTACCTTTCGATGCCCGCTCAGCCGTGGCTACCATCGGCAGCGGTTTTCTTCGGCACCTTCGCTTCAGGGAGGAAAAGCGGGCATTTCGATCCAAGATTCGGTCGTGTTCTCCAAAAAAAGAGACATTTCATGTCTCGTGAAGCGTTTATTTTCACGATAATAACATTTCCGTGCAATAAACACAGCAGTGCTCGTCGGCCATGGCGGCCATGTTGGCGGCGGCGGCCAAACCGGAAGAGCGGGCTTTCTGCGCTGCTATTGGCTTGCTTCGGCTGCCGCTTCCGGTCCCGCGGGACGCCGCGCGTCAATATCTGGCAGGGCCAGATCGGCGGCGGCGGGCGTTTTTTTCGAGGCTGGGCGTCAAATGCGCGCCATCGGGAGAAAATCGCCGAGGAAAACGCTCCACGTATCCCGGGCTTAAAAAGCGCCCCATTCATGAGCGCACTCTTTACGCGGCGATCGGCCACAGGCGAAGAAGCAGTCAAGTCCAACTTCGCACCAGCCATCGCCAGCCACTGCAAAGATTACCGAGAGCATGATCTTGCATCCGACGGCTAACGCTTCGTGGAGCTGGCGTCATTCTAAGCTATGCTATCCGTCATTCGTGTTAAGTATGCGGGCGGCTGTGCCATCTTGATGTTAGTGAACGCTCAGTGAATTTAATGCAGGTGAGGTAACCTCGTTATGACCCGGTCGACATTTCTAATTAAAAGACCTTCGCAGTCTACTACTTTCGTGTTGCCTTCTTTCGTTTTCTATTCCGAGTCAGCCGCTTGCGTCAATTAAACGACCTCCCCAATCCTTTGTTTCCTTCTAGGTCTCGCCTTTGTGGTTTTCTCGTTTTTCGAGCGTAACTGACGAACACCTAAATGCGCGACATTAATTAATCTGCCCTGAGCTAGCGTTACAGGAACGCCGGAAGTGCTGTAGGCAGCAGCTTCTGTGCGCTGGCTCCCGCAACTTAATTATCCTACTTCCCTTGAAACTTACTTCTGAACCTAATTACCGCACCTGAGCTTGAAGCATTCTACACACAACGCGAGGAAAAGCAGGTCTTTCCATAATTAGTATGAGGCTGCGCGACTAACTGAAATCGCACATTCACAAAAAGCTACAAAGGTTTTGCCAGAGTGTCTACATTTTAACAGCGAAGAAGACATCATTTTGAGTGAGAGAGATGGTTGGCGGGGCTTCTAAACAGAAAGTTGGAGAAATGGCTCCCTAGTTTTAAACACAAAGTGCGTATTAGTTGAGAACCATGCGTTGTTTGAAGCATGGCGCATTATGTGGCGTACTTAATTGAGTGTCCCGGGCGCTTTAATCTGTATGACTTAAAGGCTTCGCGAATAATATGTTGCTGCTAACAGCGGCGCTCATGAAGCCCAAGAAAATAAAGTTGAAAAAAGCTGGAGCTATGGGTGTGTGCTGAGGCCCAAAAGTGCCAAGGAATCCTATGTATCGAATGCACGAAGCAGCTCGTTACCTAATTCGTTCCAGCGTGGGCTGGTACTTGTAGTGATAAACAGCCGCAATGGCCAGACCAAAAGTAACCAAGTTGCTCGAGCATTTACAAACCGAACCTATACGCACGAAGAGCTCTGTGATTTGGTCCTTGGTTCGTTGACGTTAGCACTAGCTGCCACCAAGCTGCACGTCTTTGTTGGGACCATGGAGTTTCTCAATATTAACTAAAGAGAAAGCTGGCGCCAACGCCCATGCGAGTTTCTTAATAAGCACTTCATCCCCCGCGGGAAGGCCGGGAAGATGGATTTCTCTACCTGGCTTAGCTAGTGTTGGCCCGAAAACATGCATTCTGCCTAGGAATCGGTAGCTGCGCTTCGATGCTCTCCTGTCTATGCAGATGAAGTTTCTTCAATAGTGCGCTTATCCCTTCTTCAATAAATTTAACGCCATTGTTAGGCTGCTAAGGAAACTTTAATACCATTTCTTGGAGGTTTTTTCCTAGGAAGGTTGCATTGTTATGGTTGAATCCACGTTTCATACCCAACAATAGCCGAACCAATTATGAAACCTCATGTTCCCGACATTCCTGCAACCCTCCATTGTGGATGATGTGTGCTGCCGCCAGCTTTCCCATTATGTAGTATAGAGAAACTCTATTGAGACAGCCCAGCTGCGCGTAATAACGCTATATGGCTCCCAAGACCACCGCGAGGACAGAGAGAAACAACATGCACTGCCTGACGTACACAGCTGCCACCGGGGTTTCACATGTGAAGGGCTGCTCGTCACTGAGACGCATTTTCGTGACGACGGGTAACTTTGAACAATTAAAACTGAACCACTGCGAGCAGTTTGAAGAAATTTTGCATCCTTAATGAAATGTGCGCGATTCATAAATATGCCCAATATTCTTGCGTTTCGTCAATTAGGCCGGAAGCTATTGAGCCTCTAATACGCTTCATTTAGTCTTTTCAAGAGCTGCAGTTTTATATAATTGTCAACTGGAGCCAAAAAATTGTCTCTATTTACCGAGATCAACATTTAATTCAAGCACATTAGAAGCAGACCTCTCTTTGGAGCGTTACTTTTTCCAAGAACTGCACGCTAGCATGCAACTCACGACGTCTTTTCACGAAAAGGTTTTGTTTGATGCGCTCCGGTTTCTTGCTCACTCCGCTCGTACCAACAGTAATTATTATCAACAGCGCATACTGTCTGAAAATAAATACATTCATCTATCAAAAGAGCTAACACTTGTTTTAGAGCGAAAGCTCTACTTCACGACCCAAGCTGCAAAAGTTGAATCAACGCGGAAGATTTAATCTTGACCTTGTGGCGGCGCGAACAGATCAGCTTCAGTGTCCGCTGCACCAGAGCACTATGCTTTCGCCGTAGCCGATTACGCTTCGTGTTAAACTGATGATGATGTCCTCAGGCTGAATGGCTGAATGAATACACTCTCGAGCTGTGCATTGCACATCATCATCTTCATCAACTTCCACTCGCGGCGCGAACAGATAAGATCAGCTTAACCTCGATCGGAGCTTAACCTGATTGTCGCCAGACGTGCCGACGACCCAGCAACGCAAAACCATGAGCCAACCGGGATAAACACATGCTTTCGCACGCCTACTCGGTTCAGCTGCGTTAAAACCCTACCATTTTTTTCTATCGTAAGCGGAAGGGCGACAGCGATCGCCCAAAAATTTTGATAAGTGGCCAGTGGCCGCAATAACACGGGACCCAAGCCTTTATATGCGAGGTGAAGGGGGGTTGGGGAGGATTGAAGCTTTCGCACTCCGTAAAAACTTAAGGTCAACGAAAGCCACAGTGATGCAGCTACAAAAAGAGATGTGCCTGTAGATGTGTTCTTTCATTTAATAAAGGGAACGCACTTCGTCTTGCGTACGCACCTTCTGATACATTTGCATCGCATATGATCACTGTCATTGTATGACAGAACTCTCACCTATACGTCTGAGAAACGGAGGCTGACGGTAAGGACTGAAATTAACAGAAGATTAACTCTTCCGATTCTGAGGTGGTCGCCTGACACTTGGCTACTCAACAAAGAGACTGAAGGCACGGCAGCGAGCTACGAAGCTTTGGAAAGGGTAATAATAGCGGAAACGTTAGGAAGCATTAGCGTCATCAAAAGGCACCACGCGCGTGTTAATGGTATGCAAAGCTTAAATATAGAAGACGAAATGAATGTGGATGCTTAATTTACTTCGGAGAACAAATAACCGATCATGTGTTAAGATAGCGGACTAGATTCACCTAGCAGGGGCCGGCAGGTAGTCAGACGTGGAGATGACGATCACCACTATCAGCTCGGAAAACTACTTGATCAGAGATGCTATAATAAATAAGTGTGGCACACCGTGGCTCTGTTATTAAGTTCACTTGCCCCTTTCTGTTCAGTACACGGCAAAAAGGGGAGGTACGGGCTTCCATCTCTGCTGCCGCTGTGTTACACAATGGCTACAAGCTTTCCCCTGGCCTGGTGCTCAGTGCCTCTGGCGAGAAATGCTCGGGAAATAAGTCTTTGAGCCCACCTAGAGTAGAGAAACAACACATTGAGTAGAGCAAGTATAAAACAGGTGTATCGCATCTGTACTCGCCTACGGGGCAGGAATGTGAAGGCTAACGAAAAGGCTTCAACTTAAATTAAAGACAACGCAGCGAGCTACGGGGAAAAAAAATAAGAGACTGGAAGCGGACAGAGTGGGTGAGGGAACAAACGCATGCTAATGACATCTTCGTCGAAATCAAGCGAAATAGGCTTGGGCAGGGTATGCAATGCGAAGGCAAGATAACCGCTTGCCCTTAAGGGTAACGGAGTGGATTCCAAGAGAAGGCAAGCGTAGCAGAGGGCGGATGAGATTAAGAAGTTTGCGGGGATACGGTGGCCGCAGCTGGCAGAGGACAGGCTTTATAAACGAGACACGGGAAAGACCTTTGCCCTGCAGTGGGCGTAGTCAGGCTGCTGCTGATGATAATGAGTGGAGCAAAACACCATGTGCCATGACACTGTTCGAGCAAAGCTGCCCTTGCGCCAAAAAAATAATCATCACCAAGAGAAGCGACTTTGTCTTGCAGGGCTACACTTGGCCCCGTCGTAGCAATGAGGGCAACCTGATTGCTCTATTAAAGCTCAAGTTGACTTATAAGCCTGAAAATAAGTCTCCGCGCTTAGAGCTTGCCCGGACAGTAATATTGAGGAGGCGCATGCAGTTGATCAAATTTCTGTTAAATAATTATAAATTACAAGGAAGAAAAAATTAGAGGGGACACTTAAGCTGCGCCCTAAGTGCATGACGCGATAGCGCTAACGGGTTAATGTTCATATATGCGAAATTGATCACTCTCGACTTTACTCCCATAGAACGCTAGTCCTTATGCCATTCCTGGCGCAGTGGTGCAGCTGTTAAGCGATGCGCCACTGCCCTTGGCGCTGCCTCCGTAGGGCTTGTTAAACCCTGGTTGCCCTTCCCGAGCAACCTCTCGCGACAAGTCATTAATTTTGACTGCCACGTGCCACGGTGGCCAGTTCGTTCACAATTTGGTGGACAGGCTATGGTTAAGTCACAAGGTAACATGACGTAGGTGGTCCAGCGGCCTCCTAGGTTGCTCCTCTGGGATTTTTTGTGGTTTTTTCGCTCACGGCCGGCGTCGTCAACGCCGACAACGCCGGTTTTTCTGCGATGCGGAGCCCTCAACGCTATCGCGTTAAAAGAAGCGACATTCGTTTTCAGTTTCGCCTAGCGTAGACAAAAGAATGCAGCGTTCAGTAAGAGGCGTCAAAATTGGGTTGGAATTCTGTGTTTTTGTTTTCTGCCTATAGTAAGCCATGCCATGATGGGCCAAAGCGAGCCGTCGGTAGGTACTATTCTTGGTATTATTTGCAAGGGATAAAATAAAGCTGCTATCTCGAAAGTTGTATGTATCTGTCTTTAAATTGCACATTGAATCTCCATGTCTAACTTGAACGGTGAATGCACACGCTCAAAAGTTGTTCGTGTGTCAAAGTTACGCTGTTTCTTTTTTCTCCGCGAAGGCACGAAATTAGAAAACCTTGCATAAAAATATCACAGGGAAATAGATTGCTCGCCAATTTCATCTTCTTTGATAGTTGCTTGCTTAAATATCTAGTTCCAAGGTCAAGAAAGGACACTGCAAAAGCCCTTACGTCTCGTGTCTACGCCTACAAAGAATGGTGGACATCTCTTCAATGACAAAAATAAAGAGCGTTTCATACATTTCTTTCTTCGTATGGCAGAATTGAACAGCGCACACAGAACGAGGACCCAAGGAGCGAACGGCGAAACACGACAGCCGTTTCTCTACTTTGTGTCCCTGTCCTGTGTGCGCTGTTCGATTCTGCTCTGCAATACTAACATGCCCGAACTGACAAGTTTTCTGAGTAGTTTGTGCACTTTTCGGAATTTGTCGGAAGGCAATGCATCCAAGTACGAGTAGAAGGAGGGACGTGATGCGGACGAGAAAATACGAAGTTCTTGCAGGGGCCACTTGTTCATATGGACCTAACTGTCTGGCTAGCTCCTCTGCTGTTATTGACGATCGCCAAGCAGTAGTAGTCTTCGGAGATTTCTCGGAGTCGTATGAGACCAATAAGACGGGTGCTCTAGAGCCCAATTCTGTCTCCAGTGAGGCAGCAGCAGACATGTCACCACTCTGTTGGCGCCGTCTTTGATTGCCTCGATTTTGCTCGTTTGCTGACCCAGTGACAGAATATGAGCAATATCAGAGAAAGCAAACCGCTCTGTGAGACACGAACCTGTATTTGCCATGTCGGGGAAACGCAAGTACTTGTTTTGTTGACCTAGAGCAAGTTTCGCTACAGGACTTGGCCGATCGCGTATGATGAGCACAACTTTTGTTCGGAGCCAACACTCATGGCGCTCTCTCGCCTGTATTATCAGAGAATGGCTTGCTCTATGTACGTACTTATATGCAATTAGCTGTCATAATTCTGTGTTGTTCGCGGCGAGTCCAGTATTACATCTGCGCTTTCCAGCATAGTACTGTATATAGTCCTCATATGAGGAACGCAATAAGAATGCAAAAGGACCTTCCGAGTATTTTGCAAGCGAAGCAGCTTACTAAGAGAATCCATATTCTGCAGAAATGTGACTAGATTTCAAATAATAAAATCAAAGATGCTTCTTTCCGAAAATTCCACACTGCAAGGAAGCCATGAATTTAAAAATTTTGCCATTAAAATAGCACACGAAAATAGGTTGCTCGCCAATTTTAGTGTTCTTTGATGCTTGCTTAAATATCTAGTTCCAAGGTCAAGAAATGGCACTTCAAAAGCCCTTACGTTTCGTGCCTAGCGCCTAGAAAGAATGGCGTACATCTGTTCACATGACAAAGATGCCAGAAAGTTGTCGTATGAGATACGGAACTCATTCGAAGGTTATGATAGTGCATACTGGCTTTTTTTCAGAGGTAATTTTTCAACAGTGTACAAATATACAAGCTCAGTGTCAGAACAAAAGTTGTAAGAATAAAATAAAAAAAATCGTTTTCGCTTGCGCGACAAAGCCAGTTTTTAGTGTCTTCTTTAAAAGGACACTGAGGGCAAGGACCAATAAAAGTTGGCTTGTATCGATAAGATACCGCGTTGTAATGACAAATCACAATTACTGGTAATGTAGGTTTCATAAATTAGGGAATACCAAAAAACTAGTTGCAGGGGCCGCCATCAGCAGCCGATTTAGCTCGTAAAATCTGTGCATCGACACAAACTTGTTCGCGGATCGCGGAGGCTACGCTACATTGCCATCACTGCAAAAACGCTGGCAACTCGTCATTTTCGGTGATGACGTCACGAGTAATACTTGACTGGCGAATCAATGTTTTGCAGTTTGAACCAAGTTTCTCGCCTATAAATGCGCCTTTTGCTTCCGCACAAAGGTAAACACACCCAGAAAGAGCCATGGAATCAATTTTTACTACGAAGAATATTTGGATGGAGCGGTTATCGCTATTCCTTTACACTTTCTGCCCGGGTTCTTGCATCGCTCCCATTTTATCCTGAACGCTTTAAGCGGCATCCATACACGCGAGGATGTTTCATTTTTCTTTTTCTCTTCTATCCTCCTTACAATTACTGTTTATTTTTATTTTATTATTTATTTATTTATTTGCCTATTTACTTATTTATTTATTGGATACCTGCATTGCCCGTAGGGCATTACAGCAGGGGGAATACAAACGTTAACTGTCACTTTACATATTATTTCGACGCATGGTAAAAAGCATTGTTCATCGGAATATACACAGTGCTTGATGGCAAACTGTTCCATTCTCGCACAGTTCTAACAAAAAAAGAGTAACGGAAGACGTCACCGCTAGAAGAAAATTCCCTGGCCTTCAAATCGTGGTCCAGCCACTTCGATATATTATTTGGTGCCTGGATATACTTTTCGCGGTTGATGCCTGTTTTAGAGTAATAAGTGCTATAAAAAAATTTTAATCTAGCATTTCTTCTACGATCCTTTAGCTCTTGCCATTGACGTTCATGTTTTTTTTTTGTCATGCTAAGTTTCCGGCTGTAATTTCCAAGAACAAATCTGACTGCCCTGTTCTGGATTTTTTCTAATTTTTCTATAAGCTCAGCTGTTTGAGGATTCGAACAAACACACGCATACTCAAGTATTGGTCGAATATGACTAAAATAGAACTGGGTTTTTAAGTTACTTGGAAGATGACCGAAATTCCTCCTCAAGAAGCCCAAAACTGATGTCACCCTATTTCCAATATAGTTAACGTAGCTGAGTTAATTCCACACGTAGTTAAATAAGTCACCTTGTTGAACACACAGTTTGCTTACGTTTTGTTCAAATATGAAGGACTTGGACACTGACATGCGTTGCTGCGGCTTTAACCGATGTATCAGGCCTGGGAGCAGCGTGCCAGTGTTTACCTCTCTCGTTTGTTGACATGCTTCAGTGGCGTCAAATTGCGTTGTCATTGGTCGACGCAGCTGGTTTGTAGCGTGAAATGATGCGGGCCTTTTTCCGACAGAGTGCGTTTTCAACGCGACACGGAAGTCATACATTGGTTACGGACTCTTCTGATTGTTGATAACACACGTATTCCTTAAGTTTTATGAAAAAAATCGGACAAATCGGATGCGTTAGGATATTCTTAACTTGGACAGAGCTCGGAGTAGGCCAAATTAACTTCGATACTGGATTATTTGCTTCAATGAGGTACCTACCTTTTGGTTTCCTCTCTGTAGAAAAATACAGGGGCAAGTTTGAATTTCAAACAAGTATGTTCGATTATTCATCTCTTCAAAAAGCCGCCGCGGTGGCTAAGTCGTTATGGCGCTCGGCTGCTGGCCCGAAAGACGCGGGTTCGATCCCGGCCGCGGCGGTCGAATTTCGATGGAGGCGAAATTCTAGAGACCCGTGTGCTGTGCGATGTCAGTGCACGTTAAAGAACCCCAGGTGGTCGAAATTTCCGGAGCCCTTCACTACGGCGTCCCTCATAGCCTGAGTCGCTTTGGGACGTTAAACCGTCATAAACATAAACATAAAACATCTCTTCAAAAATTATTTCTCTTGCCGACTATCGCCCATTAAATTTTTATATATAAACTAATGTGTTTGTTTCAAGCTTCACTTGAAACAAACATATGTTTGTTCTATGTTTATTCTTGCCCTTGAACATGGTCCTCGTCAAGGTTATCGGCATCGCGGAAGAAGTAAGAGCTTGTTTTCAATGGACAAAAATAAGTACTTTCCAATTCACGATTAGGTAAGATATCATGCCCCGGTTCACAACATGAAGATTTCTGCAAAATACACAATGCATTGCCAAGTCAGTCAAACTAAAAATGTCACAGTAATCAGCATCATAGAAAACATGCGTGAAAAGTCACTCGGTGTACAAATATTATAGTGAGCGGAAAATTATGAACAACATTTTTACAAACTGAACAGACGAACTGGCCGAAAAATGAGAAAAGCAGTAGTTCAGATTGACTTGCACTATATTAATGAAGTATGTGGAACACTTTTAACTGATTTGCCATCTCAGAACGTTCTGTTTAAAGACACTTGACAACGCGTAGAGCCTGACAGGGGAATGAAACGAAACTTAGTTTCCAAAGATAAAAAAAGAGAAAAACTCTTGCATGCAGAAGGCAATAAAAGTTTCTGGGTCATCCCTAAGTTCCTGTCTCAGGGGAAAAGGGCCTCGTGAAAGTCAGAGAAGAGGTTGCCTCCGTCAGCGTTTGTGTCCAATGCCCGGTATGGTTCCAGCGGGGGACGGCGCAAGGACAGAAGGCAGTACCGAGGGGGAGGGGGTGGGGCTGTATTCGTTGTCACCAGGGCACAAGGGAAGTCCCGGGCACCTCATGCTGTTTCGTGCTTCGGGCTGGACCTTCTCACTGTCGGAAGGTACCCGAAATGTTTTGCTCGATGTGTAAAGCTATGCGAAGTAAGCAAGTACTCCTTCACTGGATTATGCGTTTTGTTGAACGCAGACATGTCCCATACCCCCTTACATTTAGAAGGCTTCGGAATGCGATAGGCGTGCTCTTGCGTAAATACATGTTTTAACTACTTCTGTATTTGGCTGTGTTTTCGTTTTTGTTTTAGAAAAAAGGGAGATGTTGTATATTTACCAGACCAATACTTATTGAAAAATTTTTGTTCGGAGTCTAGACATGATTCTACAGCGTACTGGCATGTGGCCTGAGGCTTGTACTTTTAGTCACCAAGGCAAATTATACAGGGAGAAACATCGAAACGCGTAGCTACAAGAAATCGCTTCCGCAGTCAACATAGATGGTTGACGGCAAATATGGTCGACTGGGGCACATAACTGTGTGGCTGCGAGATGGAAAATTTATTTCCTGAAAAGGCTAAATTCGCGTTTTTGCATCACCCTTACTTTCTCAGGTTCAAATTTCCTTAACAACGGGTTATTTAACCCAGGCAACTTGGTCGCCGTTATATAAAAAATTTTAGAAATAACAGTGAAAAATTTTCGAAAAATATATCTGTGATTGCAGGGAACAGACTGGTCTTCCACCAAGCTCACCATTTGTTCATACGGCGCTTCGTTGCGACATGACCTATATACATGGAGCTCCGATGGCTGGAATAATTTCCTATCCTCTGCTAATAGCAAAAATGGAAGGTAGCGCTTGACCTAAGCGTTGTCTAGCAGGGCCCAGCATTGCTCTTTCTTTTCCTGGCTGACATACTGTGTTTGAATTAGGCGCGAAACTGCACAAGTGTTTCCTTGCATTCCACCCTCAGAGAAAAGAAAGCACACTGAGCAGAGTGTAGTATAGAAGAATGAGCCTTGCGTATCACAAAACTTAGCCTAAAGGTTGAGTTTAAATTTGATTTATTTGTTAAGTAATTATTCAAACAAAAATAAACGGCTAGTGCGCCACTGCTATCTAGCCGCTATGACACACGCGCTCTTCCAGTGAACGCATTGTAGTACGCGTGCTTTGGCCAGAGTGTGGAAAACGTCAGGTTGTGTTATGTGACGTGTAGTTAAACGTACTGATGCTGAATGTGGGCTGCGAAGCACACCGCATAGTGGAGGGCTCCGGGTTAGTTTCGACGCCCTCGGCTGTCTGTACCGCGCACTGACATCACAGCGGGCAGAGAAGGTATAAATTTCTTCTTCATCTATACATATCCGCCACATACGAGCTTGATCCCGCGACCCATTACTTATGATGGGGAGTACTGGCCACTGACCAAGGTCAATAAAGATGGAAATTTTGACGTTTCGGGAGCACAACGGCTCCCTTGTTCGCTATGAAGCAACCGGCGCACGGATCCGTTCTTTTGTAGCACCCAGAAGCGTTTTTAATGATTTAGCATAGATTGGATGCAGAGTTTCGTCATTCCTGTTTAGGGTGTTAGACGTCTGGATGATAAGGGACTCAAGATTATGCCGTGCAGATGTATTCTTTTCTGTTAATATCTTTACTTCATCCTAGATAATCTTGTGGCCGGTTTCTTGCGCATGCTCGGCGATGGCGTTAGTTGTTACCTTTTGCTTTCTGACGTCGTTCTGGTGCTGTCTCAGGCGTCTCCTCTGAGAGCGCCAGAAACGTCAAAGTTTCCTTGTTTATTGAGCTTGGCCAGTGACCTGTTCTCCTCATCGCCATGATTCCTCTCCAGACGGTATGCCTTGAAACCCTCGACTAGACCCATTACATAGCATCAGAACCCTCTAGCCGCTGCCCCGCCGCGCTTGACGGGCATCCAATTAATCCCCAGAAACCTTAAACCGACCATATCGCCGTGAATATGGGAGAAAAGATGCGGCAGACCTCATGGTAGAACACCTCTGTCGAAGCTTTTCAGCGTGAAAACATAACGTTCAAGATGTCTGTGCAGAGGCCCTTCATAATTTGCAGTTTAAGCTGGTAATTTTTTATTTTCTGCACGCTTTCCTGTATTGAGCAGACAAAAGAGCCAAAAAAGGGGCTCATTGGGATACATGTGCAAAAGATATAGTGGATTCTTTTGCACACGCTCTTTTATATAAGCATTACTAGCAAGAAAGGAACGGGACACCAAATGATGCCTTCTGCGAATTGGTTGGCACAAGCATATATGATTTCGTGAAAAGGCACTTGCCACTTAGCACTGGTGTAGTCAACTAGTGCAGCGCGCACGGGTATGTAACGGCTTTGAAGGCATCTTTAAAAGGAATAAAAAGTAGCTATTTACGGGAGAAGTACACAGTACTAGCCCTGGATTACCGACAACAGTGACTCTTACAGTACTATTCACTTTTCTTTTGCTGAAAACTGACTTCTGTGCTCGAGCATATTCAAGTAACCCAGCCCTCTGCCTTGGATAAGTGACCTAAAACCCAAGAAAGCGTCCTTACAAGTGAAGCCGTCATCCGGATTCTACTCAGACGAGCTGCTGTGAGGACGACTCGCCCCACGCTTCCGTCAGGAACAGAAGCAAGAAGGAAAAGAGCGAAAGCGACAGTAAGAGGAAGCAATTTCATCAAGAAAAGGAACAACTTCTGCAATACGGGAAGCGGCTGGAACGGTGTAGATTCCTGCTTAGAGCTCAGCGTTATCCCAGGAAAGGCTGGCGTGAAATTAGCACCAAAAGACCGACGACACACGACAGACGACCAACGACAAAAAGACACAGATTGTCAGCGTGAAAGCGTGAAAGCAAAAAACAAAAAGCTATCGTCATCACATTCGACGGCTCAAAAGGCGACGGAGCAGCGCGGCTGACGATGTCCAATTGGCGTACGCCTTCGCTGATGAGGTTTTCGTCAAAGCGTCCTCTTCCCATGAAATCTGGATGCTCGCCACGCGAACACAGCAACGCGATAACTAAAGCAAACAAATGGACAGTGCTGGATACATCCACCAGCTTTTTTTCTATTGGTGTGGCTTTTCTCCTCAATTTTTCTTTTGCTAGGTGAAATGTCAAGTCATGTCTTGGTGCCGATGTTTCTTTCGCCTGCTTAAAACTGGTCATTCTTATTTATGCTGTGCCGTTCGATATGTTCACACACTATACATCAGCAACATCAAATGCAGTCTATTAGTCGGAGCACGGAAGGAAATAAGATGCATTGAAGTCTGTCCTTAGCGACGCAGTTGTTTACTGACGTTAGAGGAACTTACCCAGACGTAAATCAAACAAGACAGCTCTTATTACATATTTTTCTGAGTGTGCACGACGGTTATATAAGCTCTTTTTGTAATTCTGAAATACCTCTTGGAAGCTTTCTGAGCTGGTATACATCAATGCTCAATGTGTGTGAACACATTGAGCATTGATGCGAAGAACCTGGTGTGTGAAGAACCTGGTGTGTCGTTTATCTGTTTGCAGCACGGCGTCTGGGATTGCGCACGAAACTTTTAAAACTTTTTTCTGAAGCGTCTAGAGTTGTTTTCTCGAAGTTAGTGATGCCGGCTACATTTTAAACCTCTTCTGGGCAGAATGGTAGGGTCATTTCGTGCCTAAAAAAAAGAGGTTGCTTTTCAAAATAAAGAAATAAGGGTGGAAGTAGCGGAAACCACAATGCGACTAGGAAGTGCTATCTGGTTGTGCAACTTGTTTCTTTTCGTACACGTGGATTGGTTTTCTAAAGGACACCGTAGCAGAGCTTCCGTTGGGGAAACAGTTTCATATGATGAAGAAAATAAAAATAATTGTGCATAAATTAGTTTTTTATGGGTAGGGCTGAAATTCAGTGACCGTAGAAGTGTGCGGTGTGCGTTAACCTTTAAAGGTTTTGAGCCGTGCCTGATATGCTTGTCAAATTACAGGGCGATTTTGAACCTGTACAGGTTTTTATTTTGAAAACTGATAGAGATACTTCTGTGCGGTCAGTTCAGCTGGATTGTACAACAAGGCGGACATTATGTAGCTCATAAGAATCAACATTTAGTGATCTAATAATTAAAAAACTAATAAACTTTGTATTTGCGATTTTAGGAGGCAAGGTTATGCTGCGATATTGATAACAGTCAACATCGACGGTGAACCTTGTTTTAGAATTTTCCTAATCGGTAATGTGTTTCGATGTATCGAATGCCAAAATTATGCATTCGAAGCTCACTTTTCCGCATTGGATACTTATAAAGTGGCGTTTCTCTCACTTATTTTGCATAAAATACAGGCGAAGTTGGCGTACTTGATGATGTAGACGAAGTTATATTGATTTCAGCGACGATACTACGCGCAGCTACGCTATCTTATAATTAGGAAATGCGGGAAAGCCAACGCATCAAGCTTTCAAATACGTTCCTTTTACGTTTGATATTCAAGTTGCATTGCTGATTAAGAAAATTTAGAAACAGGGCTAAACTTTGATGTTGACGGCCATAAATTTTGAAATTTAACCTAGCCGGCCAATAACATCCGGCTTACTGTACAATCTAGTTCAACAGACCGCACCGTCCTATCACTTACGGTTTTTAAAATAAAAACAATTGCAAAGGGAAAAATACACCCTGTATACAAACACAAATTTTCAGATTTTCCTCGATTGTAGAAAGCTATGCTTGTCTGAACGGGTTAATACAATATAGGTGTATGTGTCCTAACTTTCAGAGGTCAGTTATAGCGCGCGGAAAACGTGCTCTGCGAAAAACGAAACGTTTACCGTCTGCGTTGATATGTCAAAATCCAGCGCGTCTTGAAGAATGCAGCTGTGATGCCTAGAGTTGAAATCTCATGCATTGATTGTGAATGCAGCAGAAGAGTGAAGATAGAAATGAAATGAGCGTTTATCCACGAGCCTGGAAATAATGCGGACTTTGTTTTGGGTTTTCAAACAATATTATATAAAGTTAAGTTTTCACCACTTTTCGTTTGGGAGAAGCGCCGTGTATGGTCTTGTCATAGATCCAGCGTCTTCCGAGAACATAACCGGCTTGAAAAATAAATTTTGCACACTTCTACGGCTCGGTTTTTTCAATTTATGAGAGCTTCCGCGAAAAGAAGAGTTAATGAAACAATTATAAGTGCAATACAGAGAAAAGACAGAAGATACACCGATTCTGCCGAGTTCAATAACACAAAGGTATTCTTCAAGGAAGGGTTATATTGGCGCTTAGTGTCCAAGACTTTTGTTTTCTTTTCTCGACTTCAGTTGCTACAGGTCGGTTTCTTTGTGAGGCAGATAGGATCACGATGGGTCATGGATGATGCTTTAAAAGCTTTCTCTTCAGCTGATAGTAAAAAGAAATGCAAATGTGGAAGAGGGTCTTTAACATTATCAGATTGTCCATGTTGATTTAGTGCGTATCTGATCACACTATAAAATATATTGATACGTCGATCTTGAAAGTCCGAAAAATAACCTTTTTCCGGATTGTGCGTTCTAACTGAAAAGAGTATGTCGTTTCGCATTCTGCCCACTTAAGAATTAGTTTAAACAAGTGGGTCGGTGTCCTGACTTCAGCTGTTCGCAGAAAATGCAAAGCGTAAGAATGTAGAGAAGCAAGTTTAGGACATTTATTACATTGACACGGAATGTGCTTCCCGAGTATTTGTCGCTGGTGCACCGACAGCTACCAAACAACAGGGGGAATAGTTTGTATTTCGGTGCTAAAAGAACAAGTCTCATATATTATCTCTCCTCTTCCATTCGCCATTCATAATAAAACACGTTCCCAAATTGCCTACTGCATGGAAACCGTCGCGGACATTGGTTTAATGGCGCCATTATTCGTTTTGAAGCCTGCCACGCTAAATAATTCAGCGGTTAGGAGAGCACTTTCTTTCAGTTATTACTTTCTACTTTTTGTTTTTTTATGATAACCATACCCCACTAAAATCATGAAAGCGTTGTTTCGCGCCATTTACGCATACCAGAAAACAAAAAAATACACTTTATGACTTCTCACTACTTAGAAACAGATATTCAATAGTTTTCATACAATTGGCCAAGATCCTCAGTGCTCCGATTTCTCTCTCGCTCTCTTTGACTTGTGTGAAGTCAAAATTCTACGCACCAGCGGAGAGAAAGGGAACGTTCTTTTGCCAGTCATTTGAAAAAAAAAGCTGCAATTCACAACTACTATTCGAGATGAAAGACGAAAATGGCAAGGTCTGCTCAGGATGCATGACAGTAGGTGTCAGGCCCGTTTCACATGCATGCGATTTTCGCCTGCCTACTGCGAATTCTGTTGGTCTGCGACTGGGGAGGGCCGTCGGTCTAGTCGCAGACGGCTTGCGATCGAGTTCCGCCCGGTTGGAATTCAGTCGCAGCGTCGGTGTGTTCGCTCAGCGACCGACCATTTGGGAGCGCCGAGACGGCGTGCGGTCTCGTGGGAGCTTTTGCCGCGGTGGACGCAAAACTGTTTATTCTAATCAAAATATGCGAAATATTGCCTTGCATCTAGAAATACGCTGGTCATAAAATCATCAACACATTCCGTGTGACGTTTCTGACGCGTTTAATGATGGGTCTCCTATGCAAACATCAAGGAACCTTGCCGGTTCTTCCGACTGAGTTCGTTGTGTCGGTGTTGCATGTGAAAGCAGTGACCGAAAATCGCACTGCGGCCTCACCGACTACACCGAATATTTTCGGTACAGTCGCAGCATGTGCAACGGGCCTCAGACGGGCGCTTCGTTTGTGTTCAGCTCAAAATATGTAAGCCTTATTCTGCTTAAATGCTGGCGTTTTTTTAACAATAAGAATGAAAATAAACTTAGCTTAGCTTTGCACAAATATGAAAAGCAATGGAGCTACTTATAAGTCTGCAGTAGAGGCGAGTTTCTTATGGCAGTCTCTAAATTAGATGTTTTATTCTTGTTCCGCCACTTTATCTGATCACCATGTCCTTTCAGTGGTTTCCTCAAAAGCTTTCTGTACAAAGACTACAATGGCTGCCATGACCAAACAGCTCACCTCAGAAAAGAGCTCACGTTTTCACGAAAAAGTGGCTCCAAGTATCGGCTATTGCGAGAAGAAAGAGCCCGCCTTTCTCTGACATTGTAGATAATACTTTCTACGTGTCGGAGGTGCAGATTTCTGGCTGATGGCCCCGTCTAAACTACAAATGTATTGTCCTCGTAGACAAAAGCCAGAACACAATGGAGTTTGAACTGCTGCTCTTTCTGAACATTTAGACAGAAACAAAACGCAGGCAAAAAGAGAAATACGTATAAACGGTCAGTCACGGGACAATTTGTAGCAGTCAGCTAAACATAAAACAAAGTATTACCTGGTGCTATGTATTTTCGCGCAAGCTGTGTACTTAATCCTCCGTCGGCTTATGATAATGATGACGTTGTTGTGAGAGCTATTTTCGCTACACCCAGGCACAAAGCTAGCAATACAACGCATTAGACTGAGCTCGTAATGTACACATATTTCACCTTGTCTATTATAGCTTTCTGATCAGAGAAGAGTGTTTACGAGGTTTATACGGAGCTGAAAGGAGGGGGTTTGGATGGTTGGGTCTCCTCTTCGCTTGCGGCTGCGTTTTCGATCACGCTCGCAAGAATGTTGGAAACACTCTTTTCTCGTATAGAAATTGGGGCGGGCAATTCGCGCGCCACAAGCCATGCCCAATGGACGCTGCGCCATACTGACGTCATTTTCATGGTCGCAGACTAATGTCGGGAAGCCAGCCCGTCTTGCAACATTCGAAGCTTTCCAAGCGACCACTTTTGTTGTGTGTCATCTTGGGTAAAAGCCATTTTTAAAATGTAGCCACCGTCAACCTATTGTGAACCAATTACCATCTTTCAGTTTTGATAGAACCAGAAGATGCACCGTTGACACTGCATGATGATGGCAGAAATGTAGTTTTTATTTTGAAATCTCTTAGTTATAGTGACAAACAGATTCCGAATAGTGACAAACAGATTCCGAACCATATTGCCCAACAAACAATAATTTCAAGAAATATGAACTTCATTGACTTCTAACAGAATTTTCGAAAATAATGCGTACTTAAGAATTCTTTACTGAAAAAAACAAACAAACTCGGAATGTAATTTACCTACAGCCTTTAACACATGGTCAACAAGTGTTCATCAAACCAATCTATCTGCCCTCTTTTTACCATGGACTACTGAAAACGAAGCTATCCTAGTGACATCAGAAAACCGTTCCTGTTCCGGCAGATCCACATTAATATGACTTGATGACCTAGTGTTTAAGGCCACATCAAGCGTGGACTCCCTGGGCATTTTGTTACCAAGTATTCTGACTGAAAATTACCATAGCCATTGAATGGTTGGTTTGTGGTTCGGTTGGTGGGGTTTAACATCCCAAAGCGACTCAGGCTATGGGGGACGCCGGAGCGAAGGGCTCTGAAAATTTCGACCACCTGGGGTTCTTTAACGTGCACTGACATCCAAGCTTTCCCAGCAACAACATGAGATATTTTCGCAGTCACTGAGTCGGGGATCTCGTGTTGTGTGCATACTGTGCCTATATTGTACCTCTTTCATGCACGAAAAAGAAAACAGGAACAAATAAGGCGATCAGAATTAAAAGATGCAGCCCTTTTCTTAATATAACTGCATCTTCAGTTAACGTGCTCATGAACACTCATGCGATCAAATATGGGACCAAACGTTCTTCTACGAGCAAGTAACGCGTGGTTCTTCCAGATATAAGGGACGCATGCTTGGGGCACACAGTCGCTAGGCCTCTTCGGTCGACTTCCCGAGCTTCTTGTTTAGTTAGGCTGTCGGCACGCGCTTCATTCCGTGAAATCAATTCCATCTCCTTATTCCGTTGGGCGTCTCCCGGGAGCGAAGGGGCTTGGAAAATCTGAATATACCGGGTGTCGTCTTCTTACTTGCTTTTTACTTTCCGCTTTTCGCTGGAATGCAGCCCGCCGCTAGAAGACTGCAAGGAGCGAAGATTTCCCGAAGGAGTTCGAACTCTGAATCGTTTCTTGGTGCAATCACTGAAAGGCAGATTCGTGCCGAGGAAACATTTGCACGAACCCGCGACTGTAGACGACGATGCGGAAGAGCCTTTCAGCGCAACTCCCATTACGGTTCGTTTGTACAGATTCACGCTACATTTTCTTTTGTTGAAGACATTCGAGTAATCTGGCCAGATGTCGGCAGGTCTAATGAGAATTTTGCATGCCAGCCGAAATCTGTCAAAGTGTATTCATGTGATCATCAGCTGAAAACTTGAGACAATTCGGCTTACACAATCATCACACAGACAAAATCGCAGTTATCAAGGTTACGTCTTGTATATATAGAACGCAGCATAATAATTCAGTATTCTATATAAACTTTGATTCGTTGCACTTACTTGGAATATACATCCAGAAAAACTGTCGATTTGACGCGCCGTCTGAGATCTGCGTTACTGCAAAAACAACCATACTCCGTGCAGTTTTCTGCGTTTGGAATAGTCGCGAAATGAGCCTGAATAACGCGCAGGACCTGTCAGTTTTTCTTCCCATTAATTGCAGAAAAGATTGAAATTCGTAATATTTGCTTGACCAATCATGAACACGCATAGAAAAGAGAACTCCTGCCTTTAAAAAACACATAGTTCCCAGGAAAAAAAAAAAAACTTTCTCCTCACTAATCATATGTCCACAGTATAATGTGTGTTCTCCTCTGTCTTGGAGCAGGTTTAATATTTTCCCTTTTGAAAAGCCATCTGACTAATATGCAGGTTAATAGAAGAATAAAGTAACGCATTTATTGTAGTAGCACGCGCTGCAGCCCTTTGATATTCACGTTGATCCGTTTCTAATGGAACACCTACGCAACGGCTGATGCGCTATACTGGTGGGAACATTTGCTGGCGCCCTGCCATTTTGTTAGGAACTGCAGGTCCTCACCGGCACTCTCTTGCCACTGGTTTAACGCCGGAAGTATTCACGTCCAGTCGGGACTTCCTCAACGATAGTTGCGCAACATTTAGGATTCTAGGCATGTTGATGATGTCGAACCTCGATGTTATAGAAAGTGACTTATTATTAAAAAGCCTTAACTAAGTCATCGGAGTCATGTTTGAACAAGACGACGTGCATTTATCTGTGCTAGACGATGACTCCAGGCTCCCATACAAAAGCCAATCCCCTTTGCTGAAAGGACGGGCCGCAGGGTTTGGCTTTCTTTCAGTTCATGTTCTCGCTCTGAGAAAGCAATCTTGTTTCCTCTGCTCAAACGTGAACGTCGATTGTATAAGAACTAACATTTTAGAAGACGTTCTCTGTAGGACGGAAGGGTATTGCGAAGGCTAGAAGCCATTCAATACAGCGTGCTTCAGTTGTTGCTTGCAAATGGAGACAACGACCCCGCCTTTGTTCAGGGGGCAGAGTAATGAGAGGTGAGACTCACAGACCTTACTCAAATGCATCGTGTATTGAATATGTACGCTCTTATTTGGTTATAATGCACAACCAGCGCTCCTGCGACGACCATTTGCGCGGAATATTTACATGTAAACTGAATATCATTGATCTGGCCTAATTTCGCTCGAAACAGGAGCTAAGTAAAAGCAAAACAAAAAAGTTGAGAACGCTTGTCAATTGATGACCATGCAGCCACTTTTTATGATTGGGAAATGCAAAAAAAACATAAAGCTAAAGGGCGCAGCAATCTTAGTTGCCTAGCAGCCTAGGCAAACCGAGAGACCGAGAGACGTGAATGCTTTGGAGCACACCTTATGTATAGTGAGCTAGCCCTAATATGAAACGAGCCAACGATATGTATATCGTAACGAGCGATATGTATCGCTACTTTCCCTACCGTGATCGTGTCCAGACACAAGTTGTTTGTGGCTAAGTATGTCTAGACATACTAAGCCTAAGCTGTCTAAGACCGCGTCTCTGCCAGAGCTGCTGTCCGAGTACAGCAGCGCTGATTACAGAGCGCCCGTATATAATTACGTTTCTTCCGTTTATGCCGACTAGCAGAAGGTAACTGTGCTCATCAGTACTTTATCCTGTAGGCGCACAACTCGGTTTATCTTTGCGCTTTCTTCATTGGAATGTTGCTTTATTGCCTTTTAGTTATGTATCTTCAATTCTATAAAGTGAGTTCCGGGTTTGCGCTGTTGCTTTCGGTATTTATTACCAGAAAGTTCCATGACGCTGCAGCACCACGTGGCCACCTTTCGATCAGTGCTAACGTGGAAGCTGTGCTCACACGCAGACGTCACAACACCGCATGGACACCTGAGGACCAATTAGGGGTAGGGGGTTTTATTTGCCCAATATTCATGAGCCGAACTGTGTGTATTCTGTGACACCTTGTGTATGGCGCAACTATCAGTGTCACATGGCAAAGTGGGGCGAAAGGCCATTGCATTTTTCTTTGTTTTTTTTTGTTACTGAATTCTGTGTCAGCTTTCAGCCTTTTCCTTCCTTTACAGGATACTGAGACTTGTTCCTTTCATTCAATATCGTTTACTTACTTCATTTATTTCTTATCTTTACAGCTGTGCCATCTCGGTCTCCTCTCTCTCGAGAGAGGCCATTGTTAAAGGCTCTTTTCCAGCGATACCCTTTTTCCCCTTTTATACTAGTTTAATCTCCAGGAGGCATTGTACCTTCTCCTAATTTGTCGCCAAGAGTGGAACAAAGAGAGGCACACTCAGGGACTAAGAAGGCACATGTTCTCGACACACGAAAAGGGGCCCAGGATTAGAACCCCGGTCACGTACTGAGACGCGTCATTTTCTCCTGAGGTTGCGACGCCCTACGGTGCTGCTTCGGCGCTGCCTACTGCGAAATTCCTTCCTTGTATCACTGTGGAATCTTTCTAGATGCAGCGCTGTAATGGAGAACCAAAAATAAGAAAAACATCAATAGGGGCTCAGATGGCCGGATGCAATCAACTGCGTAAGCAGAATGCGCTTTTATGATGATGCTTTTCCATTTGACGCATTTCCTTTTTGCCGCGTCCAACTGCTTGAAAGTGGCGCCAATTGATTTCGCTTCACTCTAGTGGGATTATATGACTCATTAATGCTTGATATAATTTACATTTGTTGCATTTGCAATTTGCTTTACTTCGGCCGGCTTTTCAGCTCGCTAATTTTTTTAATGCTTTTATATTTGTTCATAACACACACTTCGCGTTACATGCTGCGCTGCGTTGGACCAGCCGATGGCGCGCTCTTGCTGACGTGATACGCTGACGCGCGCTCGCTTCCGGTGCCCCCTTTCCCCTCTCTGCACTCGCCTTTGTCTTGCGGGCGTCGCTGCGCCAGACTATTCACCTCCGCCGATGCAGATTTTTCTTCTCGTCGGGGGCGCCTTCCGCGCTCGGTTCGCTGCAGGTGCTGGAGGCTTCATTCGGTTGTCACGCAGAGATACACGCCAACATTTTGGCCTACCACAACTCATTCTGCTTACGGAGTAAAATAGTATGATGCATCGGTTTCCATACGTCTTATGCATCGAAACCGGATATTATATTTGTTTGTTGTTTTTACTGCTTACACTTAAAGGGGCTGCGAAACAATGTTTGAAGAGATGCCGGCTATTCTTCAGGTAGCTTTGTCACACATATGCTGACTCAAAAAAGACTTGCGGTAATTGGTGCATAGGAAAGGGAGTTATTCAATGCACAATTTTCACAATACAAGCAAACAAATTGCTACCCAATGCTCGATTTTCGCGGTGTTCTCATTCCCATTTCACTTTCCCAATGACGCCACTGGGTGGGGCCAATCAAAGCAGCCTATCTGAGTACACGTTTGTACGCTATGAACGCCCGTTCGCTGCAACGCGTTCTTGCCAAGCCTAACACCACCATTTCCATGATTACAACAACCACGTGGTCACTCAGCTGGTCCAGCGATGCTTCATAACATTGATCAATGACCTTCTCTGACTTATACGAACTCGAGCGCGAGATGTAACGATGTAGTGACAACCTGCGCGAGATACTAGATACATTTAGCATAGCGCGCACCACTACCGCTTACCGCGTACCACGACGCGCCACTCTGAACGCGCTGATTGGTCACGGCGAGCAACGTGCACGCGCTGTTCACTCTGTTGACTCAATGTTGACGAGGACGTGACGCCATCTGGTGCACCCAAGGGGATCTGCGCATGCGCAGGGGCGGCTCGCGGTACGCGATAAGTGGTAGCGACTGCGGTACGCACTATGCTACAAGTATCTACTTTTAGCACCGCTAAATATGAAACATTGGACTTTTATCTTTGCGTCCTTCCTTGCGATCGAAGCGAACGCTTGTAGAATGCAATGGCTCGATCAGATCGATTCCGCCAAGCCGTTCTCAGATACATATAGCGTAGCCATAAGTGGTGTGTGCTATGTCATAGATACGAACAGATAGGTGCATTCCTTCGATGCAAAACAATAGCCAGAGCCTCTGGTGGTGCTTTTTTCGTTTTATTTGCTTTGCCGTGCCTTTACGTAACGTAAAAAAAACATGTTGGTTTTGTTGATCTAATATATAAAAGCGAAAACGAGACAAATTGTATCTTCATTTATTAACACAATATTTACTGTCTGTCCAACCGTCAAGCTCCCACCAAATGATGTCATATCCACTGATAAAAACCGCCACTGTGTGGTAACACTATCAGCGCCATAATTTCATTTTTGCGAGCCAATTAAAATATTAAAAACCAGAATATACACGGTGCAACCGATACTAATAGCATCACTATAACTCACTCTATGCAACAAGCAGGCAAAAGATGCACTGAAATTGTGTTTCACTGCGATTTGTACTCTGGAAGTAACAAGAGATGGAGATGAAGAAAGCGGCTTTGCGCATAGGTTGAGTTAAAGGACGAAAATAGACGAAGCGAGAAACATAAAAAGATAGCACTAATGAAAGGCAGTATGCATGGAGTGAAATGTCTGAATGTGAGATAACGATTTCAATTTCGCATACTTGGTTGCGTGCCCGGAAACGAAGTATTTCCCTCGTCGCACAAAGAATGCAAAGGAACCTCGGGATACAACTGCAATATCGAGTCAGGTATGCAAGAAAACGCGCACGTGTCACTGCAAGAAGGCGAGGGAGCTCTCGCTGGTTGAAATTGCGTCTTTTGTTAAGAGCCCATCAGAGCAGCGGACTGCATCTTAAAAATTATATATTCCTACTTTTGGGGGCAATACCAATGTGATCAGAAATGGGAAAATTGCTGTTCGGCTCTGTCGATTCTTGTGTGAGCGAGCAGGTTCATAAATGGGAAATGAATATCCAAGGTTTCGTTATTACCCTCTTCTTCATTTTGGCCACCCGCGGTGCGACAGGTTTAGAAATAGCCATGCTGAAAAACTGCAGCCTGCCCTGTTATGCAACTTAATCTATTTCGTAAAGTAAAACTGTAACAGCAGGAAAACACGATGTGCGTTTCGTGCTGGTAATTACCACAGACTTCCTCTAGGTTGCGTAGTCGGAATGACCAAAATTTTATCGCTGTTCTTGTGCTTCAGGTTGCAAATATGCCTCATATTTCTTGAGTTTTTTAGTAGCTCACGAAGCAGAAAAAAACATTAGACAAGATCCTCTTGGAGGCCAAGATATTCATTTTAATAAATTCACTTGCCTTGCAGCCTGTAGGAAAGACAAGATAATAGGCACAGCTGTCAGCTATATAAGAGGGACTGAAAAAAAGATGGGGAATTTTTACCAGGATGCATTATCTTCGCGTGACCAGGATAAAGCTCGTTGATCTTTTACTTGCCAATGTTTTAAAATCAGAACATATAGAACATAATTTTTATCCCTCTTCAAAATACAGCGATCTTCGAAATTTTATTTCAGTCCTATAACGTTTGTTATATACTGATTTAAAGATATTTGAATAATTGCTGTTAAACTCATATTTTTCTTCCTTGTCGCAGCCCAGTGTTCGTGGAGTCCTTTCGTGGGAAAAATATTTAAATGAGGAGCATAAAACAAAAGTAAGAATTAACAGTTGGCGATTTCGTGAAAAAAAGAACTAAGCCTATAAGTATTTAACTGGCAGACACTTCTTTGAAAATTTTTTCAACATTGGCGTTTGGCAGCAGCAAAATGCTAAAGCAGACAGTGCTTCTATGTTTCAGTCTCCTGCATTACGTCGGTTGGCGTAAAATGATGTGCCATTCTGTCTGTAAAATGTGTAGGCGCAGATATGGGGATGTTATCGGGCAGTGCTTTTGTGCTTAGTGTTCCAAGCGCATGCTACGTATGTTAAACCTGCCGCATTTCATCGGACTCTCACCTGCCGGCTAAATTGTGTCGTCTGAGAGGTGTTTCGAAGCGACTTAGGAGTCTTCGCGACCACGTGCTGACGACAAAGATTGTGCGAGTTGCAGCGCGTGATCACGCCCCTATAACTCCCCCCCCCCCCTCGCTCTTTCCAGCACCTCATCTGAAAAGGATGAAGATAGCGCGAGGGACATGCAAAGAATGGGCACGTGATCAAAGAAAGGAGCTACGCGCGGATCGTCGTTGAACGTGCGTATCATACCTATGCTTAAAAGCCATTCACCGAGAAATGCTTTCATGCCTTCCTGGGCTTCTGAAGTGCTGAATGCGATACAGCTCGCACGGTGAAAGAACACATTATTCAAGCGTAATCATTTTCTCTATAATTTCGTGTCTAAAATTTGCGAAGACGTTGTAAGCAGCTGTAACGTCGTACTCTGAAAGGAAGATAAATTCGCATTGCGCAGATCATAAAAACTGTTTCAGATGACATTAGCATCCTGTATATGGGAAACGCCAGCTTCCAAAGAATAGAACATGAAAAAAAAAACATGCTTTCTCATTGTAAATATGGCTGCGTTTATTTTTTCACGGGGACATGCAAGCATATCTGAACTGTCAATAGGAATTTTCGTCTTTGAAACATTGCTTCGCAATGCGGCGTTTAAAAGAATAATACTTTCTTTATGAGGCCATTACTTGATATGCGTTCATAAATGCGGCGTTTCACTCGACAAAAAGATGCCATTCATGCTTAACATTGGAACCAATGCTATATTTGCCATTACGGACAGATGAGTAGTTATTAATCGAACTAATTTCTCTACCTAGGCCTAAAAACTAGTACATACTTCTTTCTGGTGTGACAACAATCAGAGCAAGATTTTCTTAAGCTTCCCTTTCTCGTCTGTTCCAGCACTTCAGGAGTGGTGAGCTAATTGTGCCTCCATCCTCTCTTTTCGTTCAATTTTGTGAACATAATAGCAGAAAATACGGCTTCAGTTGCATATCTTAGTTTGGTAGCATGCTCACAATACCCGAGAGGCGAAACAAGCATGTCCTTGTGCAAACAGCTTGTTTCCCGCACGCTCCTATTCCGAGGCATCGCATGTTGATTTTTCAAACGAAGTTAAAAATGAATGTTTGAAGGACACTGCGAGATAAAATTATGAATATAACATATTGGCTACAAGGTTGTGTATGATGCCTGGTATGGATATTGATTTGTGTTTTGGGCAAACAATGCGAGATTGGTCCATTTGCAATTGCCTGGCTGCCATAGAGAGGAGATTTGTTATTTTTCTCCTCGAGCCGTCCTTGTCCCAGAAAAAACGGTACCGTAGAATATCAAAGCCTATCGTGGATAGCAGTGTTTACCTATGGTTTAGGATGATACGCTAAGGCGGACAGTACTCCCTGCGTGAACCGGCTACTACACCGCGTAGCATTTTAGCAAGATCTTCTTTTTGTTTTCTTCTTTTTTGTAGCGATAGCTACACTACGCCACCTCTTCGAGCCTTCAGCGTGGCCACCGTGGCCACCCCTGGTCACGTGGTGTGGAACAGCTGCTGCTGCCGGCGGCGCGGCACGCCGGCGAAACCGAGCTGCAACAGCAATGCGCATGCGCCGTGTCAAGTGGGACGAAGATGAAGAGAGAACGCCCAGCGAAACGTTGCGGCGAATGACTGACTTTTGCAATTCGACTGAGCGAGCTCCACCCGGCCAGATGTAGCTATCGCGTTCCTCCAGGTTTAATCAGAGCTATACCACAGCCATTTTTTTTTAAATTTCTTTTCGGGGCGTTCGCTCCAGCTAAGTTCCCCGCCTCTTTTTCTTTATTCCTTATGCCGCCGTATCGTGTCACTTTGGTCCACAGAGTGTAAGCGGCTACTTTTTTTATTTCATTCTTGGCCCCATAATTTTGCGCGATATAACCCAGCCGCCCATTTCTGCCTGAGTAATAATAATAATAACTGGCTTTTGAGGAGAGGAAATGGCGCAGTATCTGTCTCATGTATCGTTGGACACCTGAACTGTGCCGTAAGAGAGAGAGAGAAAAACTCTATTGAGGTCTCTTAAGAGATTGGCGGTTCGGTCTTCGTCTTCATCGCTGACGACGCTTGACCTCTTTCAGCAAGGTTGGGACCCTTTTCCAGGGCCCCACTGAGCCTAGCTGCTTCGCTTGCGTGCTGCACTAGTACCCTTTGGGCAGTGAGCTCGCAGCTGGTGAGCCGGCTCTCCCATTGCTCCACACTCGGGGTTTTGTGTTGGTGGAAAGCGTAGTTGCGTTCGCACTCCCAGGTGATATGGTATAACGTGGGGGTTGCCCCCCAGCAGGGGCATGTGTCCCTGAATTGTGTAGGATACATTTTGTGTAGAAGGAGGGAGTGAAAGAACAAAGGAAGAACGAGGTTCCCGTAGTGCATGCCCGAAATTTTTTTTAATTGGTTTTTTTGGGGGAAGGAAATGGTGCAGTATCTGTCTCATACATCGTTGGACACCTGAACCGCGCTGTAAAGGAAGGGATAAAGGAGGGAGTGAAGGAAGAAAGGAAGAGAGAGGTGCCGTAGTGGACGGCTCCGGAATAATTTCGGCCACCTGGGGATCTTTAACACGCACTGACATCGCACAGCACACATGCTTAGACTTTTGATACGCCACACAAACTTTAGTTCACAGCTCACTGGCTCTTTCTTTATACCCGCCACGGTGGCTTAGTGGTTAGAGCTCTCGGCTACTGATCCAGAGTTCCCGGGTACGAATCCGACCACGGCGGCTGCGTTTCAATGGAGGCGAAACGCTAAGGCGCTCGTGGGCTATGCGATGTCAGTGCACGTTAAAGATCCCCAGGTGGTCGAAATTATTCCGGAGCCCTCCACTACGGCATCTCTTTCTTCCTTTTTTTCTTTCACTCCCTACTTTATCCCTTCCTTTACGGCGCGGTTCAGGTGTCCGCCGATATGTGAGACAGACACTGGGCCACTTTCTTTCCCCTAAAATCCAACCAATGTTCTTTCTGTATTGACTTTTTCTTTGGCTTTATTAGTTTTTACTTTTGGAGGTTGTAGGAAACCTGCGACTGACCCACGTCGCTACTGAGAATTTATTAAAGAAATTGAGTGGAAGCGACGAGCGCGAGGAGAGAGCCTGAACTATGCTGTCCGCATGCGCTGGCCAGTCATCCACACACCACTTCAGGCTATCGCGTCACGCTCTTGAGCTTCCATTCAAGTGCAAGAAGTTCTGAGAGTTCTTTAGCCAAGTTTTCGTCGCGTAATAGCCAGACTACCAAGGAGGGCGAAAATAATTTTCACTACGGCTATTTAGTTGATTTCTTAAAAGGGCGGTAATTTATGCTGCAGAGCGGGTCCGTGCCGTCATTTATTCTCCGGCCATTTAAATCGTTTCTCTAAAAAAATATTTGCTTGACGTCTGGGAGAAAAATGCTTCACTTGAATAGTTCTTCGGAATTCATTTTTTTTACCTCGCATTTTGGGAATCTGCCTAAGGAACGTAATTTATTACCAAACACCGACGCCTGAGCAACGACCCGTGTGAAAATTATTCCGCAGAGGGCACTTTGGAAGCGCCCCGAAAAGACATCGATCTCTCTAAAAATGTCACAAGCTGGTCCCGCAATGCACGGAGTAAATTGCGATAAGAAACCAATTTTTTAATCTTAGTGAAACGCCTCAAAGGTGTGCGGTGTTTAAAAATTTGCACTAAAAGAAATAAGCATATAATGTCTGCGCATTGCTTGATTACATTAATACATAATGAGTTTACCGGCCGTGTGATATGCACGTTGGTGTGATGTGCGGCTAGCACTAGTAGTTATTACGTGCTATTAGTAAGAGGATTTGAATCGATTTCTTATAAAAGTCGGAATTAGTGAGGAATTGCCATTGTTAAACCAACACGCTCTCAAATTATTTTATTATGCGTTATCGCCCTCTAGAGAATAGAAAAAAAAGACGCAGCATAGCTTTTATTTGTTTTGCCTCTTTACCAAAGCAAAGTTGTGTTTGCCTCTTTCTGGAAATAACATACTATTCGCAAACTAAACTGAATTATGTTTTCATGAAGCGAAGCAGCGGTAAAAAGATATCCATCTTCGTTAAAGAAGGGCTGTCATTTATAATTACATAAAGACCGATCATGTAGAACCCGGCTTAAACAGTCGATTAGCTTTGATTTTTTCTTTTAGGTGCGCACTTTATTTTTGAGGTCTAAGCTCCACCGCAAATAAAATAAACTTATAAGTGAGTTTCTCGAAGAACAAGGACACAGGAAGAAGTACACAGGACGGGCGCTGACGCCCAACTAGCCCCACAACGTGTTTTGTTATATGTGAGGGGAGCCGCTACTAGCGGGCAACATGTAAATTTAGGCAGCAGAAATTACTTATTTAATATTATGTATAATGTGTTACATACGACGCGCCTGTGCAGCTAATATCGAATCTGCTCATCAAGAAATGTTTTGTATTCTTAGCAAAAACGCTCAAACATATTTAACAATTTGTTGTGAATGCTCCTTTTCTCGCTTTTCTCATATTTTTCCTATCAGTGGCGTCGCACGTGTCTTTTTTTTTGCTGTTTTAGATTTATCATACCTTTAATAGTAGATAGTAAGAAAGTACATTGCACGAAGTTAGCAAAAATAAAAATAACCCCCTCGTGGTTCCTGGATAACTAGAGGTAGCCCAACTTTCTATTTGCGCCTGCCATAAAAAATTCTGTTATGTTTAGCAGAGCTTGTTTGCGGACGGTCCACGGCTTAGGAGGTGGTAAAGCGAACTGACAACACAAAAAAAAACAAAGCGCACGAAAAGGGGAAGGGAGATAAAATTTGGTGCTTCTTTCTTGCCCTCCTTGTGATTTGTGTTATCAGTCGGCATTACCAGTTTCTCAACAATGTGCAGGCTCATGACACGTTTCATTAACTGCGCCCTCCGGTGAAATCGAGTTTTATGTTTTCTCACGCACGCGTTTAAAAAAAAATCTCGAAAATTAACGCAAGCTCCATACGCGGTTCTTTGTGTATAGTACCCTATAATACCGTGTCAGGGCTGTATCTGTGCATAGGCCGCAGTCCCAGCGCTGAAGTATACATTTGCAAAAAAAAAATACGGTTATACGTTTTCTTAAATTCTTGTATGGACCGCACCGTCAAAATTCACACCCAAATTAAAAAAAAAATATGCTGCTCTTACGTGAGTTTATAAGGCATATAAGGTACCTTGAGTATTTATCACATATCCTTGGGAGCTTGACTATAGCGACGTATCCAGGTAATATGTGATTAGAAGCAAGCCACCATTTTATCCTCTTAATCAGAAGACTGAATCCATCTATGCTAAACATGATAGGCATGCCAGACCATGTGATACACAAGACACCCAAGGTCTTCCTAACACCAAGTCGAATGAACGCGCGTCGGTGGCTTAGGGATATGAGTTCAATTCCAAACGAATTAGCATTTTCAGTTCTGCGTGATGTAATTAGCATCCTTGTATCTCGCAATGACGTTTAAGTCATGCTACGACCTCATAGTCACAATTTAAGTCGAGTTTCAATCATTTTGATTCAACAGCTTAATGTGTGACTTCACAACCCTCTTGACCAACCTTAATTACTTTAACAATGCGAGCTGTACTTCCTCTGAACGTCCACTCGAACACCGTCACGTTAGTATAAACCGAACGCGAATACTCGTTAGCGCCCTGCTGAGCCATCTTTCTCTAATGTCTGGATCTCAGATGTAATGACCCCCGGCGAGTCTTCTCTATACCAACCCCGGAAACGCTCTGCGGAGTCGCACTTTTCTTGCACGCAGGCCGATTTAGTTCTTGCCTGTTCTGTTTTGCTTTTCGCCCTACGGACGGCCGCCTATAAGCGGAAGTAGCACTGCTAAAAAAACACAGCACAGATGGCGACCCTTCCAGAATAGAAAACAAGGGTGCAAATTGTGGACACTTGCTCGAAAGTTCTCCGGTCAGACCAGTGTTAACCGTTTACATGAACATTGCCCCCGGCTTTGCAATGGGAGGAACGCGAAGGGACTGAATTCGACTGAGCATAACAAGTAAGACATTCAGAAATATGATTGTGTGGAATATATTGATGACTGTCGGATTTCAATGAGCCCAATTGATTGAGAAGGATGGAGAAGAAGCGAGTCAGTGTCATGCAGTTAACATGGCGAAAGAAAGTGGATTGGGGACTTAAAGAACTTTGAAGGAGCCAGTCTTTTGTTCGGTGGATTAGGTGTCAGTGGTTTTGTAGTTTTAAGTGTCTCATTTTATAGTTGATTTTATAATTGTTAGGATACTACTCGGAGCACGCACTGCAAACCGCCACAGCCACACCGACATCCACAACGCAGCCACATCCTTCCTTCACAGTGTGTAAAGAAGAAAAACGTTCTGTTTAAAAAACTTTTATACCTACAGTTTAGGTGTATTGACGGAATTTTTTAGGTGTACCAGCTCGGCGTTTAACATTTTACTAATTATTTACATTAGCTGGCTGGCTAAAAGAAAACTTTTGTTTGCTCTGGTTGATCGCCAGGAATGCTGTATCAGTATCATTCAGTTTCATTTTAGCAACAGGCATTATACCTTTCTTAACCCTATCTCTGCGGGCCTAAGCTGATTATTCCACGTAATTAAGGTGACAACCTGTAACTGCGTTTTCCTTCGTGGATAATTTGAATATTTTTTTTTTGTCTTGACTAGAATGGCCAATAGCAGACAAAAATCGCGCGAGGGCTTTCACACTGAGAGTTAGACGCTCCGCGTAGGTATAGGAAAGATCGTCCCAATGTCCTAATGCAGACCTTGTCTACTCTTTGCACTTGTATGATGCTTGCTGGTCTCTCCACTGACTGTGATCCCTGATTCGTTTCCGGGTAAGAATCCAGTCCCAGACACGAGCGCGACCTTGCCTTAACCTCAACATAGAGCAGAGGAACGCCTTTATCATAACCCCACCGCCGTAGTATGAATTCGAATGTGACTCTCCGAGAGATGAATGCCGCGAGAACGTGCAATGGGTTGGAGCCGCGGCGGTCGCACTGCGGGACAGCCTTGCGCCAGCAGCGTAACTCAGACGGGCGGCATTTACCATGTTCAGCGCGCAATATTGCAGCGAGTATAACCTAAGACGCATGCCGGCCACGGATTTTCGAGGACTACCATCGCCGGCAAATAGGAAATTTATAGCCAAGCTAGGGACAACAAAGATGCATCGACGCGCAGAATCCTTAAGGAAACACCTTCTTGCAAGGTTATTTGAAACGTATTATTAAAGAAGCAGCTGGTGGTTATGCTTGACTGCGTAACTCTTTATTTTTTCTCTTCTACCTGCGTCATTGAACTTTGATCTGAGGACTTAATTCTCTTTTCTTTTGACTCGAGCAATAAAGTATAGGTGACAGCCCCTGCATCATTACAGTCCTGTCCACCTCTGGGCCTCAAAATAAATGAAACCCTGTGCAACAATTAGCATCAAAACCATAGTGATGTGAGCAGCTGTCGAAATATTCTTGCGGAGTGTATTTGCTCATGGTTGCTCGCTCGTTCCCTTCTCGAACCTTGCTCTCTCTCTCTCTCTCTCTCTCTCTCACACACACACACACACACACACACACACACACACACACACACACACACACACACACACACACACACACACACACACACACACACACACACACACACACACACACACACACACACACACACACACACACACACACACACACACACACACACACACACACACACACACACACACACACACACACACACACACACACACACACACACACACACACACACACACACACACACACACACACACACACACACACACACACACACACACACACACACACACACACACACACACACACACACACACACACACACACACACACACACACACACACACACACACACACACACACACACACACACACACACACACACACACACACACACACACACACACACACACACACACACACACACACACACACACACACACACACACACACACACACACACACACACACACACACACACACACACACACACACACACACACACACACACACACACACACACACACACACACACACACACACACACACACACACACACACACACACACACACACACACACACACACACACACACACACACACACACACACACACACACACACACACACACACACACACACACACACACACACACACACACACACACACACACACACACACACACACACACACACACACACACACACACACACACACACACACACACACACACACACACACACACACACACACACACACACACACACACCACACACACACACACACACACACCACACACACACACACACACACACACACACACACACACACACACACACACACACACACACACACACACACACACACACACACACACACACACACACACACACACACACACACACACACACACACACGCACGCACGCACGCACGCACAGACGCGCGCATGGACGCACATGGTCTTTACGTTTATGATCGTGCCTTTATGTGTGGACTTTCCCGTTCACTGACTTAGCGCCGAAAATATAAGCCTATAACGCTAGTCCCCTCACACCCTGCGTAACAGGCAAAGTCTCTCAGCGGTGAACTTGCTCTCCAGTTTGAAAAGAAAATTTGCGGACCCAGCTGGCCGCCTTTCGCACCTGCAGAATAGGTCCCTGAGGGCATGATGCGCCGACTGTTTATGTGGGGTCACGAATATTTTAACAAATAGAGGTGCTTTGGTTGCAGTTTTGGTTGCGTTTAACGGCGGAAGGGAAACCAGAGAAAGCTTGATGTATTTCGAGGAAACTGTCGGGGAAAAGAGCAATCTGCCTTTGTCAAGATAAAGGAGTGATGCAGTGCGTTTTGATTTTCTTTCTGCCTTCTTTTGTCGTTGGCTCGAACTGCGCTAAGAAATCCCCGAGTATTCAATCTAAAAACAAAACCAGGAACTGTTCTCATCGCCTCTGAAAAATATGCGTCGGAAACCGTATTTTTTCCTTAATCACCCCCTAAGGATCGTCACTACTTTGTTTCGGGGTGGCAGTTTTGCAATTTCGGTAGGGCTTTTATAGGCCTTATTTTTACCAACATAGTGGCCGTCCCCCTGAGGACTATGTGCAATAAGCAGACTAGGAACACGTTGTGCAACTCGCTTCGAACTGACAGAGCTTTTCTCTGTACCGGCTACTTTTTATTCGTGTACATTCCGAAGTATAATTTCTTATTGTAGCTCAGCGTGCATCAGTCAAGCAAGCAAGAAATGATTTAAGACACCTAGCGAGAAACGCATAGCGGGGCGTGGATATTCCTATCTCGCAAAACTAACTCAGGTTAATTCAGAATCATGCGAGAAAAGTGAGCCACCAAGTAAGACTAAGTATGCGAATTTAAAACGCGCTACTAAGTGACCAGTATAATAAAGAATAAAATATATGAACCATGCATTCTGCAAAGCTAAAATCAGGCGGAAACAAAAACCACGAAATGAACCTATGGTAAGCGCCGGTAGCAATAAAAAATGAAATGACTGGTCTAATGCAAGTTTTAGAGAGCAAGGATAGAAATTGGATTTGGAATATCCATGCTAAAGCTAAGGTAAAGTGGTGGAGTTTTTACAGGAGGTTTAATGCAGAGAAGAGAGAACTAAGAGGCAATTATATTGAAAAAAATAAATAATCAGGACAGGAAGACGTAGTCAGGGACAGCAGACAATCAGGCGCATTCGCGAGCTAAAGGAGTTCGCCGTGACGAATTATCCTCAGCTGGGGAAGGGGACGGTTAACTGGACGTCGCTTGACGGCGTCCCTTTAGTACAGTAGACTTAATCCACTTGACAGAAGGGGGGAAAGTGAGGACTTCATTTTGAATTGCTCGAAACAGCACGCTGTATTCTTGATTGCTCTCTTCAGTATTCACAGTGTAGCTCAGAAAGTTTTTTTTAAATTTCCTGAAAAGAACCGCAAGAGCTAGCTGCAACCTCAACATGGCACGGAGAATTTTCCTTAATTCTCAGTGAAGCAAGCAAGGGAAAGAAATGAACGCATTGGAAGTAGCTTAGTAGCCAATCAATGCGCACAAATGCAATAAGAATTCGCTGCAAACCAAAGTAAACGACACGAGTAAGCAAACGAACAAGCAATTATGCAGAAAGGAGAATCAACACGGGGTGCTCATGAAAAAGTCAACAAGGCATGAAAGGTTCATAAGTTAAAAATATCTCCAGTGGACCAGCTTCGGTTGTAAACTAGGTGCCTGTTAAGGCGGTGACCCGTTAGGCCCCATCGAGCGCTCTCAATGTGAGTGTCGGCAGCAGTCGGACAAGCGCTAGAGAGGGAAAGCCCTACGGGCAGCTCAGGGTAGTGCCCTCAAAAAGCCTTCTGGCTTTTCGTTTTTAAATTAGCGAAATCATTTAGGAGGACAGCGTAAATAGCTCTCAGTGCTGCATGGGATCCCTCCTTGCGGGTTGCTTCGAGCAGCCATAGATAGTTACAAGAGCAGGCGACGTCATTCAGTGACGGTTTAAATAATTTAAAGCGTAACTGACGGCGTGCAGAGGACATATATCATGTATGTATTCTTCAGCTAAGCCTCTACGTCGAAGCAACTTCCAGACGACCTTGATGTTGGTCAGTTGTTACTGTTTTTAGAAAAGACCCTGAGCCCTGTAATTGGATACAAATAACTATGTCATGAATTCATTTCTTCATCTTGGTTGTTTCAGCAGTATGGAGAACAATAATTCTTTGCGCAGTGTTTTACTGTAAGCTAACGCAGCTTGTCTGAAGGCAAACAATGAAAGGTAGCTTTAAGTACAAACTGGCCGAGTATTCAGTGTCTAAGGTTTAGATGTGGCATAACAGAGCGAGGTTCCATTGCCAAACGTCTTCATCCACAAGTGAGCAATCGTTGGTGCAGAAGAACTAGATTTCATCGTTGGCCAGTCCTGGTCTGCATTGCCGACTCCACGGCAGAATTATATTTTCATGTGTGCCCTGCTGAGAAGATAAGAGAGACCTTTATGCATAAAAAAACCCACTATCACTCAAATGCTAATCATTTTTAGTTTCCTATCTTTTTCGTTTCCTTTACGACTTTTATCCTCGTATTCTTTTTACGTGTTTGAATCAAGAGGAAGAAATGGGCTTGGGCAGGGCATGTAATGCGAAGGCAAGATAACCGCTGTTCCTTAAGGGTAGAAGAGCAAGGAGTGGATCCCAAGAGAATGGAAGTGTAGCAGGGGGCGGCAGAAGGTTAGGTGGGCGGATGAGATTCAGAAATTTGCAGGCATAAGGTGGGCGCAACTGGCAAATGACAGGGTTAGTTGGAGGGATATGGAAGAGGCCTTTGCCCTGCAGTGGGTGTAGTCAGGCTGATGATATTGGTGATGATGATGATGATGATGATGAGAATTATAGCGTGAAACGCAAAATATTTTCTGCTGAGAGCTTAGTGCTGATTTTTTCCCAGCTAAGCAGAGTTGATAGGATTGACCCGTAGATAAAGCACATGGCGATCCCCCGAGCAGTGCTTGCTACAAATGAAGAAGTAATCACATTTGTTTCCTCGTTGAAGTCATTAGAATTCGCTCAGTTCGACGTTAGCTGTAATTGCATTGCGTTAAAAAAAGTTGCGTGTGAGTTGTCCGCGGTAACTGCTTCGCTGAACTCAGGAGCCCGATTCAGCGTGCTTTAGCAATGGCTGCTGGCTTCGTGATTGGCAGATGATTCGCTGTCGTCACTGGGCAGTGATCAGGAGCTGACCCCTCACGTATTGCGCGAATGTACGGTCGGACAAAAATGTTTACGGTCTGCTATGAAAGTTCTAGCTGAAGGTGTGTTTGAACGTGCATGCTTCATCAGTTGGTAACATCGCCATGCGCCTTGGTTGCACGGCAGTGCTAAATTTTTTTCCGGAGAACACGCATCACGCAAACTTTTGTGATTGATAGTTAATCGTTCATGAGACGACATCTTCTTGTCTTCTTTTATAGCGTTGTACTTTTTCTACACTGAAAAAAAAAGCAGACACGCCATTTCTTTTAAGTAAACTCAGTGTGTTCTGTTTCCTGCACACTTCTTATTTAAAAGTCAATCTAATATTAATCACTGGATCTTAAGCAACTAGGGCAGCACAAAAATGAAAGTGCAGCGTCTAATTTAGTAAAGTTTATTCTTTTCTCTATTAATTCTTTTTCTCATTGAGAATGATAGCTTCCACTCATCAGGACCGATGCGGCAAGTATGCCGAAAATGATATAGACGGTTCAAGGACAGCTTTTTACGTTACAAGTGCAGCAGTATGAAACGACCGGGAGAAACCGCGAGGTTTCCTCAGTGTTCAGAAATGTTTACTGCCAACTGATATGCCATCTGTATAAAAGAAAAGTGATAAAGAACACCTGGGAACAACATTATTTACACTTATTCTGTAAGCGTACTTATAGTACTGAATCCTTGGAAAGCTGCGGGACCATTAATTGCAGATATCATAAAAAGCATAACAAGAGCCACAACACAAGGCTATACCATAAATTCTTCTTTAGCTACATAGGAATCGGAGGCAATGAGAGAGCGGACGTATGCGCTGCACAAGCTCTCAACAAAGAAATCAACAAACTGAATGCGCTCTATTAACATTACATAAAGTTGGTGTATTGTAAAGTAAGGAATAAATGCCAGTCTGTATGCAATAATAAAGTAAATAATGAGCAACTCTTGTAAAACCCTGTCTTAGGAGAACTGAAGTCGTGTGCCCAACAGGAACATTTTACCGAAGTGATTTTATGTCGCATTCGTGTTGCGTATACACACCTTGCTCACAACTTATTCTGTTGCGTGATAACATAACCATCATGAAAGTTGAAGTAAATATTGAAATCTGATCGGTTGGATTGGAAGCAGTAGCACTGACATTTTCAACCCATCCCGCCGAACGAAACTGCAGCTGCGAACATGCCCCGTATTTCTTTTGGAACTTCTTAAATTTCTCCGAATCGCGGCACCTGGACAACAGCCTACAAAACGCTGAGATTAAACCACAGCTTGCAAGCGTTCGCATTTTTTTTTGTATGATGCGAAAATGACCGCAACCGCAACCGCTCTGATAACAGGCCTGACATTCTTTGAAGCACACAGATCTCTCATATTACAAAGTCACTTACAAAAGGTGCCTACCTGAACAAGCATCCCTATAAGACAATCTATGGTGAGTAAGAAAGCCGAGGCCCTTCGTACAGTCACGGGTTTCATGTTTCTCGGTATAATTTGATTTGTGATTTATGAGGGTTTAACGTCCCAAAGCGACTCAGACTATGAGGGACGCCATAGTGAAGGGCTCCGGAATTTTCGACCACCTGAGGTTCTTTAACGTGTAGTGACATCGCACTGTAAACGGGCCTCTAGAATTTCGCTTCCATCGAAATTCTACCACTGCGGCCGGGATCGAACCCGCGTCTTTCGGGTCAGCAGCCGAGAGTCATAACAAGTGAGCCACCGCAGCGGCACTTTCTCGGTCTAATGACGGCGCGTACGCTGCGCGCCTGACGAATTTTACACCAGTTTGGTTATTATTCGTTTCCCTCGTTTTTCGCTAACCATGTTCCTATGTTAGTTGAAGAAAAACTTCTCCTTGAGTGCGTCTGGTAGCGCACATAGTGAAATGCGGTGTGTCGTACCTGGATGCGATTTACTAGGACAGCGTGGCTTTTTTAAGGGCCTGGCTTTGAAGTATCTTCCTCTTTCTTTCCTCTACCCACTTTTTAAAGAGAAGTTTAAGCTTCAAGCAATCAGCTGTATTTTTGTGCTTAGGATGACTTCACAGAGAAAGCCAAAGGATGCGAAGCAAACAATGAATTGTGAGAACATAACGAAAATCGAGTAAGGCAGGAATTTCAGCAAATGTCTAAACTGCATGCGGCCATATTTTTGCAGTGCTGTGAAAGCAAGACGTGCGCCCAGCCTAATAAAAAATTGAGGTATTTAAAATTAGTGCCTCGTTGTGACTGCGCTGTGGCTTGTTCCTTTCTTAGCGGTGCTGGTAGCATTTGTCAGTTGAACTACACTTTACAAATCCCCCCCCCCCCTCCCAGACCTTTCATATTTCCCAAGGATAAACATTGCCACCCAATTGCTCTTGCTCTTAAGCAGTATGATCTGCTAATAGTGCTAAGTAGCCTTGCATCTTGCTGTCTACACGAAACCTGTCGTTTCAAGACCAGAACATCGTAGATTTGAAATTTAGAGTCATTGCTGAACTCGGTTCTGCTTCTACGTTCTACGTAGCGCCCTCACCGTGTTATGTGCTTTTGCGGAGCGCACCCCACAGAAAACTCTGCTTCAAAGGCATACCTCTATGCATATAAGTAAGCCTTATTACCTGAGTTTCGTAAATTGCCTGCTTTGTTAAACTATTGCTTTCATTAGTCTTATCTGGGCTGTCTGGTTCGCTGCACAGAGCCAAGTTGACAATAGTTGTTTGATGTATTATAAGCCTTACTACATTTGCACTGGTGTTTATTCTAAAGCGCATGCTATCATGCTCAGATTTCTCGGATATAAGAAGCTAGCGCCATCTGTTGGACTCAAGTAACTTACACCACGTTACTCAAGGGGCAGTTTTGAAAACCGACCGACCGACCGACCGACCGACCGAACGAAAGAACGAGCGAACGAACGAACGAACGAACGAACAAACGAACAAACGAACAAACGAACAAACAAACAAACGAACAAACGAACAAACAAACAAACAAGCAGACAAACAAACAAACAAACAAACAAACAAACAAACAAACAAACAGAGACACAGACAGACAAAGACTGGAGAGTCTAGAGAAAATAATGTGGTGATTACCACGACCATATCTTCCTCCCAGCTGCAAACTTTGACATATGAAATTCATCCTTTGACCGCTCACACCAGCACATCACACGCGCCTGACCTACATATATCTCATAGTTTAAATAGAATAATTGCATATAGTGCCTCTCTCCCCTATATCCTTTCTGCCTGTAGCCTCACCTCTTTCATTTCTTTTCTCCAGGCTGCCTGCTATCCTTTTATTTCCCCTGCCCCAGCTCAGGTGCTTCCCGTAGCGATGGCATATGCCGGGGCTAGCAAAAATCTTTTCCTTCCTTTTTATTATTATTTTAAATAAAACCACTTCTATACTACTCATACCAGCTGTTTTTGAGAAGCATGGGAAATGGACGGGATGTACCGAACACTCAAAATTCTGGCGACGATTTTGGATGGTCAGCGCCCCATTGTACATGGTGGCAGCCATGCGGACTAGAAACGCTTGTTTAGATTTTTTGGTGCCTCATTCCTCTCCTAGTTTCTATTGCCTGGCATGACTAACCTGCCGTGGTCGCGCCCACGGCAGTACCGCCTTGTAGCAATGGGTGAGAGGCTCCTCATTACCCGTCCATCGTCACGGTGATGACCAGTTCCCAGGTGACCGTCCGCGCCAACTACGCAGACACCATGCATTACAGGGGCGCCGCTGCGCTAATGGAGGCCACCTTCCCGCACGGACCTCTTATAAGCTGCCTTTATCGCTTTGTTCTTCTGTCGCCTGGTACAAAACTCCTCCAGGGCGATAAATCTTTGCGCGCACTTGTGGCTTTCATTGCCCGAATGAATTCGCATCAAAAGATGTTGGTGTTATTTGTGTGCTCCCGTTATTTGCACTTTGGCGTCCTGTCATGGCGTCCCTTCAGGAGGGTGTGACTACAAATAAACAGGATGCAGGACAAGAAGCCCACTTCACATTTTTGTCACTCCGCATATCATTACGTAGGCAGCAAAAGAGCTTCATTTTAAGCATATTCTTCCTTTGTGCTTCCTTATTGTACTACTTCAGCTTATTTATATGCCTCTGTAGTCATTATGTAGTAGTAGTGTAAACACCTTTACTGGAGGGAAATCTATTAGCTTCCTCGCATACCATGGAGTTCGACAGGAACTGCCCCGCTGTAGAACTCTTGCTACATCGTCTCGTTCAAAACAAACAACTAGAGGACCATAAGCCTTGCAATGAAGTTATTACAACTACTCACTCCGTATACTGTTTTAGACCGCGGTTTACCGGAAATCACGCATCAATCCATACAAGCCTAAATATTGCTTGAATCGACAGTGGACAAAACAGAGAAAGCAGTACGACTAAGCTGTAACGTAAGAAGGAAAAAAACTATCTGAAAAAGACCAGATGCATGCATGCAAACTTACCTTCATTAGTTATATATTGTTGTGTCTTCGTACAAATGCAGAGAAGCTTGCAAGAATGGTTTATGGTCATTCAGGCGAATACTTCTAATGTTTTCGCAATTATTCCTTCCTATACTGTTAATAGATTGAAATACTTTCACGTTGTCGATTAGATTCCACTCCGCGTTTACAACTTATGATTTACCATTCATTATTTCAGTGGCATATTAAATATTGTCGCTTGATGTGGAGCACGATTGCAAAAGCAAATCACAGCACACCATTTACTCTGGCAAAGAAAGCGATCAGACACTGCCGCAGTCAGTTACATACCAATTATTTAGAGCGAAAGCTCTACTGCACGGCAAAAGCTGCCAATTAAAGCCATTTCTTTGCTTAAGGTTGACCTTGAATTGATCTTGTGAGCCTAAATGAAGTAAACAAATGTTGCCGCGACTGGGTCTCCTACCCGGGGCGGCGCGAACAGATCCGCTTCGCTGGTCTTGGCACGAGAGCAATAAGCTAACGCCGCAGCCTATCACGCGTCGTGTAAAACAGCAGCACACTCTCGCGCTGTGCGTTGCACGTTGTCGCCTTCGTCAACTAATACTATTGTCGAACTAATATCGTCGCCAGACGGGGCCGACAACTCAGCAAAACAAAATAATGATCCAACCAGGCTTAACACAGGCTTTCGCACGTCCACTTGGTTTAACTACTTTAAAAACTTACTACTCTTTTTTCCGCAAAGCAAAATTATCGGTTCCAATGTCTTCTCTGAGTATAGTTTACTATATTGCACTCAGTTTTATTCTTCTGCTGTGCCCGATTTTCTTTTGTACTTCGCCAAACTAAAGCCAAGAACAAGGTTTGTTTTAACAAGGTCAACGGACGCATGATCGTTTCCTCGCACCCGCACTAAGTACGAAAAAAAGTCTCAAAGTTCTGATACCTTACGTTTTAATAACCACAAATATTGTCTAACCTATATCTACTGTCTTCCCCGAAATGCTTTCAAGTTACAATTTGCGAATAGAGCTGATTAGCTTCTTCGCATTTGTATCTACCTGCTTGTCTAGTTGTACCTTCATTTGCCGCGATGCTGTGCGACGTTTGTTGCGTTTTTGAAAAAGTTTTATCCAGTGCTCTTCCCGACCAAGCTACCTCTGTTTATGCATTTTTTTGTTTATATTTGCATCAGCTGATAACTGACTCTCTCAAGGTAAAATCTTAGCTTTTCGTCAGTGGCCTGTTCTCACTCTTTTGCGAATAAATGTCTTGCGAGAGCGAACGAGCTGTAAGCCTAAAGCTACAGCCTGATATAAAGCTGTATCTATTCGCGACAACCCAGCACATTTGAAGCGTCTCCTAACTCACTTCACTTCGCTTTCCCTGCTCCGTTCTGTAGGCTGGCCCTTGCTGTTATGTAGGACGTTTATCACCTGTCACATTAATACAACGGAGGTGTCCTTTGGGCCCCACTGAGTGCGCAGCTGACGCGCCTGGTGGTGCCAGACAGCGGTGGCCCGTCGTGACAAGGCGCGAACACATATTGGCCCATCTGCCTGTCACCGAACCCCGGCGTGTCAGGATGGAGCTGTCTCTTGCGCGGGTTGTGCGATGGGAATCGGTCCGCGCGAACTGAACGTATGAGGAACAGAGCTGCAAGGACGGAGCCGAAGCGCGTGTCTCTTATTTTCTCATTCATGGCTGCCAGGCTCCTGGCAAGATCGAGAGCGAGTGTTCCGGTTGGCGAACTATTCTGCCCCAGTCGGTGCAGTCAGCCCAGCGCGACTGAAAGAAGCTAGCGCTCCTGCTCCTAGGGTGGAAATGTGATTCTTATGAAATACGCTGCTGTGCCAAGTTTGTGCCGCAGCTTTACTTGTGTTGTCATGCAGACGCGCAACCATTCTTGCTGTTGCGTTGAAAGCCTATTATTAATTTTTTATTTGAGTGATGTTCAGTTTCCTTCGGGTTCTTTCTTTTTTTGTTGGACTATCGCAGCATTTTCTTTACCAGCAAGGGGTTCTGTTTACAAAATTCGTATTCATTTCTCGCTGCCTTGTGCCGTTAGAAAAGGCTGAAATAGCTGGGAAGTGGCTATTGCTGTCGGCTTAATTGGGAATTTATGATATTTCTGCTAATATGTCGCATGTTCGCTGGCTGCACTAAAACACTTATAGAAATTACTACTGACATACTGCAACGGGAGTTCTATCGCTATATTTTGTTATGTCCTAGTCTACATTATTAACGCGACAGCGTTAAGGAACCCGTGTCGCAGAAAATCCGGCGTCGGCGTCGTCGCCAGCGTCCATTATTGGCGTCGGCGCCGTTGGCCATGAGAGAAAAATCAAAGAAAAATATCCAGAGAAGCAGCCTAGTTGGCAGGTGGGCTGCGTAGGTCACGTGGCCTTCTGGCGTCATCACAACCTGCCCACAGTGGCAGGTGGCAGTTAAATTAATGACTGGCCGCGAGAGGTTGCTCGGGAAGAGCCACTCGGGTCACACAATTCCCTCCCGTCGCCGCACCTGTCATCGTAGGGCAGTGGCGCTCCACTGCACCAGGAGTGGTATGAGGACTCCCAAGGTTGTTGCGATAGAACGAAGAATGAAAAAGAAAGTGCGCGGGCCTGCCCACTGGTTCGAGCCGCACCACAATCGCTGCCACGTGCAGACAGAGGAGAATTGAAAGATGCGGGAGGAAAGATTGAAAGAATAGAGCCGCATCGCAACAATCGCGCCCGACGATGCCGGTTGTAACAGATACCCCCCCCCCCCCCCCCAATCTATTAATGTAAAGAAGACAATAATAAACCCAGAAAACGTTATTGTGCCATACACCTAAGGCGTAGCTTGAGTGTCCCCTCCAGTTTTTTCCCTAAAACATGTGCATAAATTATAATAAGCTTTCTATTCATACTGGTAAATGTGTATACCTGACTCTTGTGAACGTCCTAAAAATGTTGACAAAATCTTATCGTTTCGTTAGTTACTACTTTGCCTTCTTTTAAGCCGTCACATTAGAAGGTTACCAGATAATGCGTGATCGGAGGGAGGGGAGGGAGGGGGGGGGGCGGTGCCGTACGTCATATATATGCCCTCACAAAATGAGTGTAGAGTAGACAGTCATGAAGAGAGTAAAGTAATTGAATGGGCTTATTTTTAGACATCTTAGTTCAAACTGCAGTTCTGTGAATGAAATCGGGATCTTCCTTTCCCTTACTTACCAAGAAACCCGAAAACAATATGTGCAAAAAGAAAAACATGAAAACCTTTTTTTTATTCCCTACATTTAACTTTCATATTCAGGAATTGCGCCACACTGGCTGCCAACTTTAATGCCGATTAATTTCGCCTCAAAGAACCAGCTCGACAATGCGGGAAAAGCGCGTGAAACTGCAAAGAGAGAGAGAGAGAGAGAGAGAGAGAGAGAAAGAGAAAAAAAAAGAGAGCGGAGAGCGATATAGTGATTCGATCTGGGCCTGTCGAAGCAAAGCAATTTTATCGCTTCGCTGACTGCGAAATTATCGTATTATACGCCAATAATGAGCCCTGCGGCTTCCCGCGGAGATTATATTTTCTCTTCTTTTGCCACGCCCGCTATTCGAGGTCTCTTTTTTTCTGCCCAGTCGTGGTTCTGTTCTCCAGCTCAGGCTCTTCGCTTCGGTTTTCGTGACCGACAGAAGGCTTCATCCAGATTAATAAAAAACACACAAGTAATATTACTGCGCTGGGTGCTTATATATACTTGAAAAATTTCTGGCGCAATATCTCACAGAGGTTTAAATACCATCAACTTGCACGTCGTTGCATCCTTCCATAAAGTAGATTCCTTATTTGCATATGTATTTCCGGCCGTTATTTTCGAAATTTCGCCCATGACAATCCTTCCTCATGTTTTGTTATAGAAAAAAAAAACGAGTGCTACACTCAGCCGGTCAATAACCAGTTTCACAGATTATTTCGTGAGTCACTATGGCTCGTGACGTGTCGATACACGCTTGCGCTGGCCAAACATGGTAGCAAGTGGAGAAAAGCCTGTGTAGCCAATAAATATTAAAGGAACACCGGTGACTAATACAAGTTGCATGTATTGATAGCGTATCGCATTCTAATCCCAGAGACCGCTCCATCAGAAAACAGAGCTTATGTAAGTTAAAAACGACCAACAAACAAAATTCAGTAGTCGCCATCATCAGGCGATTTCGCAAGTAGAATGCGTGCGTCCGCACCAATTAAATATCACGGATCTCAGAGGCTACGCTACACAGCCATTCACACCAAAACGGCGGCAACCCGTCCTTTTTGGTAAGGACGTTGAGTTTGAATCAACTGGCGAGAGGACTTCTAAACGAAATTTTTCGCATATTAAGGCGTATTTCGCTGCCGGAAAAACATCAGCACGGCAGAAAGAGTCGGATAATTAATATTTATATTGAGAACAGTAATTGGACGGAGTTTTTCTCACGTGTTCCTTTAATACCGCGAAATATTTGCAGATAACTTCTGGCAGATACGAGTGGACAATATTCAAGTGCGCTCGTCTTGATATATAATGTTCGTCTCATGTAGATTACATCATCATGTGGATTACATGTGGATTACATCATGTGGATTACTACATCATGTAGATTACGTGTGGATTACATCTTTCTCGGCTTGAGCCAGTAGACAGGCCCGTGTTCTTTCCTTTTCCTTCCTCCTCTCGGCAACATCAGTCAGTCAGTCATTACATCTTATTCTCTCTAACCGGCGCTCTCTTATGCTATATGTCTGCCACCCCAAGCAAGGAGTGGCGGTTGTCCTCTAAGAAGTTCTTAGGCCATCGGCTCTTCAGGTATGGTCTGCTGATATCGCTGTATCGCTTCTTGCTAGTTTCGGGAAGATACGCTCGACATGACTGAATAGAAGAAATATTGTCACGACTAAAGTCACAGGGAAGGTACACGTTGCCGAGGACCAGAGAATAAGGTCGGCTTGCCGTTCCGATCACAGAGTCACAGCGACCAGCACCAGCGCGCCGCTCGTGCCCACAACAACCGCTTCGTCGTCGTCGGCACCAAACAAGGCTGTCGCGCGGCGCTAGGCACGTGGCAATATGGTCACCCTAAGCAAGCAGCTAGTTGCTGTATTTGTTTTTTCCCTTCTACATGTCTTTGTGTGCCTTCTGTAATTCAAGCTAATGTTTCTTTGGGTATTCCATATTGGCAATATGACCTCTATACAGTAATGCTGAGCGTTTGTTGATTATAAGTACAAACGCTGAGGTAATTTATTTAGCGGCAAGTAATCATGAAACGATCTCGCATAAATAATTTATCGTGAATTATATGATAGAGGAACACCAAATTGTGCCTTCATTTGCGCCGAGGCCAATATGTTGGGAATTCAATGCACACGAATTTCATGTCGGCACTGGATGAAAGACGAATAAATAAGAAAAATTTCGCAATTTCGAATACTTGAAATACAAGCAAGTACTAGTAGATTTGAGTAGTTTTTGAACGAAGTTTTTGTCCTTCTTGTAATCCAGTGGCTATGACTGGCAACAGCATTCACTTCATGCAGTGTAAAAAAATCAGCTGACATCAGCAGCTAAGCATGTGAGGCAGTTTTTAAGAGCTCGATCCGACTTACGAAGAAAACGCTACCTGTGATGACTCTGACACATGCACTGTAGACCGTTTCCCTGAGTGATTCGGGAAGTCTGTAAGAACAAATTCCTATCTTCCTAACCAGCACAGCATAAACAATGAACGAGAAGTTATTCGACTATCATTGGGTGGAGCGGCTTCCGAGAGTAGTGTCGGCGACCACGCTCATATCTCGGAATAGCACGCCACAGGTCGAAATTTACTTACTGTCATCATATTGAGATTATGTCTGAAATTAGCTTTGATTGTTCTTGTTCCCCTTCGCACTTAGACAGCCCACGGTTGCTTAGGAGCTAAGACACTCACGTCTTAAGCACGAGGTCGGTAGAAGGAACCCGAATTTCTATGGCGGCGAAATGCAAAAAAGCCCTCGTGTTCAGCCGCGATGTTAGATAACGTTAAACAACCCCAAGTTGTCAAAATTAATCCCCAGTCCTCTACTATGGTATCTTTTCTTGCGCATGTACAGCTTTAGAAGGTTAAGCCGTACATGTCATACCACCTTTGCACATGAAATTCGATATCTGCTATTAGCGTGAATGAACTAAAAGCTGCTGAGGCAGTAGTTGAGGAAAGCGTAAGTGCAGCCTTTGTCAAAAGTTTATAGTCCAGGCGTGTTGGCTGCTAAGCCGTGTACTGGGACTTTTGTAGCATCAGTCAAAGTCAAAGTTTTCGGAGGGGGTGCCCAAGAGCTGCTCTTACTTTCAAATGAGTCGGGACGGCGGTGTTGTGTAACGATGCACACGGCACAACCCAGCTGCTAACCTACCTGTGCTCTGAACTTCTGACCAGGCTGTATGCTCGTCAAAGTAAGGAAGATTGTTCAATTCCTCACTTTAATGGTGCCATCATCGTTAAGTAACTCCAATTATAACAACGCTTTGCCTTTCCAGTGGAGAGTACCTGACCCACCTGGAAGTTCTGTTGATTCACTATTGAAGACAAAGCAGTCCGAGTGAACAGGGTCAACTGAACACCTAATTAACCCTGAGCAAGTATTTGTAGGTTAAAGCTGATGAGCTGATCTTTCTTCATGTGACATTCTGTGTTCATGCCTGGAAAATTATATAATGCGTTCGGAACATATACTGTTAGATTTGAACCCTTTCAGTAGTATGTCCGACAGCATCTAATAAACAGTATGTTTTAAATAATTGCAGAGCTTTTGTGTGTCGAAGTTGCACTGCGGGTTATGAAGGACTCCGGATTTACGTGACCATCTTGGTCTTGTTAACGCGCTTTGAAATCTCAGTAGTACTTGGTTTTTATAATACGCCTCATTAAACACGGATTCGAAACAGCCGAGAACCCGACGCGCTCAGTTTTCTAGTTTACCCGCCACTTTTGAAGGCATTCTGATTAGCGCTTGCCGTTTCTAGGATTACCGTTCTCATTGCGAGTACTTGAATATGAATAATTTTGAAGCTCACCAGGCCATTCCCGAAGGCACATGATATTAGCAGATCGCTCAATCATCTACGCTTAGGAAAAATATGCCATTTAGAGAGAGCCAAGCTATAAACAATAACGAAAAAATATTGTCTCTGAAGGCCTCTAAGCCTTAGCAAACTTCATCCCTTGAATTTATCGCTGGGTAAGGCCTCTAGTAATGCACTGGTATAATTCATGTGCAACAGTTTCATTTTTCATGAAGGGCTCATAGCTGGTGGGAAACATGTTTTAACCACGCTCTGGAAGCCAAATCATCTTGACAGGTATGGAGAGCCGATTTTCGCATGCTTAAAAAATAATAATGAAAATGTGCTGTTAAGAATCATGTAATACAGAGGCGAAAACTTTTCCTCTCCACAGTTCGCGAGGTTGGACTCGTCAAGGCATGAAAACTGATTCTAGTCCGCTAAAGCCTTTTTGTTTTTTCGAATGACGCCACAGCTAACGCTCTACTGCGATTGCACAGTGCACCAGGAAGCTTCCTGATTGCGGCCTACTCACCAATCAGAAAACGGAAATTTGCTTACCGGCATCCTTTCCCTCAGAGAAAAGATTCAGATCTAGAAGATTTTTTTTCATTTCATCTTCTTTTACAATCCGTTGATGTTCGCTTCCAGGGCACAGTTCCTTCCTTTTCAAGAGCTAGGTACGCAGCATAGCGTAACTTTAGACAAGGGCGAACAAAAGACGATAGGAACGGTGCTCTGCAAACCAGACAAGGTTCGGAGTCGTGATTCAATAAGCTGCGAATCAGCGGCGGAAGCCTGGCAGTGCCGTCCAGTACGCGCAAGCAGTAACACAGCACTGCCTGCCTGCTGGAATGTTTACGGAAGCCGGGCAGTGACGTGGACTTCTTGTCAGCACTTCAAACAGGGCCGGGCTTGTAACGCGTCTCACTTTTTCTGTGCGCTGGTTTGAAAAGCACCACGAGTTCGCGTTCTTTTATTACGCGACACCGTATACAGCTCGTTCGTTCGAAAAGCCGTCAGCGCAGTCGGCACCGCGTGTCGGAAATATTTGAGGGCTGCGTACAAAAAAAATCGTAGCATGCCAACCGTTTTAAAGCCAAATCTTTATGGGCCGCAAACTCGCGATTTCGCCGTGGCGGTACTCCATCGAGGTACGTGACGTCACAACGCGGGCCTCGCCTCGGAAGGTTACTGTGCTTCGCACACTCGGCGCGCCATCTGGCATGACGTCACACCGAGCCTCTCGTCACCGCCGCCGTTTGGTAGGACGTGCCACCGCGTTCCTCGTCGTTGCGCTCGCCTCCGCTCGCCTCGAAGCTGCGTCGCATGCGTGATAAGATGTCACAGGATTGAAAAGGAGAGCTGGAGTGCGCCGCAACCACAGTTGAGGCGACAGTATGGACGGCGACAATTTTGATAAGCTGCAGAAGGCCTGGAATCGACAGCGGAACGAGATGAAGAGGAAACGAATCGCCCAGGAAACAGACGAACAGCGCGCCGAACGACTGGCTAAACGCAGCCGTGAATATGCAGCCGCGAGACGGGCACGTTTAACGTCCGGTGACACGACCGCTAGCAGCAGCGACAGCAGCCGGAGGAGAGACCTGAGTCCTGCTTCACTGAAGGCGGCCCGTTATGAGCGATGGATTGCGACCAAGAGACTTCAGCGGCGGGCTCAAGAAACCGAAGAACAACGTGCCGTTAGCCTAGAGAAAAGGCGTAAGAGTGACGCGACCCCTTCAATCCTTGGATAGCCTTGGGGCTCAAATCAAACATGGACCTACAGGTCATACTGGACGTTTATGCCTGTGCTTCATACGTTGTGGAATATGCGAACAAGGCCAACCGGGGAGTTTCACACTTGCATTCGCTACATATATCCTGGCATAGCAGAACTAAACCACTGCCATTTTTTGTGCAGAATGTTTCGGATGGTGTCATAGGATTCAGCGATTCGTGCAGCATAAACGCAGCAGTTAAGTTTAGCTAACGGCAGGGATTCGAAGATTCGAACTGCAGATCTATAATCGGGGGCTGCGTAAAAGAATCGCATCACGGTAATTTGTGCTTCTATTGATTAATGATTGATTGGTGTGTGATAGGCGATGACGAGTTAATGAGATGATTGTAATTATTGGGTCAATTAAAGAAATAAAAAATGAAAAAAGTAAAAAGTGCGTTCAAAGGTGTCAAAATGCTCAGAATGAAAAGGCAGTGCTTGATCATGCTAATTAAGAACATTTACAACGTGTAATTGATCATTTGTTTGGAATGACTGAAAAAAAGAAAAATAAGTTAAAAGGTGTCGAACTGCTCAGAACTGAAAGCCGAACGCGACGCTACAACGTCATACCTTTAAGGCGGAGCTTTAGTGTCCTCTCCAATTTTTGTAGAAGGATGTCAGAAGAGCGGGTGTACGTTTTCTCAAGGCCTACATTTACGTGCTAACAATATTAGCTCCGCACAGTTCCCTCATAGACACAGTTTCATGCCTCAGTTACCGCCAGGTTTTGTTTCGAGACACATATAAGCGACAGTTATGCTTAACAATGGACTTTATGCATGACAGACAAAATTTTTGAACGAAGTACTTCTTGAAAGAAAAGCTCGCGAACCATTTATTTACGGTTCGACTTGTACTTGTTCCGAATTATGAAAATATAAAACGATATAAAAATAAAACGAGACAGAGTGGTTCTCGTTTTGCATGACTGCAAGGCAAGTCTTTGAAGAAAGGATGAGGTGCGTGGCTATTTGATCAGATTAACTGGTTTAGTACGGCGTATGAAGCTGCCAGAAACATAAAAAAAGGGATTTTCGTTTTCATTTACAATGACTTTAAAAGACTTCAAAATTGTTCTTTTATATTATAGCTATCGGGTTCTCATGAAAATATTGTTCTGACCTGAAGTGTCCCCTAACGATCTTTATTCTTTCGAGAACTATGCGGAAAGCGACGAAAAATTACAATGTATTCAATACACTGTTAAATTCAAAGCCTTTTTCGACATGTTTAAACAGGGTAACAGAAATGAAATTCAGAAGTGTGTGCCATTAGTTTTTCCCTTTAGTTAAAGCAAACTAGAACGGATGCGAGCCTATAACCGCCGGCTAATGGGCGAGCAGGTGCTGCGCTGTTCTGAAGAAACAGCGATGTATGACGAGACGCGCACTCAAGAAACGTGAACGAAACGAAAGTCGGCGCATTGTGGGTGCGTGTTTCTTGAGTCGGCGAAACGTGGGCTGGCGCTGCCTATTCGAAACGCGGGTCAGCTATAGTTGCCAACGACGTACTAGGAAGGACGTCGCCTGTGGATATTATTGCAATGCTCAGAACGCCAAAGTTATGTATTACAGGTACATTCACCGAAACAGAGACAACAAGTAGGCTGTGAAGTAACGAAGAATTTCGCTCTTGTGGATTTTAGAAGGAAACTGTTCATTGAGAAGTTGATGTCCACAAAAAGCAACAGAGAATCCTGGCGATCATGGCTTGCTTCATGACCCAAATACTATTGTTGCATGCAGAAACAAAATTTTAACTATCGCTCGGCGGAAAATATCTTCTTAATGAAACTTCCAGTGAAGATTTCTAATTAGAAAGGCGGGGAAACTGTTTCAAAATGAAGACACAATTCAGGAACAATGTGCGAAAGGAGGATTATGGTGATGCGCAGATTTACAAGGAAGGGTATTTCGTGTCACAGCTGCACTTGAACACCCACAAAAGAGTTTCTATCATGGCCACTATGGGAGCTGACACAAGCGGAATGCATATTTAATTTTGATGCCGGCGAAAAAACAAGCAGCTTATCGGTACTCTGGCTTCGAGGCCCCAATCTGCTCTCATCCTCTGTCCTTGCAGCCGTGCGTGATAAAAGTCATTTGATGACGTCCTGGCAAAGAGATGGGAGTAAAACGCTGCTAGTAAAGGACAACATGAACAAAAAAAAGCACACGAAGGTACCGAGAACTGAAGGCAGAGAATGAAGCATTGATTGAATGAGGAAAACATGGTGTCAGCTTTCAGCAATCAGTGCTGCGGGCCTGTTTTTTTTGTTATTTTAGGTTCAGACAGAGATCATTCTAGCTCTCTGGTAATTGAACTTTCTCCTATCTCGTTCCAGAACGACAAAGACCTCAGATGAGGTGTCCTCGAGCGTCTTCTTGAGAGAGATCTACTTTGCCCTTGACGCGAAATAACAGAATGAGAGTTGTTCGCTTTCGGTGAAAAAACGATAAGAATGCCAAGGCAAGCTTCTTCCTGATTCAAGACAGCTTCGTAGTAACTTACCCGCCTCTGAAAAAAAAAAAAAACTTCTGGTCAAGTTTTACTCTGAATTTGTTTACCTTGTTATAAAAGAAGTTACGTTATTGACAAAAGTATAAGGATCAAACATTCTACTGTCTTAATTGTGCTTTTAGCTTTCGTGCAGTCGATTTTCCTTTTAGATAAACGCTTTCAAGAAATCGTTAATACGACTAAGCCCTCGAAGCATTGGCATTCAAATTTACGTTGTGATCAATGCAGCGTCAAGAAGACTTCAGAAACTCGGAACTTGACAGACGGATACCTGAGCTGGGTAGCATCCCATCTGAACTATTTAACATTGTGTTGAGTGGTTAAAAGTAATATTTGCTTGAAAGAATATACACATCAGGTTTGGTAAATAGTGGTCACTGAGAAACGCATGTGCGTCTGGATAACTTCATGAAAACGACGACAAACTAAGAAGAAATAATCAGAGGGACATGAAAGTTTTATAGCAGCAATTGCAAATAGCTAAGTATAAAGCGTATAGCACAGTGAGAAATAAGCAATTGTTATTGTTCTAAATGTTTCGGAGGGATGACCATAGCCTGGAATTGTACATTAAGCTTTGATCGTTTCTTGAGCACAGGAGATTTAGATGATGTGAATCTCTTTTTCGCAAGCAAAGATTTCCATTAAAAACCAATTGAAAAATCTCATGAAAGCGAAAAAAACAGCAGTTACATCATTAGTGGAGGAACATCTTGCGAGAATGCCCAAAGGTGCCGAACACAAGCATAACTGCATTCAAAAGATAAATGATGCCCACAAGATCCAACAGGAGAACGCGTTCACTGAATTGATTTCTGCTTAGCGTGAAGTTACAGTGTCAATGCTTGCCGTGCTTCTGGTGGAGAACAAGCACTGAGGGCCTTTTCGGTCCAAGTTGTCTGATTTATGGACGTGTTTAGTCATTTATTTCCTGCTAATTCAAAACCGCTGCCCAGTCTGTCTTCTTTTCATTTTGTACTGAGTTTCAAGAAATGCTTTTGTTTCTTCCGTCTAGCTTATGTTGTCATAAGGTTTAGTGAATTATTCGTCATAACCCACGACTAATGACCGTAACCTAAGTGCAACTATGCAGTCAGCAATGTTTCTTGAGTTGGCTCTAATTTCTTGTAAATCCGCATCTTAATGTATGCAATTTGTGACTACATTTCAAGGCCAAAAATGAGGCCTTGTCGTGGCCGGCTTGAAGAGAAACTAAAGTTATTATGGATGATATCTTCCCACTTGCATATCGGAGAGCTTTGTCAGTACATTGAAAAAAAAAAGAAGGAAGTACAGAACAGCTGAAGCGAATAGGACCGATGAATAAAAATGAGTACGAAGATTACCATAGAATAGAAAGGAGAGTTACGGTTCAGAAAACCTCTATACGTGTTTCAAAAGAAAAGGCATATATATGCGAGCAGTCATGAACAGACACGAAACTTGGGGCTTATATCATTAAAGAATGGCCTCTCTACAGAGCAATGTGGTCATGTTCACAATAAAAAGAGTAAGCTTGGCCTGCTTCTTGCGAGAGAATAAAAACTGTGGTCTAAGGAGTGTGTTGGCATAAAAACACCTCCAGTGATATGATGAAACATCATAATATGAGTTTGCGCCGAACAGAACAGCATATTACTTTCTCCTTGAGATTTCGCAAAGCGGTAAGGACGTTGCACATTTATGGAAGCAGTGCGGCACTTCTTATTCGCAAAGAAATATTGAACTTTTCAGAAGATGCACTAGACTAGTCGGCCTTTTTTTTCTTTTGCTCCCAGAAGACACGTACATGATTGTTCAGTGTTTTAGATTAGAATATGAAGATTGAGCTTCAGAATAAGATATGAAGAGTGAAAAAATGTCCAGCGTTAAGCGAGTTCAAGCCGCTGTCTGAAATATCTGCCCCTTGGGAGAGTTATCTGAAGTTGTGGCAGCAACAAGTGTAACATTTTCTGAACGTTTGAAGGAGAGGACCAATATTAATTTATACATATTTAATTACACGGGAGTTCTAGAAGAAATAACACTGCAGTTATGCTTCATTATTATTGCGTACGACCAGCTGGAAAGTTTGGCTTATTAGTTCAGCTTGTTAGCAGTTCCACAAGGTGCACTATTACAGCCGCCGAGGTGGCTGAGTGGTTATGGCGCTCGGATGCCAGCCCGAAAGACGCGGGCTCGATCCCGGCCATGGCGGTTGAATTTCGATGCAGGCGAAATTCTAGAGGCCCGTGTAGTGTGCGATGTCAGTGCACGTTAAAAAACCCCAGGTGGTCGAAATCTCCGGAGCCCTTCACTATGGCGTCCCTCATAGCCTGAGTCGCTTTGGGACGTTAAGCCCCCATAAACCAACCAAAACCAAACAAGGTGCACTATTAATCTTCGCCTTGTAACAGTACACCAGCTTCGAAGAATCAAATATTGAATGCTGTACTGTAAGTGTAGCCTGCACGGACATGCTTAATAATGGAAGCGGGCTAGGAAAATGGGCGATTAAGGTACTTCACTTAGCGCACGCGACGCACACATACGGGAAGCTCGATCCAGCAAGATTGAGCCCACTCCAGCCAAAGCTCAGCAATCGAGAGCACTTAAAAATTAAAGCTCACAAAAGGGCGCCGAAACGACCAACGCTGCGTTCAGGAAGCAGGCGCATCGAGCCACAATAAAATTGATGTACGTGATTCTAGCATTTAGTGCTCACTCTATCGTACTGTTTGAACACATGGAGGCTGCCCCGACTTGATAAAACCTGTCCTCGTAGTTCGCTAAAAAAGTTTTCCTTCCCTCTCTCCTTATCGCGTGCTTGTTTTGGAAGAATGAATATGTGTTTAAGCTGACCTTAATGAAACAGAAGCATAAATGAACTTACAGGCTTAGATAATAGCCTCGAAGAATGCATAGGCCTCTATGTGAGCTCTGTTATGATAAGCGCAACAAGAAGGTACTTTTATGCAGAAGGAAACTGCCTTTAAGCTGTAAAATGACTGCTGTAGAGCTCTGTACGGCTTTATAGTAGCACAGCTGTTCAACTGTAGAGTACAACTGATAGGCACCACCCCTTTCAGCACATAAGTAGCTTCTGCTTGTATGGAGCACGATAATCCAGGTGCAGCAGGTATTAGCCCCCAAGTTTTACAGCAGGCGATCAAGCCTACTTTATTATAGCGAGTAAAAAATACCCAGTCTTTTACATTGGGCGCGAAGAAGTGAGAATTATTTCTTCAGGCAGTACACTTTAATGAGGGGCGTGGCTGATCGGAGGACAAGTGCGGTACAAGGGTGCCTATATATATATATATATATATATATATATATATATATATATATATATATATATATATATATATATATATATATATATATATATATATATATATATATATATATATATATATATATATATATATATATATATATATATATATATAGCTAAACATACTTCTTTCGCTTTTTCCACGTTAACTCTTTTTTACTTCGCCTCTGATTAAAGCAGACCTGGTGTAGTTCTTTATGGGCTAATATATCACACTCCAAGGCGAGTCCTCTTGGGGCCACAAGAACTGATTTCGAACTCAAGCTGGCTTGAAACTACGCCTTTCGTACTCTTGAGGAGAAAGCTTGATTTCCTCTTCTCCATATTGGCAGTTTTTCACGATAGCTTTGAATAATTCATCTAAAAGTTTTTTCCAAGGAATAACTACCAAGTGAGGAACATTTCCAGTATCCACAGCACAAAAAGTCACATCAACAGATCCACACTATCGCATAAAAAGAACGAGCTAGTAAGCGATACTGAAGCTCAGAAACCATAGAGAACCGGGTGCTGAAAGTGCCTCAAATTGCGCTTCAGGATCTCTCATGTGACAGCGCAATGCTTTGTGCAAATGTATGTGCGGAGGCAGCCGTCAGACTCGCTGAAAGGTAAGACGTCCGACTAGAGAGGTTCTGTTCTGCATATTTTTCTACCGTGGGCTCTATGTACTCGCGTTCGCGAGCCAGATTTTGCATACACAAAAGCTTATTCAAATCTCGAGGTTCATGCGCAGGAAGCCTGAAAAATGTAAGCATCCTTTCTGAATAGTTTTTACGTTCTGATGTATTTCTCTTTCACTCTTTACCTTTAGCTTGCGATAAATCTGCGACAAGAGAGGGCACACAGATAGACGTACGCGCAGCGACGTAGATGTGAGTGTGTGTGTAACAAAATAAACATTGTAACGGCTGCGATTTACTGCCGTGTCATTTTTCACGCTTCTGCTTTTAGGGAACGTAAATATGAAGACCAAACTGTTGGGTGCATGGAAGGACGCGTGCGAATAAGGTATCACGACACTGGAGTTGAAACAAATGCGTTGAAATAGAGAGGGTTGACATCGGCCTCTGCACGCCCGGCATCGCAAAAAGGGCCACATTACGTGTACCGTAAACACCGAAAAGAAAGACTGAACGAAAAACTAAGCAGCCACGACCTTCTACCTCCTCTTTCTCCACATCTTACTCGCTGCGAATCTGCCTTCACTAGACAAGCGCAAAGAAATTATCTACCATGGGAACGTACAACCACCACATGCTCGAGCACTCCGGCCACCCTGACAGCACACACACTTATTGGACCTTCCCATGCGCCACACTGTCACTACACTGAATAAAACGCCGATTCGCCCAGGAACACTATTCGTGGGATTGCTGAGCCGCTCGACCTGTTGCACTCCGTAACAGCGCGAATAACAATAAAGAGGGGACGATGACAGAGATAGAGGGAAAAGAGCGCTGCTTTCACTCTGCCTTTGTCAACGTCCCTTCCTTATTGCTATTCGCGCAGTTACATAAGAACAACTTTCCCGCAATTATATCTTCAGACTAAAGCACCATTTCTGAGCCTTAACGATTTCCTTAACTATTTCCGTAATAATCACACGCTCAAAGCCACCATAAACAGTGTGCACCATAGCAATAAGTGGGGAAAGGAATAATGAGCAAATAGCGGAGATACAGAAAAAAGAATGAACCAAGGAAGATAAGAAGAAATTGGGGAATGGGAATGAAGTAGAGAAGGACTATAGACGAGACATAATGAGAGAGGCGGCAAGAAAAGAAAGAAAAGAAAGCAAGAAAGAACTCAAACAAGCAAAAAGGAAGAGAGACAGAAAGAAAGAAAAATAAAGAGGAAGAAAGAACGAGTTGTACATTCTCTAACCTCCGCTCAAGAACTATCATCGTAAAAGGGTGACCCTTAGGGCCTGTTGTTCCACGTAGACTCCACTGCGGTGTCGCCGCCTGCGGCAAACTTGACCATGAGAAGCGTAGTAATGAACACAAAAATTCGAGGAAAAGGGGCGGCTCCACAAAATTACGTTTAGAAGTAACTGGTTGCTTTCTTTCTACGTTCTAATCAGTTATCCATCATCCATGAATAAACACACTACTGATTTCCCGTCGATCACCACCACAAATTATGAGAAAAAAAACGTAGCGGGCATTTTAAGCTGCACTTTAACGGTATGAAACGATAGAGTTAGTGGATTAATTCACAAATATTCGAAATTGATGATTCTCCGACTTAACATTCATAGATCCCTGGGTATCCCCACACCCCCCCTGACGCAGAGGTGCAGCAATTAAGCGATCCGCCGCTGCCCTTCGATGCTGCATCCGGTGGGTCTTGAGCGACCCAAGTTGCTCTTCCCGACCAACCTCTCGCGATCAATCACTAATTCAATTCAACCACCGCGGTCGGGAACAAGCCCGCATATTCTTTGTAAAGGTTTCTGGGCTCAGTGCCATTCTTCGTTGAGTGAACTTTATTGGCCCGTATGAAACCACGCTATTTTTCTCTCTTTATTTCGCTAGATACAATGCGGTTCTTTTTCTTTTCGTTGTCAGCAAAAAGAGTGCAGCAGCTGGCACCGAAAGCCATGCCTCGCATTCTTTTTAGCAAAAGCTGTTCTTTCCTTTCTATTCCTACTTTATGCCCCTTAAATGCAAACAACAAAACAGATATTCATGAGCTATAGTTCTTTGAAAGTGTACTCTTCCAACTGTCGTCCATGAACCCAGAACAAGATGCAGCCAAGAGCTCAGTCGACGTCTGTTTCATAACTAAGAAAGCGCGCCTAAGGCGAGCCTATATTCTACATTGTTTCAATTAAATAGACCGTGGTGACTTAACTTTCGTGTATTTTATTCAGGTTTAGCTAAACAATGCTCTCGTCCAATTTTGAAAGCAAGTGCGACCTTATCACTACCCTGCATGGGCGTAAGAAATCTGGACGCTTCTCTATCTGAAAAAAAAAGTCTTTCTTACACAAACGCCTTAGCGTAGACTGTTGGTCTAGTTGGTGTGAGGTAGCGTTGAGAAACAGGGCAAAAGAGGAAACAAGGAAGACGGACAACACGAGCACTGTTTCTCAAAATAAAAAAAAACAACCTCTTTGCCGAAAAATCTCATACCGACTATTAGGTGCAGAAGTGCGTTAGCATGTCTAGTTGTCACGCGCTATCCAGTGCGGTTTTCGAAAGTGCACAAATGCGCTTACATATGCTTAGAAGAGGTTGGTGTTTCTTTGAGGCTACATTATACGGGAGTATGCCTTGCAGTGATGTACTGAAACCGTCTACTGGGAAAATAAGTGTGCCAAGGAGCCGTTTGTTATCCTCGAAAACGGATCCGTTTGGAACAGAAAGAACGCAAATAACGTGGTTTGCGTGAGTTTGGATATTTATTCACCTCATTCTTTTAGCTTCTTTTGTCGGAAGACCTGAATGCCAAATGTATGCAAAAATGATTTATACGACTTGCAGAAGCAAATGGAGTGGAGAAAGACGTTACCTCCAACTGCCCGGTTAAAATATTCCACCGTGTTTTATGTTGGCTTTCGGCGCGAAGGACGCTGCTACAGGTTCAGGAAGATAAAAAAAAATACAAGAGAGCTGTGCAAGCCAAACTTCAAAACGGTGAATCTGACGATGGACTCACTTTCGCGCACAGCAGAAATGTAACGTTCTAGGGACTCAAATGCCTCTTTAGATATGTTATTCTAGACGGGACACCAACTGAGCACTTTCGCAAGGAGAACAAGTTTGCTGTAAGCGTTGTGCGAGAATTGCCTGAGTTCTCGAGCGTGTTGAACTGGTAGTGTTAAGATGTACAGAGTGCCTGCATATTGCACTAGAACGTTCAATTTTCTTCCAGAAAGTTAGAATGCTTATTTGACGCGGTTTTGTACCCTTACGCGTCCCAAAAATTGTACGTGCCGTAGTGGAGGGCTCCGGAATAATTTCGACCACCTGGGGTTAAAGATCCCCATGTGGTCGAAATTATTCCGGAGCCCTCCACTACGGCACCTCTTTCTTTCTTTCTTCTTTCACTCCCTCTTTTATCCCCTTCCTTACGGTGCGGTTCAGGTGTCCGCCGATATATGAGACAGATACTGCGCCATTTCCTTTCCTCCAAAAACCAACTATTATTATTATTTTGATATATAGGAGCATTTTTAAGAATGTTCTCAAAGAGCTCAAGAGAAGCTATGCTATCGCAATAAAAATCCAGCTACTGACACTAAAGTGACATGAACTCCAAGTCTGACATGAAATCTGTAGTGTGCCATGCGGTCTCGACTGAGAAAGGCGATGAAAGGCCACTTAATACCCTGTGAATTTTGAGGCCGCACTGTCACAAGAGTTCAACAGAAGTTGAGAGTTTCGCGGACATTATGATTGTAGTAACAGCTCCAAAAACGCATTTAATGCTTTCAGATTGATGACCACTTTTGTGTCAGTGCAATCAAGGACATTTGATTGCATGTTAATGTTTGTGGAGAAATTCCTTTGTTTGTTTGCCTTTATATTGGTTTATTGCTAAATTGTTTTCCCTAGGAGCGATTTTTTAGTTTTATTTCTTGCTGTATTGCCTAATTTGTTGAACAATATTTACAAAGTTAAGTTCTTTGTGATTTCAGTAGTGAGGCTTTAGAGGGAAAGCATTAGGAGACAAATTAATAGTAAAAGTGCCTCGGTTTGGTCCCGCTGAAGCTTTATAAGTGCTCGGTAACTTGTTTATTAGCGTTGCAGTAAATATTTATACGATATGACACGATTTTGCAAACTGCATTGAATACTCGTGAAAGAATACACAATTGGCGAGGACATCACATACTGTTCTGTCTCTACGGAGGGAACGAAGCGTGCGTTACAGCACGCATGCAAGACCGCAGGCTGACAAAAATGGTCGTAAAAAAGTTCAACCTTGGATGCCGTGTGCAATAAAAATTGAACTGTTCTTGAGCAAAAGTAGTGCTTAATATAGCTACTCATAAAACACCTGCGGTTGGAAGAATGATTTATATGGAAGTAAATAGCAGGGGACGCTGGAAATTCAATTTGCAAAATCATTTCGCGTAGCTGTCGATTTTTTATGCTTTTCATGTCTTGAAAGTAGATAAAAAACAGCGTAGATATAAAGAACCGAAGGTCTAAAGAAATCTTATTATGTACAAATATTCCCTTCAGAGGAAACTGTGAACTCCTTTTCATAATACTAGATGTTGACTATTTTGAAGGAATGAAAGCTGATAGAGAATATAGTTGGCTATACTGTGTTTAGGTGCACCTAAACGAACGTACAACATTGAAGATTCTTTCTGGAAGACTTGGGCGCCGCAGCAGGGGCCAAGTGGTTGAGCATCCGCCTCGCATGCGGGAGGTGCGGGGCTCGATCCCCAGAGCCACCGGGTACCCACCGGTGATACATTGGGTACAACTTTCCCCTGGTCTGGTGCTCGGCTTATTTAGGATGAAATGCTTGGGAAATGGGTCTTAAGCCCCACCTAGAGAAATAAGTAGAACTACCTTGTGCCATGACGCTCTTTGGGCATAGATGCCTTTGCACCATGAAAAAATCCATAATCATTGACTTGGGTGCCACTTTGTATTATAAATAAGCATTTTTAACGCCATATATTTAAGCACTGCAGCCTTTGTGCATCACATGTTATTTTGTTATCGGTCCAACGCCGTAAATTTAGGTCGCTGCTTTTCGATGAGTTTGACTGCCCAAGGCTATGCCCAGATCTCGAAGTTCACCGGTGAGCTTCACCTCGGGCTGATGCACTCCCTATTGAAGGCTGCAGTGTCGATTAATTGATTGCACAGGCTGAGTGCTAGCTGCCTAGTTTTAAATTCGCATTGTGCACCGAACATTTCGATGTGTATGCTTATTCTCTCAGTGTTTACCCCTCTCATTACGCAAGACGCGGACACTCCGGTAAGTGTCACCTTTCCTTTTTTTCTAGTGTGTTGTCTTAACAGGAGACGTTGGCTCGCCGAATGCATAGCAGCAGAGTCAACGTTTGACCACATACATGTTACTGGGATAAGGTGGAGCTTAACTATCAGTACACCTAAACAGATCGGTAACAAGCTGGCTTAGGGGACCGAGCTTGAAGCTGGATTGGTTTTCTTCACTGAGTTTTCCACACGAGCCTATCGTAAAATAATCTCAGAGCAGCGAATCGCGAGTTTATCAGGTTATTTCCAAGACAGGGTACAGAATGGAAGTATATTTATCCTGTCTTTGTGAATACATAATTTTTCAGACATGCTAAAGTGAAGTTCGTTATTGCAATTTGATTATTGGCTTTCCCCCGTATGTGTGACCTTTGCTTGGTGCATCACCGTGGAAACAGCTACAAGCTGAACATTTACGCAATATTTACGTGGCTGATAATTTTAAAAATAAACGGGTACGAACGAATCGGCTTTAAACAAAATTAACACGTGGGAGAGCGCTTCTAGTTGTGAATTTGAAGGTATCTTGAAGAGCCCTCATCCTATGTCAAGATAAACTAACCACATCGTTCAAGTGAATAGCTTCTCGAATAATCGAAAAACCAACGTTGCAGGCAGAAGTATGATTTTCAGACAGTGAGGAAAACAGTGAGCAATATTAGACTAAATAAAAAAAAAAAGAATATCCAGGCCCACTGTCGTGTGACATCGTGAGTGGTACATTGCATGCTAATTCACTGCAACAATGATATAATCCCCCTCCCCTTTCTTTAGCAAGAGGCAGCCACCGCCGTGCCTACAGATTTAGATCCGCTATGTTTAAGACACCAAATCTCAAAGCAGCATCTGTGACAGCATAGAATGTAAAAAACAAAACAAAGTTCGGCTTTAATAGAAGGACTTTCCATCTTGTTTCACGCAGTCAAATGCTGCAGACTAAGTAGGACAATCTTCAACAGATTTGAGCTTGTTCTTGTCTGTTTTGAGGCAGATGAACATAAGACTACATACTGCCGGAGATGCGTCTGTTTGGTGTCAGTCGCATATTCCTTCTTCGCTAGGTGGGTTCAGAGCAAATCTTATCAGATGACCTGACTGCTGCACAGAGACGCAGAAGACGTCAGAGCCGCGTCTCAACGGAGAGAGGGAACGAGGGTGGCAGCCGGACGGGTCAATAGAGGTCCGTGCGATGTGGGGACTCAAGTCTGTATGCCGCTTTCCGCCACGTCCGGGCGTGTCAGCTGCGCACTGAGGCAAGTGCACCCGACGGGTGCCAATTATTAATGCCATAGGGATGAGCTTCTCGTGCTCGGTTCTGTAGGGAAGATAGGTGGCTCCGGTCAAATGAGCTAGGCGACGGTGTGACCGCGTTTTTGCGATTCCTAGGGGCTAAAAGTTTATACAGTCGACTGTGGATGGTTCAAACGCAAAGGGAAACGAATATTTGTTAGAAATATGCGGAGTTGAAATTAGGGAGAGCTTCTTAATGCCATGATGTTGATGGGACTATAGGATCAGTACGAATTAACCTAGAGTTCGAACTCACAGAGATTGGATTACCGAGATGTCACTCATATAAGGTGCTTTGATTTAGGGTTTGATTGTTTTCGTAATTTTGGGTCTAAAAATCAGGCGACGTTTTTACAGCTTGACTTCTGGTAAAAATCCGGTTACTTCGCAAGAAACTTTATATTTCCCATTTTTCAGCGTCATTTTTTTCCTTCAAAACAAAATTTACTATTAGCTGGGCATAAAATGATCAATCTTCTTGATTATTTTTTTCATAACGAATATAGAAATGAAAGATGCGCTAACAAGTTGTTTACCTAAGCAGATAGTTCTTTTTGTTTCTAGTTTATTAGGTTTATTTTGTCTCGAAGATTAACGTCTTTTGGTAAGCGATTCCGTGACCGCGCGCAAAATCTGCCGGCCTTTGTTTGTTCGCTACTGAAACTGAAACTCAGGATAACATCGGCCATTTTAAACACAAGAGCAGGGCGTCGTTAGCGTGGCTAGCGCTCGACACACTGCTCCTAATAAGAAGTGGGGTTAATGTTCATTCTTTCGGTTACTACATCTGATACCTAATTTTTGACGCATTGTCAAATTTCCTGTAATGTCGTACCGGAATAAGGTGCGACATTACAGGGACATGATTGCACACCGCTCCTCGCACTTCCGCTAATCGTTTCCTCAGCGATGGCTGCTAACCAATAGTGCCCTATCTTTACATTGGCCCCCACTCCAATCACATCTTTAGAAACAGCGGCTCGGTGCCTGATAACAGCTGCGCTGACATGGTCCTGCAAACGTGCTACTACAGAATGAAAATTTCAAGTTCAGATGCGCTCTTTGTGTTTCTGTCACCGGAAAGCTCACGCAGTGACGCTTACCAGCTCTTGTATCTAGTAAACTTGGCAAAAATAATGTAATAGCGCTGCTAAACTCAAAACTCTGAAAACAACTTCTGAGTGTGCCGGCGAACCACTCACGCAACAGAGCAAGATGCATGGTTCTTCCTGTCCTTGCCAGAATAATTCGCGCCGCCGCCGCAGCGTTGCGTCAATACCGTGAAAATCGCCAGCACAGTAGCAGAAATATTCAGGACCATAATGACGAGAAAAATGATGCAGAAGAATTTGACATCCAACAAGTAAAGGGAGAGGAAGTAAAGAAAGCCTTGCAAGCAATGAATAGGTAGAAAGCGGTGGTGAGGATCAAGTTAACTGCTGATCTGTTGAACGATGATGGGGAGGTTGTACAAGGAAAACGAGGAACAAAGAAACGCAACGCCTAACGAACTCGAACGGACCGGAAATTGGGAACAATGCTAACATTACCTCAATCCAAAAGAAAGGGGACGCCAAGGAGTTGAAAAACTAAAGACTCATCAGCATACTATCATTAGTTGACAAGCTATTTACTAAAGTAATTGCTAACCGAACTAGATCAACGTTAAATTTTAATCAACAAGTTGCTTTATTAAAGGCCACTCGACAGTAGGCCATATCCACATCATAAATCAGGTGATCGAGAAATGCACAGAATGTAACCATCCCTTGTACCCTTGTACATATATTCGAGAAAAATTAAGGCTGCTCGAATAGCATGAGGGCAAAAGGCAAAGGAACGAATACTATACCACGGTCATTTCTTTGTTGTGTTTCGTTGCCTTTTGCCCTCGTCCTGTTTACGCTGTTATAACTTACCTCAGAATGAACCAACAGGCCCGCAAGAATGTTCTCCTATATATAACATTCATGGGATTAAGATAAAGCATTTGTTTCTGTCGAAACCGTAGCAGCCTTGCCAACATAGCAGAACCGGGGTGTATAAAAGGCATATGTGACGGTACTGGAAAATACCAACAGATTCTGCACAGCCACAATAGTCCTCCATAGGCAAAGTGATAAGATCCTAATAAAGGAAGGTGTCAGACGAGGAGACACAATCTTACTAGTAGGGTTAACCGCGTCTTTACTGGAGGTATTCAGAGCACTAGACTGCGAAGAGTTGGGGACGAAATTTAATTAAGAATACGCAAAATTATTAACGTAATTGCTAAGTAACTGAGGGGACGAATTGCAAAGCATAATCGTGATCCTAGACAGGCAGAGCAAAACGATGGGCCCTAAAATAAGTGTAAAGAAATCTCAAATAACGGGCAGTAATCTCAAAAGGGCACATCAGTTTACAATGAGCAGCAAGTACTGAAGGTTGTAAGGGAATACCTCTACTTAGGACAAGTAGTAACTGCGGACCCAGACCACAAGAAGGCAATAGCCAGGAGAATAACAATGGGGTGGAGTGCATTTGGTAGGCACTCTTAAGCCTTCAACAGCACCTTACTAATATCCCTCAAGAAGACATTATATATCAACTGTATTTTACCACCATTCATCTATAGGACAGAAACGTGGTAGCTAATTTTGAAGAGTGTTGTACTTAAATTATTAACAGCGCAGAGATGAATGCATAGGAAAATGATAGGTGTTATGTTAATATACAGAAACAGAACACAGTGGGTCAAGGAACAAACACGCGTTAAATCAGTATAAGTCATGACGAAGTAATGGTCACGGGCCCTGCGTGTAATGCGAAGGCAAGACAACCGATTGCTCTTTAGCGTTACGGAATGGATTCTATGAAAGACAAGTGTAGCATGAAGTGGCAGTGAGTCAGAAGGGGGATGAAATCAAGAAGTTTGTGAGGCCAAGGTCGCAGCTGGTATTGGGCGCTGCTAATTAGAACAATATCGGAGAAACGTTTGTCCTCCAGTGGATGCAGTTAGGCTGATGGCGACGAAGCAGTGCAAACATTCTGAGTAAATAGTACCGACACCTCGCGAACTAGCAGCCATCTAGAGTGAGACAATCACAATTGCGCGCGCAGATTCGTTATCTCGGAATAGAATCGCGCATTAGAAAGGAAAACAAAGATAAAGAAACTTAGGAAGCAGCCCATAACAGCATGACAAGTGGGAAGATGACTCGCATTAGGCGATGATGCACCCTCGGAGAGCGTTGGTAGGAGCGCATTCGATGAGATTTTTCGTTGGGAGTCCTTTCCGGAGAGCCACTACGCTGTCCACCCATTTGTGGCGCGGGATCCAGTAGTTATCAAAACTACCTCGATGGCAAACACGCGAGCTGTTGAGCTGCTCAGCCGTTGAGCCGTTGAGACCAACTTCAGCTGCAGCTTTCTTTTCATATGAAAACAAAGAACAAAATATTCCGAAGTGTACAAGTTATCACAGTACTTTTGATGAATGACCGGCTGTGGTTTCGTTACTTAAGTCGACATGATCTCTCTGGCGCAACGCGTTAAATGGGCGCAGAAAACAACGCTACTCATCTTTTGCACGAACACACACACACAAAAAGAGAGAAGCATCGAGATAGTTTATGCGACTTTTTCATCCCGTACGACGAGAAATGTGCGCCGGCAAATGCAAGTGGAGCACCGAAAGATCTCCGGCACGCTAGGAATTCGACAGGAGACAGAACACCGGCAGTCATGAGCGCTGCCAACCGGGAGGCGTAACGCGCATCATTCGCATGGGCATTTTCCTTTTTACTATACTTGTGCCCAGTGGCGCGCTCTCTCTGCGAATAAGCTACAGGAGCGCCGTTAATTAACCGAGGAACGCGTATGGCATGGGCTCGCAGGCGCTGACTGCCGAGGCGAAGCTACGACCTCCAACCCTTGATAACTCTCGGCTAACTTCCCTTTTGGAACCACTGTCACGACCACACTGCCGAACTCAAACACTTACTGAAATAGATGAGCGAACAAAGCTCGTATCCAACTCTTCCTTCCCTTCCTATCACTACTTATAGTGTGGACTTCTCTTTGCGGACTTGATGCTGATATTCATCGCCACTGAGCGTATAACTACTTACACAAGACAACCGCTTCGGTAGATTGTTTCCATGAATATTTCTTGTTCAACGAGACAACAGATTGGTCAATCGAGCTTTTGTTAAGAAGCGACAAATTCTGTTTACAAGAAGCATGTTGTGTATCAAGTTCTTATTTCTCATTACTCTCGCCTGCCGAAAATGAAAGAACACACCTGAGGTGGAGGGGCTGTTCAAACAGAGCCCCAGCGAGGCACTTTTGGTCTTTTATTCTTTGAAAACCGGCACGGCCACACCGCTGCTACCACCGCGGTATCCGTAGCACACGTGTTCGTCTAAAAGCCTTTAGTAGGGAGTCGGCGTTGGTTACTATTTTAGCCATTAGTCAATCGAACCCATGCACTGATTAGCAGCTTCTCGGGTGCCACTCCCAAAGCAACTGCAGTTGTCAACGTTGAAATTCGCTTTCGCTTGCGGAATTTCCCACTACCTGAAAGCAAGCGGCCATGGGAATTAGTTAATAAAGTGGTCGCATTTGCGGTCGACCGCGTTGCAACAGACTGTGTGCACTGTAATAATGGGTGACTGTGACGGCAATTCGAAGGAAGGTGAATAGCGATACTGGGTAAAAACAAAGTGACCGTAGCTTACTCTTGCATGCCTTTTGCCGGTTTCTGTGCTTTCGCTTTCTTCTGCACTAGGTAGCCTCCTGGCCCTTCATTTACATATTCGACAAGGGTAGACCGCAGGCAGAAACTCTGAAGCAAACGTGAGGCAATTTTCGCCGCGCCTCCCGAACGATCGCACTCGCCCAAAATAGAATAAAAAGCCGCTTGAGCGTCACTCACTCGTCGGTCCGCTGTGAAGTCATGCTTTGCCTCGGATCACACCACTGAAGGCTCTGGGATAGAGTGTTTTCGATAGGGCCTAACGGGTTATTGATCCAGAAGCAGGCCGAATTCCTGCTCAATGCAAACGCGCAGTGCCGACGCATTTTGCGCCCTACTGAAATTTCTCGTGAGCCCTCGCCCGCTGTATTTTTGCTTTATACATGTCCGCTCATTTGCTCAAACACGAAGGCATTACCGATCCCTTTAAAGCATGTTATTTTACATAGATCTCTCCTTTACAAACTTCACATATTGCTATGTCTTAGTTTAACTATAATTGTTTATATTTTAGGCATAAAATTTGCTTTACTGTTATTTCTTCCTGTAATGAGTCCCTATAAAAAAATTACGGAGGCCATTTAAGCCTACTGACGTGCTCTGAATGCGAAGGCATTGTCTCATCATGAGCTCTGTTGCGAGGTTCATTAAAGATTCCTTTTTGATGACACACCTACTCATTAGCATACAGTCGTAAGGAAACGCAAAGATGAGGTCCAACTTTATTTTCCAATAAGTAGCTCGGTTTTGTGGCTTGCGGGTTTCGTGCTCGCCTCACAATCTCGTGGTTCTTGCTTAAATCCCCCGCGCCTTTGATTGAAATTTCATTTTTCTTTGCTGTAGAAGTCACTATCTTATAGTCTACTGCTGACGTCATGCGAGACGATGGTGACGCCACTGGCGGGTTTTTGGACCACTGCTGCTGGTCAGCGCCACCAAGTTTCGTTTCCGATTACCCATATAATGCCTTCGCATTAATATGGCGCCCCGCTCCCGTACATCATTCTCTTCGTCATGGAAATGGATATTTGTACAGAGGAAAGTAAGTTCAAATCACACAATATGAGTAGTGTATACGGAATCAATGAGTGATTTCCTTGAATGAGGAAGCCCTGAAGCGTTTTGTAGAAATAAGCGTAAATGGCAGCAAACGCGCGCCAAATGTACACTGCAGGTGTTAACATGAAGAGCTGAGAGGAATTCACCTGCGCTGCAGGCGTACAAATTCTAAGCCTTCCGTTCTACGAGGCAACCAAAGTTTCTACTGCTTCTAATGCGGCTTCGACATTGGCACTCTTTTCAGTCATTCATCCCCCCAAAAAGGAAACCAACATCTGGTCTCGCGTCGCCTACACTTTCTTTTTTATTGCGACAGTGTGCCTGCTGGCATAAAATATTAATTACACTTTGCGCTTCATCAAAATACGTCTTCCTTCAGACAACGTTTTAGGCCTCTCCAGAAGACAGATGACGCAGGTTCTGCCAGAGTTTTTATTCCCTGTTACCAGGAATTTAGTTTTGGGCAATTTCTTGACTCTAGAGTATTAAAGTAAGTTAAGAGAACGTACCCTCGCGATAGAAAAGAAATGCGAACAGTGCCGGGCCTACGCGCTCCGGTGTTTGCCTTTATTTTTACCGCGCGTCTGTCTGGGTGGTAGCAAAAAGATTCCAGCGTCGTTTTTTTACCACCCAGGTACAAGCGCGATAAAAAGGGATCAGAACAGTCATATGGGCGCACAGGCCCCACGCTGTTCGTAATACTTTGTATCGCCCGTGTGTATTCGCTATGCCCAGTCAATATTTTCACACTTCGACCTTGTTAAAACGGGGCTTTCACTTTGAGGGAATGCTCGTGCCATGGTCGGACACTGCCACCTGCGTAGTCAAGAAGGGACCATTTATGACTGTCTTTTCTGCCAGGATGCTGGCTTCTTTTCGGACATACTACAGCGAAGTCTCCGAAAAGACATCGACATCATACCGTACACAAGCCGATTTTTGCTGCTGTGTGTGATTTTTGCTGCCTGTGTACTGTGTGATGTCAGAGCACGTTAAAGAACCCCGGGTGGTCGAAATTAACCGCAGCCCTCCACTACGGCGTCCCTCATAGCCTGAGTCGCTTTTGGAAGTTAAGTCCCATGAACCATGCCTAACCAAACAAGAGCGCTCATTGTTTTTGTTTCGTCGCAGACGGCGACAGCACCGCCAGTGACACTCCTATTGCAAACGCACACAAAAGAATAAACCTTGTGTTGCTTGAGCCTTTTACTACTTCTGATATTGAAACGTTAAATACAGAACGTTTGCTGTTATTAGTAAACAGTAAGTATAATCAGAAAACAATGCTTTTCCACTTGCTTACATACTTGCCCATAAACGATCGCTTTACAGATGAAGACACGAAGAAGAATTCAATCGCATTTCTCAGGTTTAGCAAAGACGAAGAGGTTCTGTGAAAGCATTCTGAAGCCTCGTGAGCTGTCTGAGTGCTACGTTTTGTTTCCATTTTTGGAAGCAGCAATGATTTGTGACGTGGCGTTTATAGCCCTGAAGCTACTCGCGTGCTATGAGGATCGCCGTAGTAGAGGACTCCGAAATAATTTTGAACGAACAGTGTTCTTGATCGTACAACGACGTCACTCAGCAGACGAGTGTTTCTGCATTTCATCTTCATACAAAAAGGTTGCCATGGCCGTAATTCGATTCCACAACCTCGGTGTCAGCAGCCACCCTGGGCTTTGAGAATGCGCCATAAATTCCCGCCTGCCCATCCGCCACCCTACTGATGCCTTGTGGGAGCACTTGCTGCGCCTGCTTTTGCCCGGCGCCAGCTTATGCTAGACCGTAGTGCGCTGCTAGCCAACGCGGTGGCAGACTTCGCAGCCAGTGCACAGCTGCCGAAATATAAGAGGACCGCACTCAATGGCGGGACCTTAATAAAGTTTATGCGTGTCTCTGAACGCTTCCGTTTAAATGGCATAATTACGGCGTCACCACAGCGGGTGTGTTGAAAAGAAGGTGAGGAGAAATTTTTTATCAGGTATTGGTTTTCTTCACTAGTTAAGGAAAACCAGACAATAAAGACACACTCTAGTAAGATAAAATCTAAGACAACGGAAAGGGACGCTTAAGCTGCGAATTATGGGTAAGACGCGGTAGCGTTAGTAAGTTAACGCCCATATACGCGGAATTGGTCATCGTCAACTCTATGTTGATATTTCCATGGCAGTACTCATATCGCTCCTTGCTCAATGGTGCACCCGTTAAAGAATGTGCCATTTTCCTGCAATGGCAGGTGCTGCCCCTAGTGGGTCTTGTGCGACCCAAGTTGCTCTTACCGAGCAACATCTCGCGGTCAGTAATTAATTTAACTGGCACCTGCCAAGGTGGTTAGTTAGCTCACGGTCCGGTGGACTGGTTGTAATGACGCCACAAGGTCACGTGACCTAGGTAACCCACCTAGTCACCCTACGCTACTCTATCGCTCACGACACCGACCACGACGCGGACGGTCGCAGATTTTCTGCCCAACGGGAGCCTTAACGTTATCATGTTAAAAACAAATAATAAAAACCAAGCGCAAAAAAAAACAGCGGACTTCATTAGAGATGCGCGGGAATTACACAGGTTGTGACATTCCGTGTTCGTGGCTGCTACAGTGTAATTTAGAGGTCTTTAGAACCTGCTGGTAGAAAAACAGCGCAGATGAATTGGGGAAACGGACACAGAAACGTGAAATAACAATGCGAGATTTCGGGCAGAATAAAGATGTAAATCAGAGCATTATGCGTTGGTCTCTTGGGGAGGTACCGGTGAAAGTTGTGTTCCACAATGACGCCACGCAATAAGAAAAAACTTCATTGCGGCATCATCCGGCAAAGTCTGGTTTCTTTGATATCTCGATGAATAGCAGCAGTCTAAAAGAGAGATAGGCCGGAAGAGCCAGAAGGCACTTCATCATTCCTTTATCTAGGGTCAGCCCAATAGCACCCTCGATATTTAGGAAGTTCCCTGGTGTAAGAGGATGAAAACCGACAGCAATGAACATCAATTCTCAGGGTTACCCGGGCGTCGAATAAAAAGCGGAGCCTCGAAGCCCACAGGGTCATATTATGCTGGTGGGGTATACGATGCCATCGCGTTCCGGCACTGGGCTTCACATGCCGAAAGGAGAAGAATAAGAAAAAAAACACACGAGCACTGCAGATAGTTCCACGCGTAGATAGACACTAGCTTGTGTCTCATATTTTATGCGCTCTCAGCAACTCAGGCAAAGCCACAAACGACACAAGATTTGCAGGCAGAAAAATGTTTGAGACTGATATAGGTGAAACAGAAAATCAGAGTGAGCGTATGCATATTTTATTTTAGTTTAACGTGGGCGTTCTGAGAAGCTCATATAATTTGCGGTCGGATAGCTGCCTCGGTTCTTAGCTGAGGCATATTAAGTGTCATGCATAGAGGCGTCGCTGACAGTGTCTTAACCAAGAGCTCCCTGTGTTGCCGGTAAGTTCATAGAAGGTGCATTACAAGGAAGAACAGTGAAAGAAATGTAGATGACGCACCACTCGCGGAACGAACAATCAAACTACAGATCTTTTCATTCAGTGATCGGTGCTCGGGCGGTCAGGAGCCGTGCCAATTAAAGACAGCAGCGCTAAGCATGAGCTCTCCATACACTTTCGTGGACTTCGCAGCAAAAGCGACTGCGAAAGAAAATGAATTTTTAGATATGGTTCAACCGTGCACTGATGCCTATGGGAACAGAGCAGACTAGTCGGTTTCATCTAGCACCACACCCCAGAAGCATTCATCTCGGAGAAATCCTTTTACAATAAGCGAGCAATCAAACTGCGGATCTTTTCATTCAGTGATCGGTGCTCGGGCGGTCAGGAGCCGTGCCCATTAAAGACAGCGGCGCTAAGCATGAGCTCTCCATAGCGTTTCGTGGACTTCACAGCAAGAACGACTGCGAAAGAAAATGAATTTTTACATATGGTTCAACCGTGCACTGATGCCTATGGGAACAGGGCAGACTAGTCGCTTTCATCTAGCACCACACCCCAGAAGCATTCATCTCAGAGAAATCCTTTTACAATACGCGAGCAATCAAACTACAGATCTTTTCATTCAGTGATCGGTGCTCGGGCGGTCAGGAGCCGTGCCAATTAAAGACAGCAGCGCTAAGCATGAGCTCTCCATACACTTTCGTGGACTTCGCAGCAAAAGCGACTGCGAAAGAAAATGAATTTTTAGATATGGTTCAACCGTGCACTGATGCCTATGGGAACAGGGCAGACTAGTCGCTTTCATCTAGCACCACACCCCAGAAGCATTCATCTCGGAGAAATCCTTTTACAATAAGCGAGCAATCAAACTGCGGATCTTTTCATTCAGTGATCGGTGCTCGGGCGGTCAGGAGCCGTGCCCATTAAAGACAGCGGCGCTAAGCATGAGCTCTCCATAGCGTTTCGTGGACTTCACAGCAAGAACGACTGCGAAAGAAAATGAATTTTTACATATGGTTCAACCGTGCACTGATGCCTATGGGAACAGGGCAGACTAGTCGCTTTCATCTAGCACCACCCCCCAGAAGCATTCATCTCGGATAAATCCTTTTACAATAAGCGAGCAATCAAACTACAGATCTTTTCATTCAGTGATCAGTGCCCGGGCGGTCAGGAGCCGTGCCTATTAAAGACAGCGGCGCTAAGCATGAGCTCTCCATAGCGTTTCGTGGACTTCGCAGCAAGAACGACTGCGAAAGAAAATTAATTTTTACATATGGTTCAACCGTGCACTGATGCCTATGGGAACAGGGCAGACTAGTCGATTTCAACTAGCACCACACCCCAAAAGCATACATCTCGGTGAAATCCTTTTCCAATACATATTCTGAGCATGAAAAAACGATAAGAACACGGTGTTCCAGCTCGCTTGCCCAAATGGTCAAAGCAATATCATGTATGAGTGGATGCCGCAAAATTTTGCCCTTTAGGGTCTGCTTACACAGATAGAAGCGTGTCACAACTGCAGAAACAGCAAAACCATTCTCACAAATTTTTTTAAAGAGACGAGAGTACTACTTTCATGCACCTCAAACCATCTCTCCGCAATAACACGAATGACATTTTTGTAATTCCTGTAACCAGCAATGTGCAGTTACTAAGTTGGTAGTCGCCTACCACTGTGCTCTTATACCGTGCTTTAGACCACCAATTTGTACCTCCTCTGGTGCAGGCAAAGAAGTGGTGTTCATTCCCATCTGCAAGGGAAATCACGAGAGCAAGGATTAGAGCGTAGGATCGCATGGAGGAAGTTTAGCTTCATGTCGGAGTCCTTATTTCTTTTGCTTCCTTTGTGTGCTGAGGTCGTGATCTTGCCTCCCCGAGTAGCATTCAGGCACACGTGGAACAAGAAAGACCATATAAGCGGGGACAGGCTATTGCATATTGTGACTCGGGTGCAATACGAATTCGGAAGGGCAATGGTTCGTGACATGAGCTGGCCGATGGCCACCACGCTCGAGCTGTGGGCATTAAGAGAAGAGGACCATGAAATCGCTGAATGGGCTGTTCATGTCGAGGCTGAAGCGTCGTTTGAGCATACGCCAAGGGGAGAACACTCGGGGGACGGGTATGTGAACAACAAAAAGAAATACCTGATCACCCCGTACGTCCTTTTAGATACCCGCAGGGCACTCCATACGCTGCATGCATCCACGAATGGGTTAGCGCGCTCATGCACAGCGCATTGTGAGCAAGCAGGCCAAAATGATGCGAAAAAAAGGCGCATAGGAATGGTTTGAATTCCTTTAAGCATAATACTGGCACCTTCACGTGGAGAAAAGGAGCGAGAATGCTGCATTTTTGCATAGATGGTCCAATGAACGGAATTCTCCAAAGAGCAGTTTTCAAGTGAACAAAATCCGTAACATCGACGATGACGTATTGGTCCTGATGCCGCTGAAATATATTGAAGTGAAGGAAATTTGAGGGTAGAATTGGTCGGGTACGCTAATATAAGTGCTTTTGTCACCATCAGTACCGTCATCACAAACATTGGTTATGAACAGTTCTGGACGAAGACGTTCCCACTAATTTCCCATTAGCCTTGTCTTGCCTCAGCTAAGGCCGCACTGTACGTGCACAATCGACGATGACGTATTGGTCCTGATGCCGCTGAAATATATTGAAGTGAAGGAAATTTGAGGGTAGAATTGGTCGGGTACGCTAATATAAGTGCTTTTGTCACCATCAGTACCGTCATCACAAACATTGGTTATGAACAGTTCTGGACGAAGACGTTCCCACTAATTTCCCATTAGCCTTGTCTTGCCTCAGCTAAGGCCGCACTGTACGTGCACATTTACTTATTTCATGCGCCCACCTAACTCTTCTCTGCACTCATGCGACGTTGCCTTTCGTTTGTAATGGTCTGCATAGGAGCACGTTATGCATGTTTACCCAGAATGTGGACTTGGCTGGTGGCTTAGTTAACGGCACGGTGAGAAGCCTGAGAACTGCAGCTTTCTTGCACATCCCTTTTAGTTGCGAGGCAACTGTGGAATAGATATACTACTTTGGACGCAGTGGTGGGCATGATGTAGACTTCCGATGCGGAGCAAAACCCCGCTTTTAAAGTTTGCCCTGAGTTCGCACCGAGCAGTGAGATGGAGTGCGTCTTTGACAATTACTGCGAGGCAGGTGTTGAATATTGCGGGATAGTCGCAGGAACACGTTGATGGGAGCGGGCCGGTCATTCCGGTGCGTAGTAAAATGTAGGTTTTAGGTTTTGTAGTATGTTCTTTCAGAATAGTTAGGACTGGCGTAGAAAACCATTCCGGTGTTTTTTTTTTGATCACAAGCAGCAAAAAAATTACAAGCGACCTGAGAGGGGATCTTCTGGTATATTGATTATTCTGGCGCAGTCTTATGATAGGTAAAAAAATTGCGTTCAAAAACAACTTCCCCTTGGAAAACGCCGTTGTCCAGAATATGTGGGTATGATGACACAGGAGGCCACGCATTGCGAGTCTGGCTCAAATTCGAAGTTTTATGATAGGACCTTCTTCGGCGGTTAAAAAAACATGCAAATATGTTTCACAGAACACAAGGCTTCTGAAGAGCAGTATTCGCATAGAAGATGACCGTTAATTCATCAATTCAAAGTAGGAAACGTAAAAAATAACAAAAATGTGGGAAATATCTTAACAAAATACCTCGACTGCTTCACTTAGCTCTAATAAACTAGCAAACAACTTCTACAGTAAATAGCAGGCATCCTTCACAAAACCTCCACAGTAATAACGCATCACCAAGTGTCGTAATAGTCCTTTGCGCATTCAGTAATTTAAGCACATTATGTAGCAGAGCGTAAGCAATAGGCAGAATTTTTTTCTGTTCACTGACAATTATGCCAACTTAGAGAGAGGAGGTGGGAGGTGTTAATGGAAAACGTATTTTGCTTTTCCAAGCCGAAACGCAGAGCGCTGCCATTGCTCTGGGCGACACCTAATCGACATGCACTGCGCCAAATTAGCGACGAGGCGATGAAAGCATGCGCAACCCGAACAAGTCGCTTGCTGAGCATGATTTGTGAACGAGGCAGGACAGAAGGAAGAGCACGACTATTTTTTAGAAGCCCGGAGAACAACCCTGCTTTCATACACAGCAGCTTTATGAAAGTCGCCCGCAACTCAGCGGAAGTAGCAGGCGTACGACAGGAAGTGAGAACACACGAGTGCCGAATATGAGCGAGGAATATATGTATATATTTTCTCAAAACCTACGTTGCAAAGCTCTTACGTTCGTTCTCATAAAATTAATGTGCTTACTGAAGATATGAAGCAAAGAAATGTCATCGGAGAAGGGAGGTTCTAGTGGATATGAAACTGCACACAAGGAAAGGAATAATTTAAATTTTGCGAATGACCTATCAGTACGCTGCATTTACATTATTCTAACAAGCATCAGTCTTGGCGGTTATTAAAAATGTTCATCCGGGCCGCTGCCGGGTGCATCTGTCCCCTTTGTTCATACAGCTTCCGTCCCCGTTCGTGTCGAAGAGGCGGACTTCGACAAAGTTTTTGGTGTTAAAAGAAGCCCATGTGAACATTTTTCGTTCTTTGTAGTCTTGCTGATAGTTCTCTCTTTATTATCATTTAACCACTTAATCGCATTTTATTCTGCTGCAATGATAAAATGCAAAATTTATATATAGCGCCTTTGTGTGGAACTCTGGAAAGTATAAGGAAAATAAAAAGGCCGAAAGGTTTGGCGAAAAGATGCTCAGTGAAAATGTACCTGAGAAAGTTGAAAATTGAGGCGGTTATTGTTCACGTTTTCAGTCTGTAAAACATGTAGGCTGCATTCAGCGTTGGTAGCATCCTTTAGCACACCCATATATAGTCCATCAGAGGTTTAGCCGTGGATTTAAAAGCGCACTGCAGCCTCACACAATCGTTAGTGGACGCAAGTCTGTTTGACACCGGTATTTCTCTTTTGTGAATGAGAAGTACGCACTTGAGGTTTTCCTTTTAGCAAGCAAGCAAAAAAAAGGGGAATGGCAACTTAGGAAATGTTTGGTTTATGGGGTTTAACTTTTCAAAGCTGCTCAAGCTATGAAGGGTTCCGTAGTGAAGGTGAGGAGTTCGCTGACCTTTCCGCAAACTCGTTGGTCGTGCGTTTGCAAGGAAGGCCGCTCGGAAGTCGCCAACAAAGGGACCCGTCTCGTCCCGGCCTCCCCTGCTTGCGGCGGACGTCCTTATCTACTCCGCGCCGTCACGAGCATAACCCGCCGGGAAGAGCCCTAACCAGATACAGCTGTTGACATGTGCGCGTTGCCAAGGGGTTGCCGAGGCTTCGGGAATGAAGGAAATACGGCTGGGTAGGAGCCGAGTGACCATGAAACCCACTATTCCCGCAACGACTGTCTTCTTCTCTTTCGATGTTCTGTAAAGAACTTTAATGATCGTCTCGTCGGCATATGTTTGTCGCGTGTGCGAAGAGAAAACAAATGACAATGTTAGGAAAGTGGTAATGGCTGCGCCGTGGCAGAGGGTGGTCGCGTTTGTGCTGTTTGTGTACTTGATTGCGACCTCTCCTATCCCAAATGTTTAATCAGTACTCTTTTCCCACTCTGTGATTAGTTGGCGGAAACCTTATTTTCCTTTCCCTAACCACTGATTGGTGAAGTGAGTCGCTTGTAACCTTATTGGTTGCTGTCCCCACTAAGGGCGGAGATGGAGGGTTTAAAAACAAGCTATCTGGGCTGAACGACGTCTGAATTCGTCTGATCAACGGTTTAGTCATGTTGTAAATAGTTTTCTCCTTGCTTTGTTCTTTCTTGTTTTATTTATGTTGTAAACAAATAGTTAACCTTCTGCTTTCTTCGAGTAACGTGAATGTTTGCGAGTTAGAACCACCGGGTCATCAAGAAACCCGGATTTCATCATCAACAAGGTGTTTCTTCTTATCACCACCTGAAGGGGAACACTCAACTGAAGGACTCCATCAATTTCGACCACCTAGGGTTCTTTAATATTCACTGACATCGAACAGTACACGGCCTCTAGCACTTCGCCCCCATCGAAATTCGACCGCCACGGCCGGAATTGAACCCGCGTCTTTGGGGTCAGCAGCCGAGCGCCATAACCACTCAGCCACCGCGGCGGCCATAAAAATGTAAAATATGCAAAGATGAGTTTGGGGACATGATTTTCGGTAAATGTCACTTTCTGGGCGCATGAAATATTCTTGAATACACAGAATATATAGCGATAACATCAGAGAAAGGTACTGCGTGTTTTTTTGTTATCATCGTGTTTTCTTTCACAGCTTTCATAATTTTCTACTTCTTAAATCCTTATACACGGCGATCGCAATTATAAATACCCCGTAAAGAACCAGCTTTAACAGGCAGGAAGATCTTTAAGTCTAGTCAGATTTCAGTCGAATTTTAAGTCTAGGTGGCAGCTTATTCCCTCTGTATTAACATCTGCGGTTGGGAGGAAGTAAATGGGTTTCTTTCCTTTCTCTCTGTTCACTTACTATGCAAGCGGCCAACAATGCTTAGAAACTTCAATCGCACGAACTCAAGAAAGATGAAACCTCAAGAAAACAAAAATGCTTGGCTAAGGATGTCTGAAAAGTTGAATTTATTGAAGGGTACCTCCAGAAGTTTCAGGACTGTACGAACTTAAAGGAGTATAGTGTGTGAAACTTTCCGGAAAAGCATGCAAAATTCCTCTAGGGGTAGCGTTTGAAATGGTGACGTGATCGCCGAGTAAAATCGGGACGGCTTTCAAGCTTCTAGGCAGCGAACAGCGCTAAGTTGGGGTGCGTGATGACGCCATGTTCTGTACCGCTACATTTCAAAAACATAAACGCTTGCTTTGAAGGAAGAAAACCAGTGCCTCCGGAGGGAAAGTTTGCTGAGCACTGTTTGGCACCGCTCAACCACGCGCGGCATGTTTGGTTGATGAAAGGGGAGATAGTTAGCTTGATTTCTTCAAACTCATGCCAAGAAACAACGGAAGAAGGGATGCTGAGAATGACGGAATCTTTAAATTGGTGCGAGTGTAATTGCCGATCAAAACAACCATCACGGTTCTTGAGCTAACATAGTTTTTGTGGCGACATTCCTTATGAAGATGAATTTGGACGCGAATCTTTCAACGTTGCGCATGCAATGAAAATAATGTTTATTTATTTATATCAGGGCACACACTAAAAGAAAGTATTCGCAAGATAAACGGGTGCGTACATCAGACCATAATTGTTGCTTTATTGCCGTTCATTGCACTTTTAAGTAAATTAGCGCAATGAAGTGGACTCTGCTTATAGCCTAAATACAGGTATGCATTCTCACGTTTGCAGATGAGATTTTAACCCACTTTTTGCGTCCACACAGAAGAGATGACTTGGATAACAATAAAGGCCTACGATGTAACTAAATGTGTAGACTGCATGCACAGTATAGCGTACATGCACTTGCGGGTGGAAGCATAGGCTATTAAAGTGCCAAGGCAAGCGTGGAAAGAAAGGAAGACAAAAAGGTAGCCGAATAAAAAGACAGCCTCGACTGACTACATGTAATTTTATGCGGAAATAGTGGGTATGCAGTCCTGCAGCAATTCCAGTCACTGATCTCCACTTGATGGAAATCAGTGAGTGGGCATCTTTTAAACCGTTTTCCCTGCTAGATGACACTTAATCATTATGAACAAAGATTAGAGTCGATTTTTTTTTCTGAAAGCAACCGGGAGCACATAATAAGACGACTTTTCAAGATTAGAGTGGATTTTTTTTTCTGAAAGCAACCGGGAGCACATAATAAGACAACTTTTCAGGCTTCAGGCCACCCTCAAAAAGAACGAGGAATTGCGATCCTTTGGACTTATTCGAAGGAACAATTCGTGACAAAAATGGTCGACATTTGTTAACAATATTTCGAAGTACGGATAGAAAAGAACATTTTCACAAAAACAATACAAGTTCACTTTAAAAGGAAATGCGTGTTATAAGAAATTTTCAATTCAAAAATAATAAAAAAAACATTTTGCTCCTGCTGTTCTTCCGGCCAATTTTATTGGTTGTGAAAAATGGTTTCACTCAAAGGGCGTCCTTGTTTTGGAACGCAGTGTTTCGTACGCTGTAGTACCTTCGGTTCTTAGTTTTGTGCTTGAAATTCCTTTGAGTCGCGAACTCAGCCATCACCAAGATTGACGAAACATTGTACACTTACCAAACTGAGGGCAGGCAGTTCTGCGTAATTATTAGCGCTATGGTCATGCACAGAACAAACAATACTCCACTAAAGAGTTAGACCAGCAGGTGCGGTGCAGCCAGTCAACGTGACTGTCGTTGGCCTGATTTTAACGCTAGTTTTGCGAGTCGGGTGCAAACGGTGATGATGTCCATGCAGAGGACAGACAGCGTTCGTTCACGCCGTTGCCTGAACAACAACAACAACAACAACAACAACAACAACAACAACAACAACAACAACAACAACAACAACAACAACAACAACAACAACAACAACAACAACAACAACAACAACAACAACAACAACAACAACAACAACAACAACAACAACAACAACAACAACAACAACAACAACAACAACAACAACAACAACAACAACAACAACAACAACAACAACAACAACAACAACAACAACAACAACAACAACAACAACAACAACACAGGGAAGGGGAGGTTATAGATACACAAGCTTCGCATGATGCGCTATGTTCATGTACTTTGCATGCGAGGGCTCTTCACGAAGCCCTGGTACAGGTGGCTTGAGAGCTGGAGGGCCAAAGACGCAGGAAAGCGTGCCACGCAAGACGGGTACACAGCGAAAGGAAGCGCACGGCGGAACGTACGCCGGTGCGCAAAGTGCGTTGCCGTGTTATCCCGCCTACGTGCTTCCACCGAGCCCAACGACAGAAAAAAAAAACCCGGATATCCTCGAGTACGTATCCGGCGTAGGTGAACGCAGATGAGGTAAGATGGTTGGGGATAATACGCTGCGTGATTCGGCTTTAGTCATGCAGGTATAAATGATAAAGAAGGAGGCAGCAATGTGTGCGTGTGCACTGGGAAGCCCGCAGGTGGGAGAAAAACCACTGAAGAAAGGATTGAGAACGGAGCAGAGCAGCTAAAATAAAAAAATAAAAATTAAAAACGGAGCCGTTTGCATAGTTATAAAAGTCGAGGAAAAGGGCGTGCTGTTCATTGAAGGCGGTTTAATTTTACGGCATGTTCACTTCCATTTCAGTTAACAGCAAGAATAATTTTAGTATTTTACAGTAACATTTCACAGCTAATAGCTGGCGGCGCTTTGGAAATAAGCCGTCTGCCATGGCTGCTATCCTTGAATGAAGAAAGCAGGACATTATTTTCACACAGTTAAGTAAATATTCTAAGCCTTTGTAAACCAATCTTCCAAAATAAGTTGACTTGTTTCTGAACTCTATTTTGAACCGTTTGGGAAGAGTACTGCATGCTGTGTTGTTTTTGATGCCCTCTAATTGTTCGCAAGGCTTAAAAAATATGTCGGCAGCTAAGAAAGGCCGTTATGAGGAGACAAAAAGAAAAGTTTTTAAGCAGTTGGGACAAGCTACTTTCGTAACCATCGGAAGCACGGTAAATTTTGTCTGCGTTCAGTTGAATGCGAAACATCACTTATTCCAAAAGGTGCTTTTTGACAATCCTTAATTGTTCGCAAGGCTTAAAAAATATGTCGGTAGCTAAGAAAGGCCATTATGAGGAGACAAAAAGAAAAGTTTTTAAGCAGTTGGGACAAGCTACTTTCGTAACCATCGGAAGCACGGTAAATTTTGTCTGCGTTCAGTTGAATGCGAAACGTCACTTATTCCAAAAGGTGCTTTTTGACAATCCTTAATTGTTCGCAAGGCTTAAAAAATATGTCGGTAGCTAAGAAAGGCCATTATGAGGAGACAAAAAGAAAAGTTTTTAAGCAGTTGGGACAAGCTACTTTCGTAACCATCGGAAGCACGGTAAATTTTGTCTGCGTTCAGTTGAATGCGAAACATCACTTATTCCAAAAGGTGCTTTTTGACAATCCTTAATTGTTCGCAAGGCTTAAAAAATATGTCGGTAGCTAAGAAAGGCCATTATGAGGAGACAAAAAGAAAAGTTTTTAAGCAGTTGGGACAAGCTACTTTCGTAACCATCGGAAGCACGGTAAATTTTGTCTGCGTTCAGTTGAATGCGAAACGTCACTTATTCCAAAAGGTGCTTTTTGACAATCCTTTTGCTCATACAAGTATGCTGAAGGATATATAGCACAGTGCCTTCGCTGTGTGTGTAGTGACAAAATGTCTAGTTTTTAGAAAACGAGAGACGCGAGGACTTTTCTTCATGGTGTTTCATTTTTTAGTGAAAATCTGGCCTCAAAGGATCAATTAAGGAATGATTTAGAGCGTGTCCGAGAAGTGATTTCGTAATATTTACAAATATGCATGAACAACAACATATTTTGGCCACACAGTAGTACTGCTACAGCCGGGTTCTCCAGCTATGGGCAAATTAAAAAAAATCTGCACTGCTTAAAATAAAACCTCCCGTGAATCAAAACACCAATTGCTTTCCTCAACACACCAGCAAAGCACATGGCACTGGACCGTAGTTGGGCATCGTTGTAGCTTTTCGTGAGAAAAACAACAGATGTGCAATGGTCCAGACGGAAATACTCCTTACAACGCTCAACTCTCGATGATGTGATCCTGTCAACCGTGCACTACAAATCATCATGTTTATTTTGAAGCTCTCTCCTTCCTCGTCTCACGAACCCAGTTTTCATACATTGCTGTTTCTTACTTTATTTTCTGCATGTGGAGAGACAGTGTGTCAGCAACGAGAGTAAAGTACTGGATCGGGGGATGTGGCGAACGAACAGAATTCGCCGGAATATCGCACCACCAGGCAGGAATGAGTGCAGTGTAGAACGGAACACTGTGAACACCGAAGAACGTCTACTCTTCTAATACTCTGTCTGTTTCGGCTGATAAATGCACCCGTATTGGGTTAAGAAACCGTGCAGTTGTTCAACCTTTTGAGGCTAAGGCGCCAAGGAAGCGACATTGTTGCATAAGGCACGTTTCTGTGTTATTACAAAAATAAACTAGAACGAGACGTTCTGCAGCCTCTAGTGCTTGCTTGGCACTTTGAATTTTTCTTTCTTCGCACTTTTAGGTTCCTTCAACAACAAAAATGGCTATGCCTAACATGCTACCAATTTTTCCTAGCTAACATCGGCATAATAAAAAGTGGACAACATTGGCAGACGTTGTTAAAAAACAATATAAAAGAAGGTTAGCGCGAAAACTGCCCACAAGAAAGAAGACAATACGGGCGCATATTCAAAACTTTTTAATGAGGTGAAAGTGGTTCCATATATATGCCCCCCCCCCCCCCCCTCCCCTACCCCCACACCCATAACCGTGCGCATGAGCAAGCGTACAAGGCAACAAGAATATGCAAGCGAAAGCCTTATCAGAGTAGGCGTGAAAGGAGTTCCATCTCAGCCTCATAGGGGAAAACTGACCTAGATCGAGCCCGCATTTTTGATATAAAAAGCTCACAAAGTTTTACGAGCTGTTTGTTTTCTGCTTCTACCTCGAATCTTCACATCGCGGAGCCATGGCACACGATTGGTGCAAGCCCCGTAGTGTTCTACAAGTCGCTTACCCTTATCATTTTCTATCTCTATTGCGTGTACCCTCAGTCGGTAGTTCACGCAACTCCCCGCTTGGCCAATATAAGTGAAAGCCAATATATGGACAAGGGAACCTCGTAGACGACGTTAGGGGCACAGTTTACAAAACGCTTACCATGCCTCTCCTGACAGCCAATCTTTTGGTTTTCGCAACTTATGCAACGGCTTAGCTAGGCAAGCTTTCTGGGGACAGAGCGCGTCATCGGTACATTAAACCGGTTGCCCACTTTTTTTTCAGGCTGTGTGTGACTCTGTGGTAGAGGACCCCTACACGCCTCTCTTTGCCCTCCATTTCATTTCTGCTTGCACCACCCTTTATCGTCAGAAATCTTTCCACCACAGTGACCAAGACCGACTCAAGGAAGCCAGCTGTAACGAGCCTGCCCAATTAATTATGGAAGCTAGCTAGCATCTCATAGACACACGTACGCTCGACTTCCGGAGCGAATGCTAAAATAAAAGCACTGTCCACCGCTGAGAGCCCCATTGGATACTTCCAAAAGATTATTATAACTTTACAATGTGCTTCCAGAGTGCCCTCTGTGGCATAATTTTGCTGAAGACTGTGTGCAAGCGACGGTGCTGCCCGCTAATAAATGACGTGCCTCAAAGATGTCAGTTAAAATGTTGATTCCTCCAGCGCAATTATTCATATGTACCCATATTTAATTTCAAGAGAAAAACATTTTATGGCTTCAATTTAGAAGAATAGGCGTAGGACAGTTGAAATGAGTGGGTGTTCATTATTTTCTAATGCGTAAATAAAGACACACGTTGCAGTCTATAATCAGTACGACGACCATGCCCGTATGTCGTATCTGCATCCAGTGTCTTTTTGCAACGCAATCTCTGCTATCAAGCAAACTACAGTTTTCGTGCCTCTACTTCATCAATAAATGAAGACGTCATGGTTACTCTGCCGTCGTTTGCATTTTGTTGATCAGTGACCATCCCCTTAATGATAGAAAGGGAGCGCTCGTGTGTTCCATGTGTCTTCCTTGTGTCCTCGTCTTTATTTGCGCTGTACATTTCCATCATGAATCACCAACATGCCCAGAATGCCACCTTAGTCATCCCCTTAACAATGTGCCGCTTAACCACCGCATCCTCGACTCCCGTTTGATTCGCTCCCGGATCTAAAATTTTCATCAGTTGAACTATTTCGCATCAAACCTTCAATACTGCAAACGTATCCGCCGTGAGGGCTCTGTGCCTCTCACTTTCTGCTAATAAGCACAAGGTCAGAGAGATTTCAGTTTGCCTAAAACAAACAGCACCTACACGAGCAATTGCACTGGTTAAATAAAAAAAACACCACCAGTGACTCCATTTAGTTCCGGGAAGAATTACTGTTGGAGTTGAGCGCTTCCTGTCTCCAGGTGTCGACAAAACTGAGCAGATGGAGTACAGGGTAGAGCACGTGTGCTGTGTTAAGCACGACCGCTTCCCCTAGAAGAAGGCAGAAAAGCAACAACTTGCGCCGTAGCGCAGGAAGTGACACGCTGGTGAAACGCTGGGCGGGTGGCTCAAGGGCGGGAAGAAAAACAATCGGCGAGCTCAGCCGCTGTGAAAACAGCGCCGAGAAAAGAACGGAGGGTCACGAAGAAAAATTTGGCAGCAGTGAACCCGGAAGGTGCTACGCTCTGCAGTGGCGAAGTGCACGCGTGAAGACGCACCATCCTTGGGCATGTCCCACCGGGGCCTTTACGCAAACATCGTTACTCGCTCGCGGCCGCATCACAGCCATGGCGGGGGTGTGCCTTTTATGCGATGAACACTTAAAAAGAGAGTAAAAAAAAAGGTTTTAGTCCTACAGGCGTAAAAGTAAGAGCCGAGTGGGCACCCCGGAAACGAGCGTTGTCGTTTTTTTTATAGAACTCACTCGGTGGGTCTCTAGAGATTGCAGGAGAGGAAGCAAAAAAGCGGTAAGAATCGATGCTAGCAAATATTCTAGTTTAGCTGCTTTCTAAAAAAAAAGAAACCGGCTGCCGTAAAGCGCACTTGAGAACGGTTTCGGTCGCAAAGCAATGCAGAGGTGCGGCCACCAAAATATTACGGACCACTCTTACGTGTTTATCATTTCTTACACATTGCGTAGACAAGATACAATGGTTTATTGGCTTCACACGCCAGCGCACCAGCGCCATGTGCTAACCAATGTATAAAGTAATACCCAACAACTCAGTTACTCGTCACCCAGGTGAGAGAAGAATTCGTGACGCGGCGAACACAGCCCAAACAAGTGGCCTGGCTATGTAAAGGGACTTCTGAAAAACCGCGGTGTCAGTACGCTTTGAATGCATGTCGGTGGAGGCTGGAGATGAAAAAAGAAAGGCGCAGGAGATATTGTTTTTACATGAAGCCAGAGTAAAATGACATTCATTAAAATCTCTGCATCCGTGACAGAAATCGTAATCTGAAATAATGTGCTTACGCAACTACCATGAGTCCTGCAAAGTGTAATAAATGGAGAGATACAGACAACTAGTGGTAGAGTTTAATGGTCACTTCCGATCTCATTGTAACGTTGAGTCTAGTCATTGAACACTTCCACCTTATAGAGTATTTAGTTATTTCCAGCAAAAAAAGAACTGCGATAAGCATGTGCAGCTGTTTGAAACCTATTAAGCGCCCAGCACTGTTTTTACAGCGCAGGAAAAGTTTTAAATGCAAGTTACTGTGTCACGCGCGCATCTCTTGCCAGGTAGCATCCACAACACCAGATGACAGGGAACGCAACATTCTAAAATGAGATTAGTCGGCCGCTGCTAGCTAGAGTATGTTAATGAATTCAGAAAGAAATAAAACATGCACAACATTAACGCCGAATGACGGTGCATTTTTATTTGCGCTCTTTTACGAACCCATGCATTAAATGCAAGCGGGGGCACCTTCTCCGTCTGAGCGAATGGTGCTTTGGAGGCTTTGCATGCCACATCGAACGGAATCCCATTCAGTGGTGCACTTTGGGCCAAGAGAGCTTAGGCTGGAAAGCCCCCTCTTCGTTGTTTCCGAGCGAGGAGCTCTTTGGCATATAGTGCGCATTCGAGTGAATGGCACGCGAATTACACTAAAATAGAAACGACTGGCGATAAATGGCTTGCAACGTTTACTCAGAGGTCCTTATCTTGATGTACAAAGCTCAAAATATTTTGTGTTTCTTTGCAAATAAAGTACCTAACGATCCTTATGCTGACAGTTAAAACCTATGGCGCACCTTTCCTTCCGCGATTTTCCTATGCGACAGCTGAAAATTTATCTCTTTTTTTTGCAGCCAGGGGTCCCGAGATAATTGTGTTGCGCTGACATCAGAATTGTATAATGCGAATTGTAATGCTTCGGAATGTGACTAACCATGTATGACAAACTGAGGATGCGCAGAATGGATTCAGCCCGTATGGTACATCATACGCTAGCCTGAACAAAACAGTTGTTGCTACCTGGCAACATGCGCAAATACGAACTGACTGAAGAAGAAGATTGGGCGAGCCAAGTAGCCCCTTGGTTTGATCACCCAATTTGGACGTACTACGCGTGCCTGTATATCTGGGGACGACTTGAGTTTCCGTTCTCTTTGGTAGTCTGAACGGTGATCTTCAGATGCATCGTTTCGGTGCATAAATTGCAATGTTCCTCCCAAGGATTAATTCGAACTGGTTTCTTCAAAAAAGTGGCGTAGACATTTAAGCTTTGCCTTAAGGGTATGACGCAATAGCGTCAATTGCCCACATATGCTGAATTGGACTTTCTCTACTTTACATTCAAAGATCACGAGGAGTCCTCACACCACTCCTTTCGCAGTAGATGTTCAGCGATTCGCCACTGCCTCGAGAGGTTGCTGTTTCAAACAAAACCACCGATGGGGATTGAGAGGCCCAGGCTGCTCTTCCAGGGAAAACTATCGCGACCAACCATTAATTTAATTCCCGCCTGTAACGGTTGGCAGTTTTCTCACAATCCGATGGGCAGGTTGTAATGACGTCGCAAGGTCACGTAACCTAGATGGCGTCCCCGCCCTCTAGGTTGTTGTCTGGCTATTTTTCGTGGATTTTGTGCTCTCGACCAACGACACCAACGCCGACGACGACGTCGGCTTTTCTGCGACACGAGGCCCTTAACGCTATCGCGTTAAGACGTCGCGATTGTGTGTACTTGTTGGTCATGCGTATGTGGGCTGGATGCGTGGGTATATAGATGCCCACCTGCATGCATCATTTATGGTGGCGTAGATGAACAATATTCATGCCCGTTACTTACACCGAACTTAAGGGGCACAATAATTTTGTAACTAAAACATTGTTTTACTACTTCTTTCCTTTCATCGTCATGATCATCATTAGCCTGACTGGGCTTACTGTAGGACAAAGGCCTCTTGCATATCTCTCTAATTAGCCCCGTCTTGTGCCAGCTGCGACCTCCTTATCCCCCAAAATTTAATCTCATCCACCTGCTTAACTGTCTGCCGCCAACTCCTACGGATGCCTTCTCTTGCGATCCAGTCCGTTACCCTTAAGGACCATTGGCTATCTTGAATTCCCATTACATGCACTGCCCAAACCGTTTTATGCTTGATTTTGACTAGTACGTCACTAACCCGCGTTTGTTCTATGACTCTGCCCTCTTCATGTGTCTTTACTTTTCAGCTATCATTTCTGTTTCCATAGCTCGCAGCATGCGTTGTCCTCAATTTACTTTCAATCCTTTTCATTAGCCACCACGTTGCTGCCCCATACGTGAGTACGCGTAAGATAAAGCTGTTATATACTTTTCTCTTGAAACATATTGGCAAACTGCCCATCATGATCCGACCACTTCGAGCACCTCCCCCTTAGTCACAAACTGCTGTTATTTTCAGAGACTATTGCACATTATTTTAGTTTTCAGCCTATTATTTTTAGGCCCAGCATTGTGATTTGCCTGTATAAACCATTGATTATGCTTTACGATTCACCCCTTGATTGAATTAGCAAGGAAATGTTACCTCGTTTCTTGCCAATTGTGGTATCTACTCTGATTGCAGTTATTTTCCACAATCACTGCCCGGAATAATGATAAGTGCCGGAATAATTTCGTAAACAATCTATATATGTTGGGCTTGACATTAGACAAAATAAGGTCTAGGTTCATTTCATATCAGGAAACATCTCCAAGAGAGAAAATCTGCCGCGCTTCAGCGTAAGCACCAGTGAAAGCAAGCACTTAATATAACGGCGCAGACACGGAAAAGCTTAACGGGACGGAAATAATGCCGGAAGATGCCAACCCAATTTCACAGCGAATTTGTTTTGGCGCGTCTGTACCCTGCGCACAAAAGCATGGACCATGAATGATATATTGTGCACGGATCTGTATTTGGCTGTGACAAAAACGTGCAAAGAGGTTACGCGAAGACCGAAGGGCCCAGCATAAGCTGCAGAATGTCGTGTGAAAACTCCTTGGTGGACGACGCCAAGGCTGCAGGGCAATTTGGCCATCCTTCGACCATCCCTAGGGAGTGCTTGTCACGGAAGGATAGGAAAGCACGGAAATGAGAGGAGGGAAACAATAATTAAATAAATTAAAGGGAACTGCCTCATGTAGCTGAGTGCAGTCTCTTCTTTTTCTACCAGCTGCTCATGTTTTTTCTAGGTTTATTATGACTTGTTTTGAAGATTGCGATTAGTTGTTTTAACTCTGAATTTGCGTCAGAAATGAAAAGCTATTACATTTCTAAGGAAAAAAACGTTGTCCGCTTGCGAAAAGCAGATGACAAAATAAATAAACGCCAATATGCATTTATCTGCAGAACGCCGACCATGTGTTCAGTGTGTATTCCTTGAAGCGTTTCGACAAAAAGACGAATGAGTGAAAAATTGAAATTAAAAAAAAAATTACAGCAACTTAATGTTGTATTAATGCCTGAAAGGTCCAGGTAACATTTTTTTGCCTATTTTTTCACTACGTCCACTGAACAAAATTCTCCAGTCTGCGTTACCCCTTTTTAAACCTCTGGGGACTGTTGTCTCTTCTGACATTTAGAAGAAAAGGGGTTTCATTGCAAAAATACTATTTTCTCAATGAAACGCGTAGTTTCGACGGCTGCGGTTCAAAAATGAGTTAAAAAGTGGCATTTATGCTACGCCTACGCGCAGAGGAACCGCACAAACAGTAGTGGCGTAATGATTGAATCTGAAATACCTTCGCACCACCTTATGTATGGGATGAAGCTTTCTGGCGTTCAACACTTCGGCACAAGCATGATCAACGCTTGACATCTATAAATTATGAAAGAATGCGGACTCCGGAAATGCTGTTCTGTGGGCGTATTCCATTCCGGATCTGTCTCCAGTGCTTCTTCATACCATTGTTAAAGACTTCAAAGCGTTTATACCATCAGTCATGACGCCGGAAGAACCAACAGCCGGAAATGGAGGAACAAAATGAGCCTGGAAAGGACTGGTGCAAAATATGGTCCTTGCGTCTTTCAGCCATTCAAGTGAAAATAACTAATTGAAACAACAAGATCGACGCAGTTAGCCAGGCCGGCATGGGAAAATAGGCCCACAAGGTGGGCTTCTACCGCACGAGGCGGATGTAGGGTTGATTGACGGCGGTGCTGATTTTGATCCGTCAAGGGAATGATTTGGTTTGAGACTCTTTTCCTAAGCATCTCTCACCCTAGAAGAGCCGAGCACCAGGCTGAGGGAAATCTTGTACCCAATAAAAATCTGGTGGGTATCCGGCGGCGCTGGGGAACGAACCCAGCACCTCCCGAATGCGAGGCGGATGCTCTACCACATGGCCCCGTCCATGTCCATAAAAGCGAAATTAATGAGATGTTAGGCTTTTATAACACTGGTAGAGGAAAAATAAAAGCTATTGTATGTAATTAGAGTGGATATTTAAGCCGAGCACAAATTACAGAATGAAAGGCAGACTATGGATAGCGTTTGAATGGACAAAAAAAAATCTTCTGTACCACACGCTGATCTAATTTATCATCTAGACTTACTGACGAAAGTTTTAGCTGTTCAAAGCCTGGGTAACGTTTAGTCTAGAAATTGGGGAGGCTTCACAAGAAGCCACCGACGTCGAAGTTTGTAAAAATGCTGCTGTAGCGTGAACTTTTCTTCCTCTCTTTGTAGATCGCAAAGAACAAAGCATTGTAAGCGACAGCACACAGTGATAGCGTTTTTTGCTATATGAACTTGTGCTCACCGTACGCAGCGGCCGGTTCATAGGTCAGCGAGGCAGGGGCATGCAAATCATTGGACTCGCGGGTCAACAATGAACTGGCCAAGGGAAAAACTGACAAAATGTAGGAAATATCGCTACCTACAGGCTTCTGTGCTTCAGCCTAAAGACTTTAACATTTTGTCTTCTTTGCAACTAGGCTTAAAAATCTAAGATTTTGAACTAGTTCGAACGCCAGCGGCCATTTCCATTTGTTTTGTTACCGGGTAATCATTTAGTACCGGAAATAAAAGTGATAACAACAATACGCTCACTGTTCTTTTTCTTGAAGTGCGTGCACATTTCTCGTAAAAAAGAGAAATTTTAGACTCTCATATGAAGCCCAGAAGTTTATTTTGACGGAAAGTTAAATTTAATTTCCCCAAACATTGAATTACGTTGCTAAAGTTCCTGAGAACACAACTTAGTTAAGATATCTCTACTGTGTATTAAGGCAAGCTGGCTTGAGAAACAAGACTGGGATTAATTGGGCCAGCTCGTTTCAGTAAAAAGAGTATGTGTGAAATGTATGCGACTTAAGGCCCTAAGATTAAACATAACTTTTTTCAGCATTACATGGAACGTTTCTCATGCCAGTGTTTCTGATGTTTCTCTCCAACTTTGAGTGTTGTGATGGTAATGACGGTGCCTTTGGGCTGGTCATGCAGCAACTGTTTCTGTTGCTTTTTCAAGATACCCTTCTGGTGAGCTCATGTCGGAAGAGAAGCAGCATGCTTAACAGCTGTTCTTTCCCACACCACTCCCAACAACCACAGCCGTCATTATGACGTGGGTCAGGCTTGTTGCGGCGTGCAATTTACCTTTCGGAAACAACTTTATTCGGTAAGGGAAGAGCCTCCTGGGTCATCCATCAGCGCAGTTCACGCCCTGCAACCAGCCTAATGGGAAACGAGAAATGAAATGCCATGTTGGGAACAAAATTTTTTCGTTGAGATTTCTTTTCATTGCAAAAAATGAAAAAAATATTTCACTACTGAAAATTTGCCATAGTTTATTTTTGTTTCGTTTTGAAAGTACTACCGTTAATGCACGTGGAACACGGCCAATGCACTTAAGATGAAGGGCACATTGTTCGAGCGTCGGCAGGCTTAAGCGTAGTATTCATCCCTTTAGCATGTAGAATTGACCCCCTGACAGTTGACGGCCATCAGTTTCTGTAAGCGGCAGTCTTGGATCAAGCAGTTCCCGAAAGAATATTTTACTCCGTGGGTGCGGGTGCGGCAGTGTGCGGGGAGGCGGCCGTCATGGGGAGGCAGCAGTTTTCTTGGATGCGGCGTTTTTGTGGGGTAGCCAACCTTTCCAGATGACAACACCTATATCACTCTACAAGAACTCCCGCTGACAAACGGTATGCCGATGCGAAACTTTTTATTCTTTGTTTGAAAGTCGATAGCATAGGCTAGGCAGAACGTTCTTCTTCAAAGACCGAATTTGCAGCGGAAAGAATCAAGTTGTATGGCTGGAAAGAACCTTTGAGGCGGTCGGTGCTATGATTCGCTGGCTGACTTGCGAAAAATGCGCTCCAGAGCACACGCCTCTTTCCTTCTTCCTGATTCACTCTTGCATATCTCTACCTGAAGCGATATCACCGTGGCATGACTACTTTTGTTGTCAAGTCTTTGGTGGCAGTCAGTCACCTAAATAATTAAACATGAAAAAAAAATTTTGGCTCCAATCCACGCTGTGAAGGTGGTTTGAGAGCGAAGCTGTAAAACGGCACCCAATTACCCATTGCGACATCACTTGAAAATTCACACACGTGGCTCTACAAAGACTGAAACCAGAAACGAGTGAAATTCACTTATATTTCCCTTTATTACTTCACAACGACATTAACGCCTGCTTTATGATCAGTATGATATACACTGAGATTTTCAGTTCTAACTGTAGAGATATTTCCTCTTTATACCTTCAATTAAATGGACAGTCAGCTGAGGAAAGGAGGATTGAAATCGAGACCTGTGCAGTGAGGCTGTACAAATCAACGACGAGTCACAAATGAGTCACAAATAAAAGTGTACGCGCTCTTATAACTGTGTACAGGAAATTTTTAATCATGAAGAGTTGGAAATAATTTTTTTAAGGACAGATAAAATGATGGCGCACGAAAACTGGCGACATATTAAGTTTCAACGTAAGTACATTAAATGAAAAACGTTTACAGGATGCTGATTTGCGGAAGAGAATTTATTCTTGCGTTGCTCGCAAGCCAGACTGCTAGTATTAACGCGACAGCGTTAAAGCCCCGTTTTCCAGAAAATCGTGTGTCAGCGTTGGCGTTGTCGGCGTTGTGAGAGAAAACCACGAGCATGGCTCTGGCGCGTGGTACCCAGAGACCAACCTAGGAGGCAGGTGGGCCACCTAGGCCACGTGACCTAGCGGCTTCATCACAACCTGCCCAGCGCATCACTTAACCTTTGAACCACTCCACCAGGAAGAGGTATGAGGACTCTTAGGGATCTATGAATGTAGAGAATGACCTTCTGTATACATGGGAATTAGCCCATTACACTATCGCGTCATGCCCTTAAGGCAGAGCTTCAGTGCCCCCTCCAATTTCTTATTATGCATGTATTCTTTGCATTGTCCTTCTTCCCGTGGCCACGTAGAAAAAAAAAAAACGTTTCCATGAACGCGCATCACGAAACCTTTCTTCACTGACTGTACGATGCTCCTGTATCATAGCAGTTGCGTAGGAAAATATTCTCCCGAAAAATGTAAAGCAGAACCGTAGTTATAAATAAATCGCAATAAATAAGTCACGCATTTCATGGAATTGAAAATGGCGTGATTTTATTCTTCCTCACGATGTAACGGCTCCTTGGTGAAAATATTTTGTTCGTACTTCATTCGCATACCCAAATACACACGAAAGGTGTGTTACGGATTCTGTTTACTACTTCACCTTCTGGAGTTTGCAGTTGCTTGCTATGCATTGGTACGTTCTCTAATAAATTAATTCACTGAATATTATTTCGTGGGGCCGTGAATGGATGCAAAATGCGCACAAAGCACATTCCTAGCCTTCAGACCGAACATGTAATAAAAAAAAATCACCAAGGCTTTAAAATCCGTCTATCCCTAGAACTTTTTCTCCGCTGCATATTTACGGTGTTCTTTTCCAAGAGAATAAAAAAGGGTGACAGGGAATCCCGCAGGTTTCTACCAAAAAAGTACAGCTATGTAACATAATGAACTTGAAAATGAGAGTTTAATAAGTTACCTCAATTATTAAGTTACCTATTCTAGATCTATTCCTTTATGGCAAAGTTGAAGTTTGCTAACTGCAATTCTAGATATTAAAATGCAGTGAAATGCAATGAAATGCAGTGACAAAGTATATAGTTTCTCCTGGCAAAAATTTTTCGCTTCGTTTTAAAGACTCTCACGTTTTATGAATAAGTGATCTTTCAGTACAACTATGTCGTTTTGCTGTTCCCTTCATTACGTTGCCAACAGGACAATCCACTGCCATTCATGCGGACTCGCACAAAATTGAAATTGTCGTTTCGAATTCGACCACTTCCACTTCGCATATACCGTCATTTACTGCAGTTTCTTTAGGATTATATCTATCTTTTTTTCTTTTCGTTTGGCACTGCTTCTCCGCATTCTTCTTCAAGATTTCTCTGAGGCTGCCTCTAGATGACGACTATTTAAAACCGCGCGCGCTGTTTATAGAGACGCATAGAGTAGTGAAGCCGCCTTTAGTGTTCGCTGCACCTGTCTTCCAAATCGCTGCATAAAGACGATGTGACAAAACGACCTTCACATCTTGAATCCATTCATGTCTTTCTCTGAATTACGTTTCTTTTATGCTACATGTAAAGAATAAAGAAAAAAATTCGAGGGCAACAAAAGGAGGAGTTACTAAGGGCCTCCAATATTTGCTTTCATCTTTAGACATATATCAGGCAAAAAGAAATGCTGAGACGGTTTTAACGCCTGAAGGAAAACTATTTGCGAACGTGCAAATTTTCTTCGCGTTTCTTATACTTGCCGCTAGAAGTAATGTATGGATGCTCTTGCTCATCCACTGCTACAAAGAATACACTTATTGTAAACTCAAGCTAAAAGATGTGGCAGACAATCAATAGAAAACCATACCAATTTACGAATAGAAAAATATTCAATCTTACCCACAAATCTATTTACCATAGGGCAGTAATTTAAGGTGTGCTGGTTCATTTTAAAAATAGTAAATATCGAACTAAAGCGAATGACAGGTAGTACCGCCGTTTGATAAATGGTGTGCATTCATGGGAAAGCAATACGCATGATGTCGTAATAAATGTGAACTCTACGAGTATTATGTCATGTCGCACCTCTCAGAGATGATAAAGAGGAATGAGCCAGGAAAAAGAAACGATTAAAAGGGGACAGTGATCACCAAGATAAGGGTATCAAGGCCTGCGTAGTGGAATATAACTCACGGGATTGGTCATACACTCCGAAGCATCAAAGTAAGGCGAAATTTTCCCCAGTTGTTGAATGTTTGGTAATCAATTTAAGTTAGTCACTATACGGAGAATAGGGGACCATTTTCATTCCACTATTCCACGTTACCGTTTCGAAAAGAAGCTGCGTGCTGAAAAGGAGTTTTCATCTTATATATATCATTTATCAGTGGTCAGGGAAAGGTAGCTGAGGTGTCTGATTGCACGCGTCACGGTGACACTTGCTATGGTGTTCGACTACTGCGTCCCAGGTCGGCCGCATATGACGAAGGTGAAATGCAATAGCCCCAAAAAGGCACATATATGTTAACCGTTCAGAATATGGAGAATAGACATCAGCACTGAAAATATTGCCGAATAAAGTTAAGAGCTGATGATGCTTTACGCTGCACATCCTGGATCTGCTCTAAAAGTGAACGCTTTGTGTAGTTCTTCCTCACAATTTAAATGTCACGAATGACAATAGTGTGAAGGCACACGCAGCGCAGAAAGAATGACGTAACGCAATAAAGTAGGCGATATCTATTTTAATTCTAATAGTACTTAATTTGTTCCTTTTTGGGTACAAATGCCGTGGCCGTATATTGGTACTCTTGAAGCTGTCAGGTGATGCCGTTTGTACACAGCGCACGATGAGAAGAGAAAATCAAGCAAAACACTCGTCCCTTTAGGAAGGCATGCAAAATTGGAACCAAATTTATTCACCAGTGTGGTCAGTGAGTACAACGCGAAATGATCAAACCGGACGGTTTGAATTTTGGCCGCTGTTTCATGACCTTGTTCGGAACGTTGTGATCAGAAGAACAAAAAATATATATATTTACAGGCGTGTGGCACACACGTGACTTTGAAAGCATTGAACTTCTGCAAATATCTAGGCTACTTGATCATCAGTGGCAGATCCGAGTGATTAAATGTAAGACAGATATTTAGAACGCCTCTTACTTTCCACGGACTATCAATGAGTGGAACAGGCTGCCGGCCGGCGTCACTGAGTGCTGCACGGAAGGTCAGTTCCGCGCATTCTGATCTGATGCGTGACGTGGCGCGCAGCTCTTTTGCGCGTGCCTTTTCATTTCATTAGTGTTTCTTTTTGGAGCGCGGTTGTTCTCCTTCAGTGCATGCTTTTCCTCATCTATTACTAGTTGTGTTTTGTATTTTATGCATTTGTATTTCTGTAGTTGTATTTGTATTGTATTTTTGTTATCCTCTGTACTTTCGGCCAAACGAGCAGAAGTCGTTGTGTTTCCTCCCCTGCAATAATGCCTCCGGGCGCTGCAGGTATCTGTAATAAATAAATAAATAAATAAATAAATAAACAAACAAATAAATAAATAAATAAATAAATAAATAAATAAATAAATAAATAAATAAATAAATAAATTTGATGATCAAAGGTCGTGGCCTCTTTAAACCACTTCTTCGGCCATACAACCACCTACAGGATTTCTTGTGAATTAAAAAAAATTCGACACAGGATCCAGGTACGAACGCCTATTCATGATAGCAGGCCCACCTAAACGAAAAAAAATTCGCTGTGCCGAATTTCCGGCCTTTATTTCTTTTCTCGACCATGAGAGGGATACAGCTTGCCAAAACAAGGTTCTTGACGGCTAGCTCGGTTAAAATGACGGAAGAAGAAAAGTGTGTCAGAAAGGAATATTTTCATAATAACATCGTTAAAATTATAATAGTAGTTTACTTTTTAATCATTATATGGTGACTAATGTCGGGGCTGCTTTCGGGCGAACTGCTTTGTTCATAACATTATACATCGAGGAACTGTAATTAGGTGGGTGTTTTGTAAGGTTTTGTCAATGCATTAGAACATTATTGCACATGATAAATTCAAACACGTATTCATGGATCTTACAACAACCCCCTATAGAAAGCGGCAGCGCCAAGCAACAAGGACGAAAGGAAAACACGAGAACACGGACAAGCGCTGAACTAATTGATGATTTAATTAGTTCAGCGCTTGTCCTTTGTTTTCGTGTCTCTCTTTCGTCCTTGTTGCTTCGCGTTGCCGCTTTCCATGATGATTTACCAACTAGCCCGCACCAAGTTATTAACCCCTTATAATTTAAAAGAAAGGAAACAGGAGCCGTACGGCTGGAAGGAAAGAAAACAACCTGATGCAGGTTTAGAAGTAGCATCGTAACGACGACTTCATAAAAAGAACCAGGTCATGTTCATTTCCGATCTTTAAGAAGGCGGAGGATTTTGTCCGCAGACGAAAGCTTCGAATTCGGAAAGAAACGAGCGGAGCACAATTTCTAAGCGGACAATGCGGTGCAGCAAGAGAAAAAGAAAACAGCAGAAGAAGCAAATAGCCGGAAACTGCTCTCGACAAGAGCTGGAAACCTTAGACGCCTTTCTTCGTGTGCACGCACGGGCATTCGGGAAACGGGTAGCGTCCTATTACATGTCAAGAGATGAAACATAGTCGTACTTTGGATTTTCCTTCTTTTTTTCAGCACGAAACAGAAAAAGAGTTAGCTCCGCACCGGAAAGCGTACACCCTCACGCAATGAGGTCCTATGGCGTTTACTTTTTTCACTGATTACGACGTGCGCTAAAATTCCACCTCAAATTTCAAAGAAACTTCATAAATGTAAGGAGAGTGCAGACGATTGGAAGCACAAAATTCTTTCCTTCGCTCGTGCTACAGAGACAGTTTGTTTGAATTGTCGGCAATAAAACAAAACCTAATTCGTAATATTAGACATTACACATTAGACATTATTTATTTCATCGTGAAATTGTACAACAACATAAGCAAACAACTGTTGGGCCCACAGCCGAAGCTAGTTTAAGCCCATATGGCACACATGCGTTTGTGTAGCAGCTAGCAGCAGCTCTCATAGCAGCGTATGACCAGTTAAACACGTGACGCGGCATTCTGCGCATGAGATAGTCCCAGTAATGAGTCACGAAGAGCGAAAGTAGTATGGAATCGAGCTGTAAAACCACGCATTATGTAAACAATCTTAACGACGGAAGCGCCTCCAGCGTGTGAGAGAACAGTAATGCTTTAATAAAGCATTAATAAATGCTTCAATAAATCATTATTCTAATAAGCATGAAATTCTTTCAGATTCATTCTCGGCAAACTAAGGCGAACGTCGAATGCAAGCCACGCGGAACTTCACTCTGAACTTGAGGGTGAACTGATCTTAGTATACTGAAAATTTTGTGTAGGAAGAGTGTCAAGCAGGAACAAACAAACTTCCCCATGCCATTCGCCCTGAGCGGGATTCGAACCATTGGCGGCGCAAACCAGGCGTCTTCTTTTCTCGATACCCGAGACCAGTAGGCAGTCGTTGCGGACTCCCACACTGCGTGTTATAACCGGTAGTCTCTCAAGCAGTCGGTTGGTAACTGTCATCATCGTTAATCTGTTTGTTCAGCTTCGAGAATGTTTGTTAAGGCTACGAGACGTCAAACGAGCTTAACACGGCTGATAGGTAATACACCAGGAAGGTTTTTTAACAGAACAACAGCAATGACATCTAAAGCGGCTAAGAAAGCCAAGTGCACTGTCGAGCTAAGAAATGCGGTTATGTTGGAGGCTTCCTAACCCACGAAAGCGGCCACGAATGCCAGACGCGCTGTCCAGCCAGTAAAACTTAAGTGGGGCGCGGACAGGGACATTCAGCTGACAAAACATTCGACCAATACCCGAGGACTGAGAACACGATACGCACATCCTGCACTGTATTTCATGCGCACAACTACTCTCGACGACGACATACTCATTTTTTTTTCTACTTTGGCTCCAGGGATGGGCATGATACCTGAAGAAAGTATCTTCGATGCTGATACCCGATATCCTCAAAAATGATATTTTCGTTACCAATAGAAGATAATGAGCCGAAATTGATTCCAATACAGATACTCAATCCTGTATCGCCGATACTTTTATACATATCCGAAATCGTCTATATTAATTAGGCTGGTCATATGAGTAGCTACATTAAAAAATTTCTCCACGGTTTCTGGAATATTTAATTTGCTCGATACAGCGCTGTATTTCTGAAAGGGCTTAAATGAATGCGACCACATGGGTTTCTTTAAGCTCTCTTAGCGGAGCTGGTTTCGTTGGAACTTAAGCATTGGACAGAAGCGAAGGAGACGTACAAATGATCGATTGCATGGGAAGCCTAAAAATATATATTTTTAAGCTAATGTTCTTCAATCAAACCGGTCAGTCCGCACTTCACTGCAAACAAATAAAGTTTAAATTTTTTCTGATACTTTTAGGTCGTTACTGCTATATTTACTGAGTTGCCTCTGCCTTTTCCTTGCGGTAACTGATGCAAGCTCTGTGTGCTTGGGAAAGGCAAAGAGTTATGTCTGCAGCACTGTGTGTTTTAAGAGACGCTTGAAATTGAGTATTCCGCGTTAGAAGCTAGAAGAAAAAATGCAGAGCTGAAACCTATATTAGTTAAAGCATACCTTGCTTATCTCTGTTATTCGGATGGTACCTTTAATTAAAGGTCAAAAAGTAGGAGAATTTGTTCAAGCCCAAAAGATCCCCGCTATGCGGCCGTGCTATAAGCGAAGCAAATGAAAAAAAAAGCCTCTTTATGCGGGAGCAGGCATGCACGTTGTCTTGTTCTACGTAATGAAGGCGCCATGTATCAAGGGATAAGAGTGAAGCATAGCCACGTCGACTTGAGGATCCTGGAGGTAGTTAAGAAAGCCAAATTTCACTAGCACCGCTTCAGAACCACGGCTTGTAACGCTTGCTTCTCCAAACGAAAACAATGCGTCAGCTGATGCATTTGACGCTGCTGGTGCTGGTGACCACACTGACCCGCGTGTAGAATAGTGAGTGACTTTTGTCTCGCTGACAAAGCGAACAACAGCTTGTTCTCTAAGCTTCTGAGCATGACGGCGGAAGTCTTCAGCGCAGTTTTTTTTAGCGTGAGTATTGTTAAAATACATGATGCACTAAAGATGTATTTTCGGTACCAATGCTACGATACTTTAATTTTTGCAAGCGATACCTAATACCGATAGTCAAAATGTATCGAAAGATAGAATCGAAGATGCATGTATCTCTGATACTGCCTATGCCTGTTCGGCGCTATACGACAGTATGACGGCAATACTTTCATTTTATATAAAATCCGAACGAAACCAGTATGCGCTGTTGTTTCATATTTTCTAGCTGCGATCGATAAACCAAATTCTCGATTTAAAAGCGGTTATTTACATTTGTAAAATGAGCTCCCAGCTCTCAATACAGCAGCACTGTTTGCATTCACAAAGAAGTAAGTGATAAAACACAGTTGCAATTTTTCTTACACTTATACGACTTCAAGCCGCATTTTAATTTTGCCATTAAATTACCCAAGTATAAAAATACCAGAACGTAAATCCCGCACATGTTTCCTTATCATGATTCTACTTACTAGTGATGAATTCACTCAATCAGTAATTATGTCTTCAGTATTTGCGAACGTCGCAAGTGTACTGCAGCGTACTGAAGTCTGAGCAAAACGCCGAAATAGCGGTCTCAAGCGTGGGACGATCACAGAGTTCCAGCTCATTTACGGGAGCGTCACCGTGCTGATGACATATCCTTCTCTTTTTGTTGACCCAGAAAAAGGAAGGCATCACTTGAAGAGAGAGAAAAAAAGGTAAACATGAGTGAAAACGAAACATCTTCAACGTGCCTTACTCTCGACGGTGAGAAGTCTTCTCCGGGCCTTGAGTGTCCAGCGAGTCCTCGGGGAAGGCTTGCGTGAAGAACGTGCACAACTGCAGAGAGGGTAGGAAAGAAGACGTCACGGCTAACGCCATCATCTTGGACGGCGCGGTGTGCCGCAGGGAAGGCGCGGCTGACGACTCCCAATTGGCGGACACCGAAGAGCCTCTACATGTCAAATCCGGATGCTCGTCACGCAGCGACAGCAAGATGGGAACCGGGGTGCCCATATAGAGGTCTGTACACTCCTTTGCTGCTTGTGACCTTTCCTTTCTTTTTTTTCTTGTGTTTCCAAAAAGCATCTTGGTTAGCAATACGGTTTCTTGTTATTTTTTCGCAACTTACTTTTTGAACGGTAGTGCGTGTACTATTGTACTAGCAAGATACCGACAATAGTTTTAACAGTAGCCTGTGGTAATGAAGATACTTTCAAAGGTCCCCTTTCCGGACATAACATTATTTATCGGTCACAAATAACGCTACGCAGTGAGGAATTTGAGAAGAAAGTTCGGATATCATGATTCTTTTAAATGCACGCCAAATCAGGCAGAGTAATACTTTCAGACGGATCCGAGTCAGCGAGACATAAGCCAAATATTCCTAGAGTGCTGATTCCTCCTAGTCACGCAGAATCCACTATTTTAAGATCTTAGAGTCACCAAAACGTGGCTAACTTGCTCATAAAGACTGTTCAACATCTCACACAAGATCTACTTTCGAAAAACGAACAAAACATGTAGGTTCACCAGTGTCTGACGAAATAGAGTTAGTCAACAGCTTTCAGTGTTAAGCAAATAAGGCCTTAGACTGTTGGATGAGTCGAGATTCGAAATGTCGGCGTTTTGATTCCAAGACCTGCGAGGACATGCGACGAACATGAAAAAGCACCTCCATTAAAAATATGTCAGGCGACAAAGGACCGAGACACCTTTCACCAGCAGAGTTCCCTTTACGCAGCAGTGTTCCCTTTTTACAGAGATCCTTTACACAAAAAGGGATCCTGGGCTTAGCGTTTAACCGACAGAATTGTGGACATGCTGATTATAAATGAACTGCCATAAATGAGCTTCCTCCTGGCTGCTGTTGTCAGAGCAATGGCCGAAGGAAACTATGACTGATAGCAAGTGTGAAGTGCCAGTGAATGGTTGTAGCACTGAACTGGCCGGCTAATGTTTGCAAATATATAATTGATCTTTGTCCAAAAGGAACCTATTATGAAAGCCAGTGTACATTTATTCGCTCAGGAATGTGATAAGCTCTGGAGGCCATGGAATACCTTAAGAATCTAATAATTCACAAAGAACCTCGTATTGCTTCCGCTGCTAATCAAACGCCATTGTAGGTTTTCCTGGAGTGCCTTAGTTAGCTAGAAAGTGAGGCGTGGATTCTACGTGACTAGGTTTCATTTGGAGGGTATTGCTGATCCATGTAGCCAGGTTTTTTCACCCCCTGCAGTCGGGAACGTAAAGAAGGCTCATCTATATCCCGAACGCATGGAATGCGCCGTCCAACACAGCAGAAATGCTTCCGCAATCAAACAAAATGCGGCACCTGCAGAGCAAGCAGGAGGCGGTGACGGATTACCGATCCAGACTAAATAGAGTGCAGTGAAGGGTCGTCCTACGATCACGCCCGTGACAGAAGGGGCTTGTCTTCCGACAGTACGGGATGCAGAAGAAGGAGGCGTATAGAAAAAGAAAGAAAAGGTGTGCTTTTTAATAAGCTTCAAAAAGTACCTTGATGGCCCCTCCAAGGCAATAAATATTTTCTTGCTTGTGCTCGAAATGCACCTTTGTGCACACTGCAACTTGAGAATTAACCAAGTCGTGGCGAAGGAATTAAACCAGCAATACAGACTCGATACGGTAAATGTCACCAATGGTTCTGCAAATATACGTTGTTCGTTCAAGTTTTCTGCTATTACGGCTGCTTGTTGTCACCTGTATGAGACAGTAAAGAAATAAGTATGCACGTATTTTCAGATAGAGGGTATACTCTGCTATATTTTTTCTCCGAGTTAAAGCGTTTACAGCGTCTAAATTATTAATTTACGTTGCCTTTTCTCAATTTATTTCTTCTTGACGTCTTCACTTCCACCAAAGTTTCCGACTTTAGTAAAATCATAGAGGCGGTATTCGCCGCTTTTTCAGTGAATCACGATTTTCGTTCACGCCAGTACTCAACTGATGGGTTCACTACTCTCCTCCTAGAAATATGAAAGCGGCATTAACGTTTGACACGTAATATTTGTGGCAACGTGGCCAGGGCCGATCGAAATCGCCAGTCTTTATTTTAATTAAATTGGATGAATTCCCTGGCTTTTCTTTCAAGAACTATGGCTTCTGCTTTATTGAGCTGTTCCCAGAGGAGATGTTGCGAGGCTGAAAAAGAACGTCTGAGTGCACAACGAAACTGCTCCTTTCAACGATAATAGCGAGGGAGGGCAATGAGTGAGAGCTACATCCTCTAGCTTCATCGCGTAGTACTATGCCATGTGACCTCTGAAATCACCACACATTCAAGCTCCCTAACTACTTCTGCGGTGAGGTATGTGGCGCCTAACCTGCGGCTACACAAGCATATTGGACCCTCTTACTCGACACCCAGTCACCGCATAACTGCCAAACCAAGTTTGTGAACCCTCTCGAGCCATATCCTTGGGAGAGTTGGGCCCCTTCTCCCTGCTGCACTGCACCCGACCCAGTCGCCACTGCTGTCTGTCCGTATCAGCCCCGGTTTGGGTAACTGCCACACAGCGCCGAACTCCAGCCTCAAATCCCCGATTTGAGACAGCGACCAGGATTTGAATGGTGCAATAATAGTTTTCTCTCTCTCTCTCCCTATCTGTTCCTTCAGCCTACAGGCACGAAAGGTGCCTTGAAAGCGCATTTCTTTAGCTACGCTGCATTCCACCACGAAGTGCATTTTATAATCGCAGATGACGTAGTTGTTTTATGTTGTCTTAGGGTAGGCGTCCATACGCGTGCGTGGTCAAAGACATATGGAATCAAATTCGCATTTTGCGCGCAACACGGCCATAATCAAGGACTAAAATATTAACGAATCAACTTGCAGCAAGATTACGATACTCGGCAATGCTGTTTGGATATTTATTTATTTTAATTGATTCGATATTTCATCACCTTCGACGGCTCGAACGAAGGAAACATGGTGGTTCCCGCACAGCGCCCCTGTCCCACCGGCGTTCACGGTGGGATCTTCGCGGCGCAGACGCTTTCCTTCACTTTATGTTTTGATTAACTCAGCTTCGATGTAAGGACGTATTACTGAGCGTCGCATTCGCTCTGCGAGTTGTATGCATAAAATGCTGTTAGCTCCCATTCTCGGCAGATTAAGAAACTTTCCGTCCGAATTGTATCTAGCAGAAAAAAAGCTTGAGCCACAGCTGGGATTCAAACCATGGGTGGCGCAAACAGCCCCACGTTTGCCGACACTTGGCAACCACCGCAGCCCCGAGCACTTCATAGTTGGTTGGCCTCAAATAAAGATGTCACATACCCACTATGGGGGAGTGGCCAAGACACGTTCTAACTGGCTGTATCTCGTGCTGTGTGTTGAATAACGTAGTGTTCATCATCTTTTCACCCGTACGTTCTGCAATGCGTTCAGGGAAGCGACGGTACGCGGCGGCACTTACAATAGCTGTTGAGACGCACGGTTACGCGCCGACTAAGTGAAGGTGGCGGTAGCGCACGCTACAGGTCGCCCTTGAGGCACGATCGTGACTACATTTATTGCAGTCGTGTTGACGTGTCTATGGCGGCCGATGGAGCTGGTGCGGCGGCTGCGGCAGCCGACCAAGGCGAGGGTGCCAGCGTTCTGTGTAGCGTGCGTTGGGGCCATCTTCTCGTCTTGTATTTTCTTCGGCTGCCTACCATCTGACTAATTCTTTCGGCACGTAGCTAGCGCTGGTCACGTGAGTAGGAACGCGTCAAAAGCAGCGAGAGAAGAGGAGCGCTTTCCAGCTAAAAGAAGTGGCGAATGACGTAGGCTCCTCAATTCACTAATGAGTCTAGCTCCAATTATTAGCGCTTTTAAAATAGGCTACGCGTTTCTTAAAATGCATTTGATGCTTAAATGTACTCTGGGCGACGATATAGGTTGTATTTTTTTTTCCTGCTTTCTAACCCGTGTTTAACTTCTACGTCATAATGGAACGTCGTGCAGTTGTGTGCCTTTCACAGTGATCGGGGTGTTCGTTAATTTCCATCGGCAGAGAGGAGGAAAGAGTGCGTGGATAGAAGAACAGTGGCATCGTAACGCGAGCAGTTTCGCCTTTCTCATCTCCACGCTGAGCAGCTTCGTGACTGTCTGCGGTCACGTGATCTCTTCCATCGCCACCTCCACCACCGTGATCGCCGCTCAACCCATAAGCGGGTCAGTAATAGCTGCACTGTGAAGCGCAACTTTCCTTGTGTTGCCCCACTAGCCGGCTGTGTACGCGAGATGATAAGCGTTGAAGTGTTGTTAAGTGGCGAGCCGTCCTATTAGCCATCTGTACATAAACCTCACATTATAAAACAGCGCTAAAGACGAGGGACTAGAGAAAGAAAGCCACAGGACAAACGCTGACTCGCCACTAAAGGCTTTATTTGCTAAAACCCTCATATATAAAGGAACACTCAAGGACTTGAGGAGAAATGACACAGATAAAACATCAATAAAAACCACAGAGATGCGCGTGATCTTCAATAATTCTTAAGAAAGGCAATCACGCTATCACAAAAACGCATCAGGAACGTGTACTTTACACCCACAAGGATCAAACAGCGCCGGTAGTGGTTGAGGGTTTCCTTATCGCAAAGGACCAGCAGGGATGCATCAGCATAATATCAGTTGTTCTAAGTGATAGGGAGATTCCCTTCTTTGAGAATATTGAAAAATCGCGCATCTCTGTTTGGCTTTTATTGTTTTATCTGTGTCATCACTTTTCATGCCCTTGAGTGTTCCTTTATATATTGAGGATTTAGTAAATAAATCCTTTTGTTGCGAGTCAGAGTTTGCCCCGTGTCTTTCTTCTCTGGTGCCTTGTCTTATGCGCTGTTTTACAATTAACCTGTACCAACTAGGCCAACTCAACGTTTTGATAAAGCTCTCGTAACTCGATGAGACCCATGATAGGCGATAGTACAGGGACGAGGATCTTGCTTCTGCATATTCTTCGTTTGCATTACAATACCCTGAATGGAAACATAGATATCTTGGCCATATAGAGTAGTACCGTTTTAGTGATAACGCGGCGGAACGAAGCGGATGACAGAAAACAAGGAACAGTGAACAGTGCCGCCTGTCTTGTTTTCTTCCCTGCCCTGTGTTTTGTTCACGGGATTGTCAGAAGCTCCCAATGAGCATGGACAGGTTACGTTTGGTAATTATACTTGCCGGTTTAGAATAACGAATCGTATTGTTCAACAAAAGGGCTTACATGATTTTCATAAAAGTTCCAGCATCATGCTTGTCAGCCGCATAACAGAGAAAATTCCGCTCAATGTCACGGTCTTCTTTATTGCTTCTTCAGGATCTTGAGCTTATCTAAGGTTGCTCGGTATGCACAAGGATTACTCAAATGCGAAATATTCTCGTCACTATCTTCGTGAATGTTTTAGCGCGCCGATTAAGGGTCGTGTGTTTGCTTGAATAAAAAAAAAAAACTCCTGAGACCTTTGAGGACACTTCATGCAGATCAGGGTTGTGTTGAGAACTATCCCGATAACTTTCGCAGTGTTGTTGCTGATGATATTGGTAATATTCTTTTCGGAGTAAACCGCCTGTTGATGTATACACCTGACCGCGTATTGCCATTAAATTTTATTAGCAGTTAGCAGGACCCAACTGCCGGTTCACCAGCGACCAATACACGTCGCGGAAGCCAGAAGTCAAGTTTTTCTTTTATTTGCGATTTTCTCTAACAAGAAGCTGTACTGAAGCCCGAACATTGATTTATAATCGTAGGATACGCTCACTAACGTGCCGTAAACAACACTTCGAATGCACTCTCCAGTTACGACCACATGGCTTACTCGTCAGCGAGCTTCGAATGTTCCAAGCCCGTTTTAAGTTCCGAGTGTAAGAGCTCAGCTATCCAACTTCGATCCTTTATTCGCAAGCACTGAAGTTTGATGGAAGATTGACTCCGTGGACAAGGCCTCCAGTAAAACTACAGAATGTTTTGCAGAACGACAACAGTGATTTAAAACATGGACTTTGTTCTCGCGTTCCTCACTTATTGTTAGCATTCCTCACACGATATCCCGCTTCATGTTTCAACAACAATGAAGGAGACGCGAAACTCACTCAACATCAAATAAGCTGAAGCTATAACAAAGCTGCTGTAAGCAAAGTTATCGAACAAAATATTTTGCTGCGCACGTAGAAGTCAAATTTTCCAGTTCTTCTCTCAACAACATGTTGATCGGAATAGTGCGGCAGGGGTTATCCAGTCCAAGCCATCAAAGAGTATTTGTCACATCACGGACCCTGGGAATGCAGCAACGAGCTTTAAGCGTGAATTATCTAGTGCAGCGAGAGACAAGCTTTCCCGCGGGCAAACTGCCAGGCTGCACGCCTGTTTCCATCGCCCGACAGACGCGTGGCCGTGTCAATTAGATTCACAAGTTGTTGCTGGTACCCACGTAGACAGTAAGCCGATTTGAGACGTCGGCCGCATTTTGCGCCTCACGTATGCGCTGCCGCCGAACCACCCTTCGTTCCAGCTTTCCCTCTTTGCTCCTGCTTTGAATAATACAACAAGTGTGATGCTGCGCAAGAAGAAGGACGTGTTTTGTACGTCGGAATTCCCGGGACAAATAACATGCTGGGTAGAGCAACAATTTGAGTCGACAAAGTGGCGTTGAATATGCCAAAGCTGTGGAAATTCTGATCTTTTTGGCGATTTGTTGTCGCCGCTTGATCTGAAAAGAACTCTCAAATACGAGGATGCATCGCAGGTTTTATTGTTTGCTTGTAGCCCCCGCTCCCTAGAGGTGTCATCTGTGCACTGAAACACACAAGCGAAGCGATCGTTCAACTTTATGAGTCAGCCAGTGCCACCTCGTTTATAACTACCAGTGCGCAACACCAATGACTCATAGTTGATTGGAATTGAGCCCTATAAATAAGTTCATTGTTTAATGTGCGTTTGTTGGCATTACTACTGAGCAACAATAATACTACACTTTTGCCGTCGGGCCGAAAATAACCTTTTCTGAACGTTTCTTCTATGAAAGCACTGCCTATTCTCTTTGTTTCCTAAGATTTACTGTAATCGCACTGGAGAAAAGTGTTCTGCACTCGACAACTCAGATGAAAATTGGAAGAAGAAGAAAACACTACGTATTTCGCGTCTAAGATGTTATAACTTTCCGCTAAAAATTTTCCTCGAAACCTAAATGGTGTGGAAAATTTATCAGGTGTCGAAAATGGTGTGTGCTTGGAAATATTGCTAGTTGAACGCACACTTGCGTGCTTTGTTTATGCAGCATCGACAATGGTCGTATCAGCATTTCATACTTCTCCCGTTAAATTTGTACATCAGCGCGTATTAACTGCCAATAATAGGTCAGACAGAATGTAGCCTCCACGAGTCTCTGCGAATTGATGAATTTTGAAATAAATAGCGCTCAGACATCCGTATTTCACAACGTAATTCAAAACATTATATAGTTAATCAGTTTTAGTGACCACGTAGTTCCCTTTTGCGTTGATACAAGAAAAAAGGAGTATTTGCAACAAAGAGCTCGTTTGCATGCACGTACTTCAGGGTAAGAACCCATCCCAAAATAGCGTACTTACGCCATGAAACCTTTTCGTCTATTTTACTCTTATTTGCTAGCAACTAAAAGCATTCTCAAGCTGAACAACACGATTAATAGACTTCGTCAAAACGTTAATAGGTCAGCGCATGCATGACCAAACTACTCCGACAACCTTGGATGGGTCTTCTGAAGCACCTGAGAAGCTGCAAAGCAGTTCTCCCCCTTCCAGACAAAGGAAGAATTGCGAATGCAAGGGCGGCCATAGGAGCCTAATGATGTCGAATGTGACACGCGATCACACGCACCTTGTTTCGCCGTACAGAGTTTTCTTACACCGAAAGTAAGCCTCCCAGGTACAGTTGATACATAGCGAGGTTGTCAACAGGCAGCATTGCTATAAATATTTCAGCACCACATTTCTTCGGACAGGAGCTTTAGTCCGGCTCTCCTTGCCATTCTATCTGATATGTACCTCGTTTTCTTGTTTCTGTTCCCCGCATATAGGTGTTTACATTTTTTCCTGTTTCGGTGTGTCAACAGAGTAGCCGCAAATGCCTCCGACGTTCCATTTACCACGCTGCCTTCCTATCGGGAATCCATTTTTACGCATGTTCGACCTCATGCACAACTGCACAGCAGAAGAAATGCAAAAACAAGGGACACTTTGCTAATAACAGTTTTATCCTTCTCACGTAATGTGTGTTTCGGCTGTCGTGGCTCGGTTGTCTAAGTCACCGAGCGATAGCCGTCCCCAAGGAGTACTCGTCTGCCTTATTCTTCGTCCGTCTGCGACTAATGAGGCGGGTGCTCATGCAAGACGTCATTCCGATCTCCTATGGGGCATTCGCAGCCTGAGGCCTGTGGCTTCTTCGCGACTGCTCCCTGTTTTTCCTGGCACCACTCCCAGTTAGTCTTCGCCTGACAGCCAGCAATCCACTCCGTTGAGGCCTAAGCTTTGCCTCGAGCAAAGAATATAAGGAAAAAATTGGCGACCCTACAGCACGACTGGACTGACGCCTGTGGTTGCATTCAGCGTCTGTGTGTACGGCTTCCCGTTGCAAACGTTGCCACGAAAACCGCATCGTATTCCTGCATTCGAAGTGGGCAAATATGCCGTTGCAGACGCTGGAATTAAAAGAAACTTCATACCATGCAATGTAACCGCAATCATTTATAAAGTGCCTTCCCGCAAGCCGGCGTGACATGGCACAATAACTTGATTAGGACAACAGTAAACATAAGGCTACGATACTTTTGAAACTGTAAAGTAAGCAAACAGGCCAAGTCAATTTAATGTTGGGTGGTCTGCGTGGCCTGTGCGCATCATTACGCTCGCTGAAGGTCATTTTTCACGCTGCCATAACAGTAGGCATTTAATATCTAAAGCAACCGTTTTCACTGCGTCCATTCTTTTTTGCACCATGCATGTGGCCTTTAGCGTTTCATGTACGTGTATTGACACCAGCAGAAAATAAAACGCCCTAATGGGACACATGAAAGGAATAGGTAATCCAGACAAGAAGGACAACAACAGACGGGAAATAAGCAGTTCAAACGAACAGAAGGGAGGACCTGCTTCTGGACGTTTCATCCACTGCGGCATTCATTTCTTCGAAGCCGCGTGACGAGCATCCTTGTACGGAGTGGACACGTAGCAGGACCTTTTCTCCACCGATACGCTTCTGGTGTGTGCCGATCACTCGAACGTGCTCAGCCGCTTTGCTGCACTGCATCTCGTTCCGCTTCAGCTGATGATGTCAGCTGTGGCCGTCGTCCGCCTCCTCTGCACTGGCCCGTGGGAGGGGGGGGGGTGCATTTGCACAAAGGAGGTGCTGCACATACAGTGAGGGCTAAAGAGGTCACGTGCTGTTTCTTTCAGGTTGGAGAGAGCCATTCACTTGTCTGTTTTTCTTCGGCCGTGTTCACTTTTTCTCTGGGCTCATGAGTGACAGAGCTCTCTTTCGAAGCCAGAAGTCCCGCGTTGGATAGCCTACTGTGCCACTCTCATTTTGATGCAGAAAACACTCAATACCTCCGCGTACTTATGTGTCACACTGCATGTTGAGGTAGCAGCTCATCGCATTGAAATTCTGAGTTTTGGAGATGTGAGGATCGGCCGTTCCCGAAGTCTGGAGGTGATGAGTACGTTGTGACTCCATGGGCACATGTGAGCTAGAAAAACGACCGGCATGCCTAGGCAACATTTGCTATTTTTTCCTTTACCGCCATATTCTATACAGCGGCTTGGAGCTTTTCCGTCTCGATACCTCCCATATTTTTTTCACAGTTTTTCACCGTGGGGTTGGGTTTCCAAAATTCAGAGGTATTTTAGAACCGGTTCTCATCCATGCAGACTGCCTTTCAGTTTTAGTCTCTCTCCGAACTTCAGGAAAAGCTCTATTGAATCTTTCTCTTAGGTTTTTTGTTTCATACTCTGCGAGAGAGGTTCGTTTTATCTACGTAACTGGTCATTCGGATGCATATTTTAACGATGTGCCTGATTTATTGGCAAGGCGAGCTCTCGGTTGCTCTGTAAACTATCCGTTCCTCAACTCATTCTGTTGAAGATTTCATGTTTCTAGCGGTTATAACGCATTTAAGCCATCTTCTGTGATCCGTTGCTCAACACCGTGGATTTTGAGCACTTGAAGTACCCTTAGAATGTTCGGTCATGTAAATCAAGGCTGCGCGCGGTGTCAGTGATGCTTTTGCGATGCAGAATCCCCCCACCTAAATTTGCACTTATGCAGATGCGGGTTCACTACAACTCACCTTTGTTACTCATGCGGGGAAGCTGAAAGAATAGAACATTTTATCTTCTGTTGCCTGATGGTTCGGTTTCAGAGTAAAACGTATTTGTAGGTTCGTCTTTCCAACTCTGAATTTCTGGTACGTAAAATTTCTAAAATTTATTTGAGTTTTTGAAAAATTTTATTATTGTTTAACTTTCTAGTTTCAGTCATTCAATTACTCCACTTCTCTACCTCTTGTTTTTCTTTTCTACGCAAATACTCGCGGAAACATGTTTCCCCCCTCCATTTCGACGCGGCCCATCTTCATCGTCGGCGGTCAGGACAGCACCGGTTGGGTGAGGAGGGAAGTCTCCCTCATGGGGGAAAGGGAACAGCGACGGGAGCGCCACCTCGTAGGTTACGCGGAATTCTGCGGGACCGGACAGAGTTTCTTCGGGATCCGGTCAGCGTTACGCGCGGTTGGAGCCGCACGCTCTCGTCACCTTCCGCGGCAGGCGCACGGGAATCCGTTGTGCCTTGTCGCTGGACTTCTGGTTCCAGGCAGCGAAGCGAGCGCAGCAAATGCGCGCTCTGGTCGCCTTCCCCAGCAAATGCTTGGGAATGGCTTTGCCCCAAGAATGCGGCGCGCACTGGAAAACCCGGCCGCCGTTATCGGCGCATACAGACGTTCGCCGCCGATACCTCCGAGGTAGCGGCCCTGCCCCAGCCGGTAAGTCGGAAGCCCTTCTTACGTAGCCTTCTATTTCCGAGGAATGCCTCGCTGATGTTTTGTAGCTAGCTGGCCCGCTCTGTGTATTAATTGCAAGTGTAATAAATATCATATGAGTATTAACGCTATTGTCGTCCCTTCTCTTTGGCCCTCGAGCACGAACCCCATCCCCCAGCGGGAACCCTAGCGGGAACGCTGCATCCGCGGAGTGGGAGAGCGGGGGGGGGGGGGGGGGCGGAATGCTGGTCCCCTTTGATATTTCCACATACTATATGATTTTTCTTGGCATTCACCACCTTACCTTTGGCCAATCCTCACCGTGGGCATGTGCAATATTTACTGAGGTAAACAACAACATCATAAGAAAACAGAAACATAAGGGTTCTGAAGGTCACAAAAAGTTCATCTCGCCCAAAACACCATCCAGCAGCAGCAGTTCTGATGATTGTGGTTTAAAAATCGTGAGTGGAGCATGCCAAACTCGAGGACCCCAATGATTTCCGGCGAGCTCGAGATCGGGGAAAAAAACGCCTAGTTCGCCAAACCAATCCTGCCTCACGTTCCTTGGAACAAGCAGCAAAGTGATGTGAGAGAAAAGACTATTAGATTCAGGCCGCAGATGCAAAAGCGAAGTATCTTAAATGCAAATACCCTGCAGTTCGAGCAGAGGCAATTCAGCCGAATCGACTTAGGCTCAAATTCTGTGCAGGTCCAGGCGCCGAAGCCGAAGCGAGGCGACGGAATGGGCAAGCGAAGGCAGCAATTAAGATAGAAGCTGCAACCAAGGAATTCACCAAGGAGCTTCTGGGAAATCCGTTCGGCTACAGGAGCTCGTTATGCGATCGTTTGTGGTCCAAGAACGATCCCTCTGCCGTGTCTCGACCCAAGTAGCCGATGAAATCATTAGAGTTTTCTGACAGGGAATTCTCGATGCCACGGCTATGCTACGGCTGGTCTATTTACGTTGCAACACTCGTGACCGTACTGTGAATTTCTATCTTTTATTTTCTTACCCTGCTTTCGGCCCTTTTTACCTTTCTTCCCGGCGCTGTAGAGATGCCCGCTCCTAAAGACACAGTAAATGCGGCGTTCTCTTCGGCCTTTACTGCGTCACCTATCACAGCTTTTCTAAACATAAATTAAAATCTTTAAGTTGGTACTTTTGTCAATAAAGAGAAGCGGCACTGCATGCAGCAGTATCACAGGCATTTCGGTGCCCCCCCTCCCGAGAAAGGCGACACCCGTGTACATATCTATGTTATGACGGCCACGCAGGCATGGCAGTCATGTTCAGTTCGGGAAATTTTTGTCTTTTTCGACGAAGTTTAGGTAAAATATTGGATCATAAAGGAAAAAAAAAACTCTGGACGAGGTTTCAGGGAAGTTCAAAAGTTAGTAGAGAAATTACCAAATTTTCGCACGCAGTGATGATTCTGGCTAAGGATAATGATCACGGCCTTGACAAAGCGCAAACCCGGCTGCAAAATGAAAACAGAAAGAGAGAGAACGACTCAATCAATGCCATTGCGAAAAGCCTTCTCTATGGCCGCTTTGGAACCTTTTTCGATACGACAGTTCATACTACTGCTAATGCGCAAAATTTTCATGCCCCCCTCTCTCTTCTAAAGAGAAGAGCAAAAAGATTGCGAGACAGAGTGCATACGACGCACAGCCCTGAGCCCTGCACCTTACCGTCACTACGTCGATAATGCGTTTTCTTATAGTTGCTTCATCGTTCCATAAATTAAACCTGCAATGGACGACATCGCCGAGAGCCCGGACGTTCACTTTGTCTGAAAAAAAATAAATAGAACGAAAAAAGGCTGCTAAATATCATGTATTTTCTCCCGCTCACCCACATACCGAAAACATTATTTTCCCTGAACACTTTGGACTACCATTGCATCACTTTAAACCATTGATCAATTTGTTATCGCCCTGCTATCTGCAGCAGTACTCGTTAGGTTAGTTAAGAGAACGATTGCCTCGGGCAGGCTGTGGTCTCGGGTTATACCCCCAAATCAGGTTGAGTATTTTTTCCAACAACACAGTTTCTGTGAAATTCTTCCACCGCATAACGCTTGTGCTGGTAAGGATGCTAATAAGTAACTATTCCCTTGTTATCCTACATATTGCGTCCTGACTCTCGTATTGGTGCTGGGCGCAAATACAGCGCTGCCTCCAGTGGTGACTGCCTGACGTCGCCGTTGAACCAGCAATATACAATCCGCTGTTCCGCTGACCTTAATTACATGTTGGTGGCTCACACCTTTCTTTGGTTGACGTATACGGATTTCAAATTGGCTGTGGCATCGAGATGAGTGTGGCGTCAAGATGCCGCATGAGTGTACTATATCAGTGGATATATCAGTGGAAAAAGTTGACCCAAGCGTTGATGATTGTGCCATTGCCACTGAACATGAAATAAATGGCAACCAAAGCGACCCAATTTTCACTACCCAGAGTTCACTACTGTACGCTGAAATCTCAGTCCAGAATTTTGACTTCTTTGAAATGCTGCGTGCCCGGTGAGGATTAAACGCACTAAATTGCATTCAGCAGCAAAATGCCATAACGCGATACACAGGCTACTAAACTGATTGGAAAGAACATAGGAAGGCCTTTTTTTTAATTCTTCTTAAAAACAGGGCGATGAATACAATTTCACAGCTTAACGACTGGAACCAGTGCATAATCAGGGTTTGCGTCTCTCCACTAGTGCATACAGAACACCTGCCATACATATTATTTATGTAGAAACAAGTGAACAACCCTAAAAGACAGAAGAACAATGCTCATAAGCGCATACATACTGAAAATAAGGTCGCTACCGAAACATATCTGTTACCCCAAAGTTACAAAGTACACTTCCAAAACACTATTCAGAAATTAATCCTGGTCGATTAGCCCTTTTCTACTCCGCTTCTAGAAAAAATGATAAGAATATGGAATATTAGACACGTACATGCCCATATCGCCCAGAGACCTGATCCTCTGCCACCTTGGTACAGCCTCCTTTCTGTATGTGATTATACACTGATTCACTTAAAAAAATGAAAACATACAGCTCATGTACACATATTACAGAAGTTGTTGGTGCTGAAAGAGAAGTATGAAGATTACGCAGCTTTTTATATAGATGGCTCTAAATCCGCGCTTTACGTCAGAAGTGCTGTAGAACAAGACAAATGGGAGAAAACAGTAAGGTTGTCTCAGTGCGCATCAGTTTTCACTGCTAAACGTTCGGCCGTTTCTGTCGCTGTAGAAAAAAATAATAATAAACAGCTTTGAAAAAAAAACTTTCGTTTACACCGACTCCCTGAGCTTAATCACAGCACTATGCACAAGGAATGCAATAGCACTCTCAGTTGGAGATATCATACATAATGTAATGCTGTAGAAAAATAATAAAGAACAATTTTGAAAAAAAAAACTGTCATTTACACCGACTCCTTCAGCTTAATCATAGCACTACGCTCAAGGAGGGCAATAGCACTCTCAATTGGAGATATCATACATAATGTAATGCTGTAGAAAAAAATAATAAAGAACAACTTTGAAAAAAAAAAACTGTCATTTACTCCGACTCTCTGAGCTTAATTACAGCACACGATCCAGGAATGCAATAGCACTTTCAATTGAAGATATCATACATAATGTAATGCTGTAGCAAAAAAATAATAAAGAACAACTTTGAACAAAAAAACTCGTTTACACCGACTCCCTGAAATTAATCCCAGCACTACGCTCCAGGAATGCAAAAGCACTCTCAATTGGAGATATCATACATAATGTAATAGCAGCCCGAACACGTGGACACGTAGTAGAGTTCTGCTGGATACCTAGCCATGCAGGAATCGGTGGCAACGAGAGAGCTGATACAAGTGCCGCAGCAGCCTGTAATGTAAAAATACTGCAAATAAATATACCACATAAAGACGGTTTGAAGCTTGTACGGAGGAAACTGAGAATAAAATGGCAAGCTTCATAAGATAACGAAGTAAAAAACAAGCTACGCCTACTGAAGCCGATAATTTAAGAGCGGTAATCATATAGCCGCCAAAAACATGTCATCGAAGTAATTTTATGTCACCTTCGCGTCCGACATACAAATCTGACACACCACTTGATTTTCATTAAATAAGATAAACCAATATGTAAAGGATGTGGAAGTGAGCTCACAATAAATCACATCTTACTCTCGTGTACAAATCGAGGATTAAGAAAAAATATTTTGCTCAGTTTTACTGCGAACAGATTCTTTTCCACCCACGTCTGCAACAAGGAGTAAAGACGTTTGTAGAATTTGTTGTGTTCCTAGCTTCTTGAAAGAAGCAATGCTCATATGTCAGTTATAGTATTTTAAACACCTTTCAGCTCACTCTTACAAGCAGGCATATTCAACGTTGCGTTTGCCGCATGATATCCTTAGTAGCCTATGTGCCACAAAACACAACGCAATGCAGCGCACAACACAACACAACACAGCACAGCACAGCACAGCGCAGCGCGGCGTAGCAAGGCGCAGCACAGCGCAGCACAGCACAGCACAAAGCAAATCAACGCAACGCAACGCAATGCAGAGCAGCGCAACACAACACAACACAACACAACACAACACAAGTAGCTTCCAGCTGCAAATAGCCACATGATTAATGCTAAATATATGAATCATAGGGTGTATCATCAATACGAAAACTGATGAGTGTTCTTCTTAACATTCGTCATATTCATTTTGTTTGTCTTCAATCCCTGCATAATTTGAATTTCTGACAACACACGATAAGAAATGAAAAAAAAATAAACAAGCTTCAGACATCTAGGTTTCGTAAGGGCCGTAGTATGATTAAGGCCCTACTTCTAACACTCACAGAGAGAGTCTTAAGTCAAACGTGCCCAGCTAGAGACTGGCGCAACTGAAAAGAATTTAAGACCACTCCGGCCTCTGCATCCAGTACCGCACACCAAAGCTCCATTTATTCCAAGCAATACGCAACTCTCATGCTTCTCAGAGGTGATGTGCACTGGCTTATGACACTGGGAGCCTGTAAGGCAACAACAAATGAATCGATCGAGATTGATGGACGCAAAAAGCTCGCTTCGAGTGCACTGCAACCGGAGAAACGGGACTTCGAAGCCTCCAAAGCCCTACTCGCTGTGTCGTAACAGGCAGATGCATCATCATTCACCGCAGCCTGCCCCTATTCTTGCGCAAAGATTACGGCGCCAAGCCACAGTGCTCACCCAAACGGTTGCAATAGCGTCTGCAGTGAAAGTAAGCTAAGTACAAACACTATCAGACTTCGTCTGCGTCTCACGGGTGGGCACCTTACTGTTGGTTAGGATGCAGGCATTAAGCGCAATTTTGAGCAGATATTTATAGCACCGAGTCGAGCATGTTGAACGGGAAGATATAGACGAATGAACCCCAAAAATATATATTCTCGTGACGCGACGCTTTCGGTTGTCGCCGCGTAAAGGGCGCTTAGCAACAAACTTAAGAGTGAACTCGGTTCGATCATCGGGCGTACGACGGGCTGGATAAGAAGTTAAGCTTACGTGCAATAATATACCTGCATTTTCCATGCTATTCTGCCCTCTAGACCTGTTTTTTCATTACCTCAAAGCAGAGAAGCCATAGACCAAGCCTGCCTTAAGCAACGAGCTTCGCTTTGCAACCAAGAGCTCAAAAATGTTTACTTTGGGCTGTTTCTCGAAGATTACGGTGTCATGAAACTGCAGAGGAGCGTAACCACATATGTAGAAAAATACTCTTTCCTAGTCATGTATTTTGTTTCCTGTTTTGCGTAGTCTGTTTTCTACCTCACGTTTTACTTCACATTCATCTGCTTCACAGGGTGTCATTAAATTGAAAGTGAAATTTCTGAAATATGATATTGCTTGAAAGTGAGTTACAAGTGGCTGCTGTTGGGTAATTATGGAGAAAATTGGGTGAGGCATTTGTTGTGAAGCAGGCGTAGTCAGGCTGATGAAGATAAAGTTTATGATGATGACTATTGGATTAAGGCAACACTACGGCGCCGACTTAAATCACCTGCATGTAAAACCCCAAATGAACAAAACATCGGAAGCAATGTTGTCACTTGTTTGAAAAGAACACAAACTACGCGCCAAAGGCACATACTAAGGCACGCACTAACGCTCCGTACTTATCAGGGATACTGATCATTTTTTTCTGAGCAAGGCTTCCGTAAAGCATCATAGATCTAATTCACTTTTTAGCGAATTCTATTTTCAGTCGCTGCTTGTGAGGTTGAGGAGATCGTCCGATCTAAACGGCTTTTAAAGTGATGTGTTTATGTAGGCTAAATTGGGCAATCTTCGACAGCCCATTCTTCACCTTTTTCCAATGCAGCTGGCGCTACGGAGGACTGAATCGCCTGTGTGCTTCATTCGAACGACAAAGGTTTTTTTTTCTTTTTTAACATTGAAGGACTTTTGTGAAGATTCGGCCTTGAACTTCCCTAAGCCGAATAAAATGAATCTTTTTAGATGCTCTCTGCTCGTCATAGAATGAGAAGAAATTTTAAAGAACCCAATGGCCAATCTTTTGTTGCACTTTTGTTGCAGAGCGCAAGCTCCTTTGTCTTCGTTCTCTTGTGAGTGGTGGCTCTATGTCACGCATGCACCGGATGTTACCAGCCTTTGTCTTACTCCAAGTCAGTGAAGAAATTTTCAGAGTAGGAATAGATGGAGACAACGAAAGCTCCTCAAAAAACAGTTACCATCTAAAAACGGGTTGGTACAAGAGTACACTTTTTATTGTTACCTAGTAATAACTATCACTTTCCTTAGAGGAGGGAAGTCGACAAAGACGGAATAAGGTAGCGTAGCTGCAATGAAAGATATTACGAGCGCTATATTTGATTTAAAATCCGCAATAGCTGCAGCAGTAAGGCTAAAAGGATTTCAGAGTTCTCTCAGCCGTAGTGAACATTACAGCACGCGAACGTTAGAGAACCTGATTTTGCGTGCCAATTTTTGTCAGGTTTTCATAGGAAGGATAGATGGTAATACAGAACGACGCTAAAGGTCACATCGCACTTGCTGATATATTGCGAAAGCTGCTTCTTTTGCTGCCTAAATGGCCTTTTCTTTTTACCTCATTTGCCCAATGCAAACGTTTCTTTCAACAACATTCAGTTTAGGCTGTCATTAGCTGGGATTGCATCAACGCTAAAGCCCGTGGGACAACTGAGGAATAATGAAGGCGATTGGTACTTTCTTCCTGGTTCTCGACGGGAGTTCTTAGTTATGGGGAAAGGAAGAACAAAAATGGTTATCAACGAAGCAGGTATCAGCAAGTGACCTGCTGGCACACAGGTTGTGTGAGGCAACCCGAATTTCGGCTTGATAGTGCACCCGTTTGTTTTACGAGAATCAAACCGACATATTCAAACTGGCAAATTGCGTTTAAAGCAGTCAATAGTTGGACAGAAATTCGTCTGGTCGAGGACAATCATTTTAAAATATGAAAGGGCAGGCGTCCGTCATAAAATAAGTAAAGACCATAACAACAACAACAACAACAACAACAACAACAACAACAACAACAACAACAACAACAACAACAACAACAACAACAACAACAACAACAACAACAACAACAACAACAACAACAACAACAACAACAACAACAACAACAACAACAACAACAACAACAACAACAACAACAACAACAACAACAACAACAACAACAACAACAACAACAACAACAACAGAAACAAGACGTTTTAGCTCCTGTGCGGATGCCTTGTATTCATTGCGAACAAGGCTCCCGTACGGGAGGCGAAACACCTTGTTTTTGTTTTTATTTGTTTATATTTCGGCGTCTACATTTTCGCATTCAAATGAAATTACGTATATGCAAAATCGTATTAAAAACAGCAGGAAAAGGGTAATTAATTTATTATTTTCCCAAAATATCATTTCACCAAATGTGGAATAAAACCACTTAGCTGCATGCAGAAGCTATCGGAAAGGATAACATTTATATTTTATCTTTTCTTTCCTTTGCAGTCTTTCGGCCCTTCGGTTCCATTTTTTTGAAACGCTCGGAATGTTACGCAGCTATTAGTCAAGTCAGGTTCTAATAAATGTCCCAAGGGTGAACGCAGGTACGGAAGCGACTCCACATCTACTCATCATTGACGTATCGTTTTGCGTTTCGTCTCGTCCGTTTGGGATATAACCTCGGTTAAAAACAAGAAAAAGAAGCCTAAGAGAAAGTCTGGACATAGGTTATGCCCGGATGAAAGATGACTGCGGCGCATAGAAACGAATAATGATCGTATATTCGCACATCGGCCTAGAACTATATAGCAGTCAGGCTCCCCCTCGCTTGAACTGTTATGCACTGTACAAGCTAAAGTTCCTTTAAATGAAACAAGAAGCTTCTTAAAAAATGTTGCGGAAATGTAAGCCTCTAAAAAACACAAATTCAAAATATAAAATGCGTAGGAGTCAACGCTGAAAAAGCATAGATTCGCAAAAAATCCGTGAACCAATAGTAAGATTGTAGCGATGCAGCATAGTACACTGCAGAAGTTCGGCTTACCTGAAGCCTCAAACCGTGACCGGCTCGTAATCCGGGGCGGCACGGTAAGCCGAGTTTACATATGGTCGTTCAGGCATGCGTGTTGCAAGCCAGAGCTTGGCTCGATTCCCTGAGCTGGCTCAGTGCCGAATAGGATGGAAGGCTGAACTACTTGAACTTAACTGATTGAAAGCCTAATTATTAGTGCCTTTAATACATTAATGACTGCACAAGTGTGCTGTACAATTGATAGCTTCAATTCTGTGCTTTTGTGATATGTCCGTCATTTTTTTAAAAAATCTGATAAGTATGCAGTCACTATGCTCTGCACTTCTGCGTTTGCAAATTTTGCATAGCTTTATATAGCTGATAGTTTTGGCGGAATAACAAGAACAAAATTTGTCGACGTGCTTGTTTATAAAAGCAACCTAAACAAATCAGTAAAACTAGGAATGAAGATGCTCACAAGCTTTCATATCAGTGATGTACAATGAACCAAATGAACTGCAGCAAAGCATACAAATCTTTCGTTATAGGTGGTTTCTTGACGTGCGTATAAAATTATTCCCGGATTGTTTACGTACTGAGTAGGTACATTAGAAGCAGCTTTATTTCGATTAATAGGCATAAGTTTGAGTTCGTCTTTCATTGAGCCGTGATAGTACTGACGTCTAGCCAAATATACTGCAAAGAGATTTGCATCGTTTTATTTTGCAAATGATTCGGCTATGAACCTGCGATTCAGTCTGTTGCGGGGCGTCTGCTTATACGTAAAATAAGAGAGAAACGTTTTTCTTGGTGCGCTGTTCCTAATCACTACAATAAACATGACAGCGGAAAACTGAAAAGATTTCCCCCTGAAAGACCCCCGCAGAAGGCTGCGGGTTTCCGAAGAAGCCAATTTATTTGTACGCTGGCGCTTCAGAATGTCCTTAAAGCCCATAAAGTACTTCACAGTCTCGTGTTTTTCTTCCCTTTTGGAATCAAAACCGTGTTCCTGTTCGTACAGAAAAAGTACGAAGCCCCTGGCGGCCTTTTTACTCTCTCTTACTCGCCCTTCCGAAAGGGAAGCACTTCGTCGCAAGCTCAGGCAACATCGAGCAATCTGGTAAATGGATTTCGGATGGTTTTGTAGACAAAATCCTTTCAATCAGAATTCGCGCGTCGCTTCTTGCGTCGTGAAGACAATTTCGAGGTGCCTTGTTTTCGTTCCAGTCATCCAGTACACGGTTCGTTAAACCAGCTTCTTCTTTCGTAGCCTTTATATACCTGTGAATGTGTGTAGAAGTCTGTGTGTGCCTGTATGTTTCTGTCCGGGGGGAAGTGCAGCAGTGTACTTTCTTTACCCTGGGATCAGGTAGAAGAGGAAGAGAATTTTATGAAAGGAAGGTCAGAAAGGTTGGCGAGTTGAACTTTGCGGCTGCTTTCTACTACACGCGGGTAATTGGTCGTAAGGAAAGAAAATGTTCATAATGGACGTCGATGAAAATAGAGCATGAAATAAACTCTCTATAAGTGCTCCTTTCTAAAGCCGGTATGCAGTCCTGTGATGCTTGAAAGGTCGAGTAATGGCTGGATGAGCACCATGAGCGCCTTGAGTCCCCGACCGGTTGGCCCGTACGCACAAGTGCACCTTCCGCTCCGGTTCATGCGCGTATCTCAGAAAAACAAGAAGTATGTGGTCCAATGGTTCGGGAAGTTGGCACAAATCACAGTCCACAGAGTCCATACGTCAGAGCTGCACGTACCGTAGCGTAAATATAATGCCGAGTTGCAAACTCAGCGAATAGTTAGTATGCGCCGCCGCAGTTAAAACGAGAGTCTAAGCGACAAAATAGTTAGGAGACTAGCTAAGCAGCGACGAGGAAGCAAATCATTGCAAACGGCCCCGAATGGGGAGCATGGAATCGCAATCCTTTGCGAGCAGTCTGTTCGAATCCATGAAACATACGAGGCAGAACTCTACTCATGCTTAGAAGAGCAGACTGGTGAGGCCTAGTGGTGTTGGTGACGGCAATGAGCCCTATTCAGAAAAAAACAAAACAAATCAAGGAACACTGCAAAAGAAACTATCAAGAAAACGAAACTATTTAGATTTCGAGGTGCTGCTATGTCCAGCAGAAACCCATATAAGTTGCTGTGAAAACTTTCCTCTAAGTTACATCCGTCAATATTACCTGCTATAGTATCATAGCTTCAAATGAAAGAGGCTTGTTCCATGATTTGTAAACAGCCGCTTGTATAATCAGTATTCAAAGAATTGACCGCTGCTTTCATTTTTTCGCCATGGTTTGTCGTTCTAAGAGTTCCTTCAGCGACTTTAAAAGGCTAGTCGCGTAGTAGAGATTTTTATTCTCTGCTCCGAAACCAAAAACATTTTTTTTCGACAGTGCCTAATGACTTTTTCATGCTAATAGAGTTCTTCAGTGTCTGGAAGAACGGGATGATAGATCACCCTGGGCTTCCGTGCTTACGAAGCCTTTCTCGAGCTGTGTGCTTTTGTGCGTGCAGTGTGCACGGAACTAGGTGGTCGACGGCCTGAATGGTTTCCGTTTGTTGAGTTTTGTCTTCCTGAATTCGCCTTTTTATGTCTGTACAAGGACACCTACTCAAATCAGGCAGTTTGTCTTCTTGTGGCTAAAACAGGTGCTGCGTTATTTATGATGTAAAGGAAAAAAATAAATCCTTGTGGTTGGATAGCTCATTCCACCAAATTTGCATCCTAAACCGCAAAAGCAGTGATCGGAGAGCGCTTGTTCTCAGATCTATTTTTCTGTCCATCCCTATGTTTCAGTTTCGATTTTTTCTTTGCGTAAAAGCTGTCTCCACTAAAACAGGCAAGGTTCGTAAGCTACGGCACGTACCGTTGGAAACAGTGATGTACTTAATATGCAGAAATTGTATGCAGAAATTGTAAATGAGTAGGGAAAGTTCAAAGGGAAGGTATAAGATATGAATGAACCCATTAGCCAGAAAAAACAACCAATTTTTTAAAAGCGAAGAGGCATTCATGCGGGCTGGGAGACAACTATCTCCGCCCACATCGCAAGGTGAAAGTATGTAGTAGCCGCACATATTTGTATCCTTTTCGACGCCAACTCCAAGCCGCATATGCAAGCCCTTTGTGAGGTTTTTTGGACCTCGGCAAGCAGACAATATGATAAAGCAGTGCTGAAATTTCTCGCACAAACTACGACTCAATGACATACTACCTATGTACAAAAACGCCGGTCATTGTGTAACGTGGTGCTGTTCCTTTTCGTCGGTTGCAGTCGAATTGGTATAACTCGAGTTGTGCTCAGGCAGCTAGCTCTGCGAATGTGCGGTTAGCAAAACGTGTGCGCTTAAGGGCTGGTTGAGACTTACGCGGTGCCGGGGTTTTGAGGAACTTGATAAACTTGATAGTTGATAAACTTTACGTAACCTACGACGCACAGAATATGAGAAATTAATACGTCATGGTTAATTTTTAACAGCGAAGTTGTTACAGGGAACATTCCCGAGCTGAGTTTCCCTGGTCCGTGATGACAGTGAACGCTCACCGTATCCGAAGACGACAGAGGTAGCTCGAAATGCGCGCAGGGTGTGGTCACGTGACTGGTCCGTCGACCGCCTCAGTAGGCAATGATGTATCATCTCAGCTGATCCTTCCCGTTCCCTTCCCTTCCAACTGATATGCGTACAAGCCGAAACCACGCCCCTTGCCGTCGTTGAACAGCGTTAGTGACCTCTTTGTTGTCCCCAGACTGCCGTTTGTGCAGTTGTGCAGACTGGTTCAAAGAGGCGTTCCGTATGACATCCGTTGACAGATGGTGAATGCTACTCGCTCGCAAGAAGCGACGGTCACCAAGTGCGATCGCAGAGACCGCCAAGTGTGCGCGCTAGTGTTTTCGAAAAATAGGTCAAAGCAACGCACTGTCCGGTCCTTCTGCCAAAAGAAATGACGTCAGCAGGAGCTCTCTCGGAAATTGAGCACCGGCATTAGCAACGTGTCTAAGCTTTCGAACATCAAAATACTGCACAGCGCTCCTGCCGCTTTTTTTTTAAAGTGGCACTCGCGAACACCAAAGTGAATATTAAATATGGTGACGTGATAAAAGGGTGAAGTCCTGGCTGCAAAAAACTTCTCACTAGAATGAGACCTGTTAAGCCATTAGCGCAGCCGTTTGTCATTTTTTTACTCTCTGCTAAGTATTTCCATATTTGACAACTACTTTAAGATATAGTATCAGTTTGCTGGCCTTGCTCCGGTTTATGTGTTTTGTTTTTCATATCTTCTTACATGACGTAAGCATCTAAGGAGGCAACATGACTGTTGGCTTCCGTCACGTATGTCATTACGAGCTCCTCTCTTCCCTTTCCTTGTCTGCTCAATATGTTCTTACATTATGTCGCCATCATAAAACAATCTCTCCCTCTCACCCCACGCCTTGTATCATGCCTGCAGACACCCTAAGGGAACAATGAGTGAAATACACTGGAAGGCCGCGTGTTTTGCTCCTCGCAAATTGGAAAGATGCATCCTGGTAGCCGCTGTGCTGCTTATTGTTTCATCTGTGTCAAGTCTACTTATTCTGTGAGATATTTAACGAATGTTTACACACGGTCATTCTGTGAAGAACGCCATCCGTTTCAGTACTTATTTTCTTCATGGCAACGATGACTCAATACACAAAACATGCGTTTTCGCATTTCAATGGCAGCTTTTTTTCTCGCTGACGATAGTTTCAAGTGGTCCTTTCTAAAAAGAGGTGTAAAATCGCTGACTGTTTATTCCCCATTGGTAAAAAAAATAAACGCTCGGTATTGCCAAGAACTTAGAGCGCAGGCAATGATATATTAAAAGGGCACCTATATCTGTATTCAGTAGCCACCAGAACAAGTTTCAGTACTCGGCTTTTGAGATTCGCCTTTTTGTTCATTTCAAGGCTTTCCTTTTTCCTTCACCTTAAAGGCGTTCTTCACGGCGCATGAGCGTCGTTGTTAGAAACTGCGAGGATATCCGCGGTTTGATCGGGTTAAACGTTCAATGAGCGATAGTGTACCCTGTCACAGGGAAAGTACTGAAATGCAGGCCGACTGTAATTGCCTATTACGCGGTTGATTTATGCCGGCTGTCGACCTCTGCGCGTTCCCATTGGCTCGAAGTCAGGACGCTTGTTCACTCATTCTTTCAGCTGCTGAGCATAACGCCACTCCTTCGCTGGTTCTTCTTTTATATTGGTTTTATAGGGACAGTAATTCATTCCGGAGGAGAAGCAAGGAAAGCGGAAAAGTGGTTCTATAAATGTCAGCAGAATCGCGCTAGGGAAGGTGGCCGTGACAGCGGAATGAGGCCTTGTGCCATAAATCATGCTGTTGAAAGCGGAAAAAAAGAGGTCGTTGAAAAGTTTGACATTCATTCAGAAACTATTGTCGTTGCATAAGTAATCAGTGCGTTTGAAGCATGCCGATCACGACCTTCGGTGAATTTCAATTTGATTAATTTAGGTCGAATTGATGCCTCGAATCTGACAGTTTTGATGCCATAGATAGCTTAAGAGCTTCCGGCCTCCCCGTTTGATCACGCTCCTACGTGGCACTCGCGGTAATACAGGACGTACTACGTCCGCCATTATGGACGAGGGTGCGCTTGTGAACACTCTCAAGGTTCGGTAACCCTACACAAAAATATCCCCGAAAGCAAAAAAAAAAAAAGATTGGGCAGCCATCGCCGTTGCTCAGTTAGTAGAGCACCGGACGCGATATTCGGAAGTAATGGGTTCGGATCACACCGGCGTCATGTGGTTGTTTTTGCTCTGATTTTATTAATCTCCCACTTCTGAAAACCACAAATTAAAAAAAATGACATCCCCTTTGCTCCTTGGTTTCGGAAACTGTTGGCTTCCGTCATGCATGTCATAACGAGCACCTCTTCCCAATTCCTTGTCTGATGAACGCTGTAGATATTGTGCAGTGCCTTCACTTATGGCTCTTCTACACTCCTGTCATGTAATGACTAAATGACTGCCGAGATTTCTGACAGCGTCAAATGCTTTCCCGTTGTCTATGAAGGGTATATATAGACGTCGGTTATATTCTCCTCATTTATATCTCGCCTGATTAATGATGTCAGTGTTGTCTGTCGACAAGCTGCCTTTAAAAAAGGTAGCCTTGTGCTTAGGTTGACTGAAATGTAAAGTTAATATAATCTGGTCAGTGATTTGCTACGCAAATGCTTTGTAAACAATGGACAGAAAGCTTGTAAAGGTTGTGTCTTTTAAAGTCCTTGACGGCCCTATTTTTACGAATTAAGATTGTATTAGCGTTCTTCCAAAATACCGGTAGTTTGGAGGTCGTGAGGCAGAGCTTATAAAGCGTTGTAAATTTTCCTAGAACAATATCCTGACCACCTTTCTCTAATTCTCCAAATACCAGATACGCTAGCCGCTTTCCCTCTTTGCATCGAATGTTAGGCTCTCTTCATTTCCTTTGTGCTTCCGCTCACTACGACATCTTGAAACGTGTTGTCGTGCAAGGAGACGGTAACAATATCGTCAAAGCTTAGATGTGGTGCTCAAATAAGCTGTTTCATCAAATCTAACACACAGGTCTGTTTTTCAAGCTCTGAAATATATGTCACGCAAAGCGAAGCTGAAGGTGGTTAAAAAAGAAAACGAAATACACTTGATAGACGTTTCGTAAATCATCGCTTAATTTCTGGATTAATCATGCGTACATTTGTGATGCTCCTCAAGAATCCCTTCCTTTGTACCTGTAGTATTTCGGGCGATTAAGGAAAAAGCAAATAAAGGATGTTGCGCTCACTGTGTAAACAGGGGGAGAAATGAGGCATTCGGGGATGTGCCACGCCCGCTGATCCCGCACACTCTTGTCTTCTAAGAGAAAATTATAGGATTTTTTGAGAGAATTTTTCCAAGAAATGTTTTCGAATGTTCGGTATATCATTCACCTAAAAGGAGAGGGCTCAGTGATTCGAGAAGAAAGTTTACAGGAAACTGTAGATTGCCGGCAGTTGTGGCAGGCACAAAATTAAAAAAAATATAAAAGCAAAAATTAAAATAAAATAAAATGTAAACAAAAAGAGGCGCCTTTTTTCTTTTGCAAAAATCAAGTGGTGGGTGCTGATCTTGTAATCGTACGGCTTTTCTCAAGAGAGTGCTAATGAGTAATGACTCTCTATCTGCTTGAGCAGCACTTGTTCAGTTTATCAAGGCTTATTTTTACTTTAAGAAAATCTGCCGAGTTTGGTAAAGAGATATGCCTAAACCTTTCCTGTTCCCGCCTACGTTATAGCTTACCAGTGGTCTTTCTTTCAGCGACTGTGTGTAATTTAAGAGCTCCAATTCTAATTAATGATAACAAAAACTTTCTTAAAGGCTCTAAGGCAGCGCACGACCTTATTTCTACAAACTAATTGCTGCTAGACCAAGAAGTCATACTACTTAAGTAGAATGCTTGTTTCCATTCCACTCAGAGTTGAAAGAACGGCTCGTTTTTCTCGCATTATTTCCATAAAGTCGAGGTAACTGCGAAACCTGGCTACTGAGCGTATTACTAGTTCGCATCGTTCCCGCATTCTTTTTGCAGCCAATGCATTGCAGTTATTTTAGGATACCAAGTCAGTGAAACAATATACCGCAGGAGGCAAGCGCACTGCCAGGAATGAAAAAGACTGCTGAAGCGATGAAGGAAACAAGAACCCATTTTCTTCCAAATGATATCCAATGGCTTTCGTTACCGCCTTTTCGTTTTTTGATTCAAGATTGGTTTTCCGGGCTGAGCTCAAAGCCTAGCTCGAGCAGACAACAAACAACACTGAATACCGGTGAACCCGAGATTCGGGAAGGGTCCGGACTCTTCGAGGTCCGGAATAAGAAACCGCATTTAGAGATTAATCATGTGAATTCTAAATTAGAATATATACTCTCTTTTATGCGTCTTCTTCGAGCCGTTGCGTCCTCTCTGGTTGGGTTTTTGCAGTACTGTGGCGGTCATAAATAAGGATCTTGTTTCAATGACTTCCCAGCGGCTTCCAATTTCTCCGAATTCTACCAAGCAGCGAATCGGCAACAGATGAGGCGTGCATAGAACCGATCCAAAATACTTGCAAAATGTAATGGTTCTGTGCGCTTATTTCTGTGGTTACTTTCTTTTTGGCTTAAGCAATACCATTTCTATTTCGACTGTGTCTTTTTCTGCCGCGATCCCATAGTATAGCATTTATAAAAGCTAAATAGTAGAAATTGGTTTCTTCTAAGTCATGCAGTGAGGCTCTTGCAGCATCAGTAAAATAATGAGTCTCGTAGAGGCTAAGATGGAAGTTGTTCTCACTTTCAAAAGATTTGCAACGCTGTCTTTGCAAACTAGCGCGCTCGAGATTAGTCCACAGCCCTCCACTACGGCACATATTTCTCCCTTCTCTCTTGCATTCTCTTCTTCATCCTCTTCCTCAAGGCCTGTTTGAGGAGTCCAGCAATTGTGAGGTAGGTACTGCACTTTTACTTTCCTCTTAACCATTTTATATTTTAATGAACCATACAATGTGGCCGAGAAAGAAGTTCTGTCTGTAAGAAAGTCTGTTTTTGCTTCGAAAAACATGCGTTAAAGTCTACTGCGATATTTCAGCTCGCGGGAAAAACTCCGCGCATCATGCATCATTGCTACACATCCCGGGCCTCGGAGTCAAGAACAATATTCCACGAACAATATTCCAATACGAAAATTCCAGGAGGATGCATTCAGCGGTAAAGAAGACTGACAAGTACGGTCTATTAAAAGAGCGTAAACCTTATCGTAATTGAACCACTGAACAGAAGATTCAGCGCTAATAAACTCGCATAACACTCAACACGATGTCTAGCCTTATCGGTGCTCGGCTCCTCGCAGTTTTATCTGTGAAATACCAAAAAGTGCTTCTTGTCAAAAGGTAGTACTATATCAGCTATGTGAGCGAATATGCCACATGAGCGATGCCACCATAGCGATTGTCTTGAACCGATGATATTTTTGCTCTTGTGGCGCAGCGGGCTTGGATATAATTCTTATAAAAAAACACGACTAAAATGGGAAAGAACGAGTCTAATTTACGTCTTCGCGCGGAAGTTTCATTCACATCAGCCGTCTTTTTTTTCTTGTTGGACCTGACACTAATACTTACTTACACCCCCACCGCATGACCACGTAATGCGGGAAGCTAACGGCATTTGCATCTTGCCCCGTTGAGTGCCACCTTAGCAGCAAGAACTGAGTTCATTAAAAGTTGAGCCAAAACATGAAGAACGCCAGAAGATAAAACGTAACTAACAAAAAACACGGAATTCATGCAGCCGGCTGAGGCCGCTGCTGCTTTATTACGGGGAAACAACAATAAAACATACGCACCGTATCTCCTACCTCACGAATCGTAAGTCGTAAAAAAAAGTACAGCATTCCATGCAACTGAAACAGAAACGTGAAGGAATATGGAGAGCCAGCTTGCTGGTGAAGAGGCGCGGAATGATGGAAAACCCATCTCGAAAGACTGACTAAAATGAGTTGAATATTTATGAACTCAAGTAGCTTTAGCATGCGCTAGATTGATGCGCTCACTTAAGGTGAGCGCTCTCTTTCTTAAAAATAGAGCGGCTTCAATTTTCTCATTTCCAGCGATCCTAATAAGGCACCTTAATTTGACAAGAGTTCTTGATACTGTAAGCTTTAAGGCACCAAGTGTAGCAGCCAGAAGGATCTGTATCCATACTGAGGTAGAATCTTGTATCGTTTCATCACCATCTGGTGAGTTTGTGGGCGATAAACATGCTCTATGTGGAAGGATTGTACCGTATGTTATGCGAAATTCACACAACGATACTAGTTTATTTGGCATAACAATAATAATTCATTACTGAACAAAATTCAAATGTGGCTGAGCGATGAAATATCAACGCCGTGAGTTCACAAAAGTTTAATTCCAGCAACATGAAGGCATGCCTTCTAAACCCTGGTTGGTTGGAGAAGTAAGTTTCATTCTCCAATGTAATACAGGGTAGCAGTTGGTACCTTCTTATAGTTAACCTGCCACTTTCCTTCTCCTCTTTTTCTCCACAGTCTTCATTTCAGCCATTACCATTATGGTTCCGTCTAATGCCTAAATAACCTTACTGTACACTTAATCTATGCTGCGTAGACGTGTGCAGTTTAAAGAAGAATGTTTTTGCGGCAGAAGAAATGCACATTTGCCTAACATGTTTTAAAACACTGGTGACAAGGAACTCCAGAAAAGGTTGCCGATACAACGGTACAGAGAACAAATACTCTGTAAGTGTCTGATTCATCTGCCTACTGGAGAGCCTATACAGATAGCCTAAAGAAAAGCGCACAGTGAGGAAATTGAAGGCGTCAGCTACTTCCTTAAGAAATCCCCATAAAGGCCCTCACGAGTGTGTCCAATCGGTGGGAATAGGAAAGGCAAACAAGCACTGTGACGCCTAATAAACAGTTACTTAAAAAGGGTGGTTTGACGAGTTGAATAAGAGAAAAACGCGAAACAAGTTGATGCAGGAATAAGTGAACAAGGCCAATTCCACTAGACACCAGAGAAAAAAATAGGTAATCGCGACGCATAGGTTCCCATTGGGAACGCCATAAGAATGTAGCAAGTATTCTGTGCATCACCTGCGCTTTCTTCTTCGCACAGTGGAGAACCTGCAGCACATGTGCAAGTTTTGCGAATAAAAAAATGCTGAAGACTTGAGCCCGAGCAAAGAGTGACAGTTCCCAACCCATCCTACTCTACTCTGCCAACGCGTATGTAGTTCTCCCTGTTTAGGGCGCTGAAGAGTGTTTGTGGAAAGTCGTCGAATGAGACAGATGCCTCCCAAATGCCCTCTAGTGTATTTAGCATTTAAGATTCACAAAAAATTGTGTACTTAATTAACCACTTAACCACACATTAGTGACACAAGCAGCAACACCGCGCTAAAGGCTTTCGCCTCACCGCACTTTAGGTCAACAAGTGCCTCCCTGAATTATTCTTCCAGTAAACCGCACAAGTCGTTTCTTTGAGCGACATATATGCACGTAACTGAAGGACGTATGCATAAATATATATTTTTAGCCGGCACATATACAGCGTCCTCTTTGCTGAAACCGGAAAGAAACAAGGGTCAAGACGAAGTAATAAGATTGTTGCTCCTTAAGGGATACTGGACGAATAGCCGTTGGCCATTATGAATAAACTACCGCGTCATAATCACAAAGAGACCATTCTTATCGAACAGGGAGCGGGTATATTCAAGTAAAAAAAAATTGGGTGGTTCCGTCACTAGTCGATTTCACAAGTAAAATGCGTGTGTCGACTACAATTTTTGGATGCAGATCCCGTAGGTTATGCTACGCGCCATTCCCTTCGTTGTGGTGGCAACCAGTCCTTTTCGGTAAGGACGTAACGCGTTTGGATCGACAAGCGGGAAGAAATTTAAATTGCAATTTTGTCATCAATAACGTTACTTTTTCTGCAAAAGAAACGTTAACAGGGCCAGTAAGAGGTAGATAATCAATTTTTATTCAGAAAAATATTTGGATATAGGTGTCTTCATCGTGCCTTTAACGGCACTGTAAACGGCAAAGTACACTGGCTACGCATCGTAACATGCAGTGCACAGAAATGTTTACACTGATTAGCGACGAGAAACGTGAGCACTGAATTTAATTTAACGCCACAAGACACCTGTTTGTTCAATGATGCTTTGCGTTGTGCAAAATTGTCCCATTTGTCAATCGCACTGGAGGGATACAAATGACAAACACATAAACCGCTCCCCACCACTCTTTTCTGAAGAGATTCATTTCTCCGAACACATTGTCCTAATGGCTTAGGAAGATCTAGATCGCATAACAACGCATACAGTACTCTTAATGAACAATGAACAGACTTCATAATGAACGAACTGCAGTCTTAAATCACTTTTATTGGCCGTCATAATAATCATCATAAACATCATCATCAGTCTCACTACGACCACTGCAGGACGAAGGCCTCTCTCACATCTAATTAACCCTGCCCAGCGCCAGCTGCGGCCCCCCTATTCCCGTGAATTTGTTAACCTCATCCGCCCACATTACTTTCTGCCACCCCCTGCTACGCTTCTCTTTCCTTGAAATCCATTCCGTTACCTTTAAGGACCATCATTTATCTTGCCTTCGAATTGCATGCCCTGCCGAAGCCCATTTCTTCTGCTTGATTTCGACTAGAATGTCACTAACCTGTGTTTGATCCCTGACCCACCCTGCCCTCTTCCCGTCTCTTAATGTCGCACTAATGATTTTCCTTTACATGGTTCGCTACGCTGTCTTTAACTTAAGCAGAACCCTTTTTGTTAGCCTCCACGTTTCTGCCCCACAGGTGAGTACCGGTTACATACAGCTGTTATATATTCATTTTATCTTGTGGGATAGTGGTAAACTTTGATTCATGACTTGAGAGAACCTGCCCAGTGCTCTCCACCCCATTCTTATTCTTCTAGTTATTTGATTCTCGTGATCCGGATCTGTGGTCACTACCCGCCCTAAGTAGACGTAATTTCTTACCACACCCAGCACCTCGGTACCAATTGCAAACTGCTGTTATCTTGCAAGACTGTTGAACATTACTTTGGTTTTCTGAATAATTATTTTTAGACCCACAGTAGTGCTCATCGTGTCTGATTGATCACGTTCTGTGGTTCATCTCCCGAGTGACTTAACAAGGCTAATCGGAGATTACTATGGTATTCTCCATTCACTCTTATCCCTAACTGTTCCTAATCTAATTCTCAGAATACCTGCTGTAAACAGGCGGTGAATAGCATTGGCGAAATCTAAGTCTCCCTTCGTGTCTTTCTCTTTGTGTCTCCTGTCGCAGGGCTTTTGAAAGTTTTCAATGATGTACCAACTAGCTCAATTGTCCGTGTTACTCCAAGTCTCTCTGCCTGACATCCTTCCTGATTGGAAGTTTATTGTTCACTTTGTTTAGGACTGTGGTAGCTTTGCATGCGCTATATATATCTTCCAGTATTTTATATAAGGCTCTTCTGCAACCTCATTCTGCAATCCTTGTATGGCTGCTGAAATTTTGAATCTGTCGCTTGTGGGCTAACCCTCAAAAGCCCGTATACTATTGGAAGCGAGTCTAATACTGTGAAAGCGTTATATAGAGTGTTGAGTACGCTTTAGCGCTCTTCGGAGAAAATAGGTTTACCTTGCTTCCCTACATTCCGCTTAAACTGACGAGCAAAATAGGTTTTCACTTAGATAATTTATGTCCTATCAAAGACCATAAAACTAAGACTTGAGTAATAATGGCGGAAACACAATACGTGTGCTGCATCTATGTGAATCAGTGTGTACACTAATGATTTCATTCCTCCCGTGCCAAATTATGTCTTGAGGCGTGCCTGTGTTGATGGGACGTCATTGCCGTCATGGGCGCACACCTACTACTGTTGTGAAGGCTACTTTGGGCCATGGCAAAATCAATATGATGGGCTGTCAGCTGAACATCAAAAACAATTTTCGTGCATGAAACAGATCTGAAGTGGCATCCAAAACCAAACATGCGCAAATTAGTGTCCCCCTACACTTAAGCCTTTCGTACCATCAGGTGGGTTCTGCGACATGGCGCATGTCATCTACTCACTAACAAACAGCTACTCAGATTCATTAACTGACCAGTCACGGAAATTGCAAGTCAGCGGCTGTCTGAACTTTCGACGTCGATTTTCACATATGCACCAACGTAAAAAAAACAACAGAAAACAAAGTATACATATTCAAGTAAGGGCATATAGCTTCAATGAATAGAATCTGTTTTCAAGTTCTTGTGATTTGGCCATTATCTTCAAATGCATAGATAAAAGTCATGTAATTAGCTGAATTGGACATTTTATTATTCGCCTTGTTCGGAAGACCCTGAAATGGAACAAGGAGCCTCTGGTTTCCCTGGAGTGCCGTGCCTTGAGCAGCAAAAAAAGGTGAAATGATGTCATCACATTAATCAACATAAAAAAATGGAAGCCTGCACTGCACAAGCTTCCTTACCACACAACACGGAATCGAGCACTCATTTTGGGCGCAAACGACTAAATAGCATACTTCTAGACGATATTTTCTACCGATGCAGGAACAGCAGCTGAAAACTAGTAAGCCTCGTGTTCAATGATTACTGAGTTTACTACTTAATTCACTAGTTTTCACTGTTTCCAAAGCAGCCCTCCAAGGCCTGCGAGGTTCTTTAAGCCGCGGGTCGAATGAACAATTGATTGCAGTGATACGTGAGGTGTGCCTCTGCGCCATAAAGAAATTTCTTTATATCATTTTTAAATTGCCTCCAGAATACCGCGGTATCAAAGGAAATGTCAAGAGTTGACGCAGCGTGCGAGCTACGCGGAGTGGCGCTGGAGCTCACACTTTCTGCGTAGAACACTGGCCATTTTTCAACCGCCCCTGAGGGCACTGGACCCTGGACAGTGCCTTCGTCTTCCCCACAATACACAGCGTCGCGAAGCAACGCTGCTTAGCCGTCTATGGCTCGGTGTTGCATTTACGAAGAAAGAGGCATTCCGGATTTGGATTGCCAACAGCCCTGCTTGTGTGAGATGTGGATGCGAACAGACAATTCTACAATCTCCTGAGGGAGTGCCCTGCTTAGGCAACCGAAAGACGAACGCCGCGTTGTGCCCTGGACCCCCCCCCCCTCCCCCCGATTCTTGTCCTTTAACGAAGGATAAGATCCTGGAGCCGTGGCCACAGCACTCGACTGCCCTCAAGGCCTAGAAGGCACTGTTTTGCTTCCTGAGAGCGACTGGGTTGAGGGACCAGTTGTGACTGTGCCCCTCGCGCCTTCCTTCTTTTCCGGCTCAATCCCATGATCCTTCTCCCCCAGTGAAGGGTAGCGAACTAGAACACCCCTTTTGGTTACAGGCGCGAAAACAGACACAACACAAGGTAGAAAGAGGGGACGGAGCGCCATCCCGTCCCGGCGCTCCATCCCGTCTTTCTATCTTGTGTTGTGTCTGTTTTCGCGCCTGTAACTAAAAAGATGTACAGTTACCAACTTGCCCAGCAAGACGTTCTTTTAGAACACCCTTCCGGCTAACATCCCTGCCTTCCCCTCGCTCTGTATACCTTCCTCTCTTATCGCAGAAATTTACTAAACAGTTAATGCCAAGAAACACACAGAAAAACTGGGTATGTTTCAAGAAGCAATACGAAAAATAACCGTTCATGTTGAGATAGAGTAGGTGGCTGATTGATTACGGAACGAAGGCCAGTATAAATGGTGACTGGCGTCCCATCAGCTTTTTTAACACCGCAAAAGAAATAACCAACTTGAAGCAATTTTTTTTATTTGTACTCTTTCAGCTATTCTGAAAAACTGCTACTAATGCGAATATTAGACTGAAGCACCATTCATATCAAGGAGAGATTATATAAACCAGAATTATATAAACAACGAGTAAATAATAAACTACGGGCGCTGCACCGGCTGGCTTGCTGTGACTGTCGCTTAGCAAGAGAACATGCAATTAAAACTTCTTCCCTGCTAAAATTACTTGCCTAGAAAGAGAGAGAGCAGGCAACATTTCTCTCGTATGTCACGGACTGCTAGCGCCTCGAGGGAATCCCCCATCACTCGTTCGCAGTTGTTTTTCAACAAGGCTGTTTCAACTTGAGGCAGCCCGAAACAAAAGGCGGATAACTTTCCGAAACTATGTAACGGGTGCTGTTTGGCTTCTTTGTAGTTCCACAAAGTACCGCTGCTTCGAAACTTTTCGTAATTAGGAGCAAGCACGTCACGCGTCGCGCTGACTTCGTGAGCATGTTATCCAAAAGTGTCCGGAAGATGCCTTAGGGCTATAAAGAATTGGCACGTTCTAAATAAGAACGCTGCAATTCTTGGGGGCTTTAAACGAAGGTGCTGAAACAGCGCGTTTGTATTTGGAGTTCAAGTGTGCGCATTGTTCATTTTTTTTTCTAATTTGTGCGCTTGCAACGAACTCTTGGCTTTGCGCACGAAGGAAAGAACAGAAAATATGCTTGAAAACATGTACTATCTAGACAAGCGTATATTCTGGAGAAGCGTATATTTAAACAGGAAGTTGATTTTGAGCGCAGTGTTTCGCGTAGCATAATCAGTAACCGCAACAATCCTTATAGTATATTCAGTTCTTTCCTCAGGATGCTTCTATGCTCGTGCTATTTATTGTCAGAAACGCATCACGATGGCTTTATAATGCTGTCTTAACTCCAAAAGTAGAATTGGCAACGCATCAGGAATTTAGACCATTGTCGTAAATTGTTCTTAACAGTATCTTTGATTATTTTACACATTCTTAATGGTTGCAAGTGATGCCTGAGAAAGCTGATTCCCAGTTTGCTGTTTTCGAGGTTGCCCCCTCGCCTGCAGTGGCGATCGCTCAAAAGTGTCATGAGATGAAATTAGCTCATTTATTGACAAAGATTAATTAACTACCTTATGAAGGATGCACTGACCGGTGGTGCAGAGTTTGCCGGGAAAAATATATACGCTTGTTAGGCGGTAATTTGTGTTCCTCTAATTAATACGAAACTTACCCGATTACCGGTCTTGGCACGATGTGTAAGAATGCAGCTGCCGGCTTTCGGACACAAATTAGGACCTTGCCTTATCATAACTACCGAGTACTAACCCAAGCAACAGTGCCATTTGTATGGGAGCCAGATGTTCTTACTTACGCGGTGTGCGAGAATGAAATGAATTGTAATATTGCAAGCTCAAAAGCACGTCCAGGTGCTCTCGTAGTCTACACAAAGTAAAAAATCAGCAGAGGGACTCGCTGCTCGCACCATGAAATTTATTTGCGCATAATTTCGAAGATAGCAATAGGAACTTCCTTTTTTTCAGAAAGACAAGATGAACAGAAATAAAGAGCATGTATTAACAACAAAGCCTTAAAGCCAATATATTGCCGCGAATATTTCCAGTGTTTGTTCGTTTTCAAATCTGCCGCGACACCACCTTATCGCTTTGTTTGCGATGCAAGACGCGACTAGATTTATCTCGATTGATCGCAGCCAGGCAAAGCTGATCCTACGTTGTTCCGGAATGTTCTAGTAACTTTGCGCCCTTTATCTCGAATGTCCGCTATCAGCTTTAAATTGAGCACGGCCGACAGCGGCGGGCATTCTGTTCGACGACCGCCGAGCACGCTTGTCGCTTCGCCGCCGCCGAGTGATTCAGTCCATTTTGGGTGCAAGTCAGCCCAATAAACAGTTCTTTTAGAAGATCCTTTCGTCCGTCTTCATCGCTGCTTCGACTGCCGTCACCACTACGTGACATCTGGCGGAGGTGCTGGGTAACTTCCATGTTCCGGACGCCCCCTTCAAGTCGTGAACCCAGCCCGAAGCGCTTCACACCCGAGGACGAACCAGCAGCTCAGCGAGCCAGCCGACGTCTCCAGGGAGAGGAGCCTGAGTTCGGGAAACTGCCGGACCGCACTAGACAGCGAAAAGACGCTGCTACCAGCACTGCAACCTCGCCAAAGATGTCGACACCGATCATACTGCAGCAGCCGCGGGTGCCGCCAACTTTCAATGGATCCCTAGGCGAAGACCCTGAAGAATGGTTGGACCAATTTGAGCGCGTGGCGTCATTCAACAAGTGGGATGATGCGGCAAAGATTGGACACGTTTTTTTCTCATTGGATGGCTCCGCACGCACGTGGTACGAAAACTACGAGTCGTCCCTTACGACATGGGAGCTATTCAAGAGAGAACTATTGAAGGTATTCACTAGTGTCGTGAGGGAAGAAAGAGCCGAACGACTACTCGAGTCCAGGATCCAGCTTCCGAATGAGCCCGTCCGCAGTTACGTCGAGGAGATGAAGCGCTCATTTCGCCGCGCCGATCCCGGGATGACCGAGGAAAAGAAAGTTCAGTTTTTAATGCGCGGCGTAAAAGAACAACTCTTTGCAAGCCTCGTCCGCCAGCCGCCAAAAACAGTCGAGGAGTTTATGCAAGAAGCCTGCACGATTGAGAATACCCTCGACGTTCGAGCTCGGCAGTACAATCGCCCTTCCTCTGCCTGTGCAATCCGTTCGGACACGCCGGCCACCACCAGCGACAGCTTGCGGGAAGTTATCCGCGAAATCGTCCGAGAGGAGCTACGCCGATTACTGCCATCTTCCCCACAGCCACAAGCAGCGACTCTGATGGATGTGATACGGGAAGAAGTGCAACAGGCACTTGGCACCCCGACGGCCACAGAACCCCAGGCCATGACCTACGCCGCTGCAGTAAGTACTGCTCAGCCCCAGCGACAACCCCCACGTCCTCCCCGAGATGAGCCAATCGTTCCACAACGCCGCCTCCCAGCCCCCGCCCGCCCAGCCTATGACCGACGCTCAAGCCCCAGGAAATGCGACGCCTGGAGGACTTCCGACAACCGGCCGTTGTGCTTCCATTGCGGTGAGGCCGGCCATATTCTTCGTCACTGCCCGTACCGACGTATCGGTCTTCGAGGATTTGCCGTTAACGCCCCACGACCACGCTTCGGACAACGTCCGCACGAAATCTACGAGTACCTGCGTCGAGAAGAGTACACGCCGAACCGCTTTTCGCGCTCACCATCGCCGTCAACCTCGCACTTTGCGTCGCCACGCCGCAGCTACGCAGCCGCGGTACGAGGAAGGTCGCCCAGCCCCCGTAGGGGAAACTAAAGGCAGCAACCTCTGGAGGTGAGGTTGCTCACGAGCTAAACGCCGAAGATCCTCCACCGACCACACCCCATGAAGACGCTGCACCCGCGACGCCGCATGAAGAACCGACACTCGCTGCACCGACGCCGCACACAATGAGAACCTCGACCACGACGCAAGCTACCTTGAAATCGACGCCGCCACCCAGAGGAGCTTCGACCACACGCCCAACCCGTGACTCGCATACGCGACGAAGCCGTGACCCGACGCCGAGAGCGACATGCAATGCAAGAGCCAGGACCTCCGACCTAGAAGTGACTATCGACGGCCGGAAAGTTACCGCTCTAGTCGACACAGGAGCCGATTACTCGGTGATGAATGGAACATTCGCTGCGCAGCTCAGAAAAGTCACAACGGCTTGGGACGGCCCACAAATTCGCACCGCTGGGGGCCACCTCATTACGCCATCAGGACGATGCAGAGCGCGAGTGACTGTCAAATGACATACCTATCCTGCGACCTTTGTTGTGCTACCGCAATGCTCCCGCGAAGTGATCTTGGGCATGGATTTCCTTAATGAGCATCAGGCGATCATCGACCTGCGATCCAAGCTGATCACGCTTTCGACGGACGAAGCCATAGCTTCGATGAAAACTCGGGAAAATCACGTTGCCCTAAGTGTCCTGGAGGAAGAAGTGAGCGTCCCACCCCGTTCAAGCGTTATCGTGACCGTAGGCGCCACGAAAGCCATAAACACTGAAGCCATCATCGAGGGGAACATGCAGTTGCTACTAGACCGAGGAATCAGCATCGCAAGAGGCATCGCACATTTCCGCAATGGCCAGGCCGAAGTACTGCTGACTAACTTCAGCGAAGAATACCGGCATATTAACAGAGGAACGACGATTGCTTTCTACGACGAAATATCTGACGTACGAGATTCCTTCGCCCTCTCCGACCCCTCCGCAGAAGATCCGCCTGACCAAGAGAACTCGCCCACTTTCGACATCCACCCAGCCCTGCACCGGAACAGACAAGACCAGATCCGCAATCTGCTTCAAAACTACAGTGAGTGCTTTTCGACATCGCCGAAGGTGCGACAGACGCCAATTGCCAAGCATCGCATTATAACGGATCAACACGTCCGATCTCTCCGTCAAAGCCCCTACCGTGTGCCTCCGCGAGAACGACAAGCCATCCGGGACCAAGTCGAAGAAATGCTTCGCGACGACGTCATCCAGCCTTCAAACAGCCCATGGGCGGCACCGGTTGTTCTAGTGAGAAAGAAAGGCGGCGCACTTCGATTCTGCGTGGATTACCGCCGCTTGAACAACATAACAAAGAAGGACGTCTACCCCCTCCCCCGCATCGACGACACACTGGACCGCCTCTGCAACGCCAAATATTTCTCATCGATGGACCTCAAGAGCGGCTACTGGCAAATTGAGGTCGACGAAAGAGATCGCGAGAAGACAGCATTCATAACTCCGGATGGGCTGTTTGAGTTCAAGGTGATGCCATTTGGTCTCTGTTCCGCACCAGCGACGTTTCAGCGAGTAATGGATACAGTGCTGGCAGGCCTGAAGTGGCAGATTTGTCTGGTATATTTAGATGACGTCGTTGTCTTCGCCTCGAACTTTGAAGAGCACCTCAAAAGACTTCGAACAGTACTAGACGCAATCAAGTCGTCTGGCCTAACCTTGAAAGCAGAGAAATGCCACTTTGCCTACGAAGAGCTGCTGTTTCTAGGCCACATCGTTAGCAAGGAAGGAGTACGCCCAGACCCGCAGAAAACAGCCGCTATTGAACAGTTTCAACCGCCGGCCGATAAGAAAGCAGTGCGCAGATTTCTCGGACTATGCGCATATTACCGACGATTTGTGAAAAACTTTTCGCGCATCGCCGAGCCCCTGACCCAACTGACGAAGGCAGACGTGCCGTTTAAATGGGAAGCGCCGCAAGCAGAAGCCTTCAAGGAACTTCAGCGTCGTTTACAGTCCCCACCGATCCTTGCGCATTTTGATGAAAACGCCGATACTGAAGTTCATACCGACGCAAGCAGCGTGGAACTAGGCGCCGTTCTTGTTCAAAAAAGTGACGGGCTGGAGAAGGTCATCGCATACGCTAGCCGTTCCTTTTCCAAGGCCGAGGCTAACTATTCGACCACTGAGAAGGAGTGCCTTGCCATCATCTGGGCTACGTCGAAATTCCGCCCCTACCTCTACGGATGGCCGTTCAAGGCGGTCAGCGACCACCACGCGCTCTGCTGGCTTGCCAATTTGAAGGATCCCTCTGGCCGACTCGCTCGATGGAGTCTGCGTCTCCAGGAGTTTGACGTCACTGTCGTTTACAAGTCCGGACGCAAGCACACTGACGCCGATTGCCTCTCACGAGCCCCTGTAGATGCACCGCCGCTGGACGACGATGAGGACGCCTTCCTGGGACCCATCAGCGCAAGCTCTTTTGCTCAGCAGCAACGCTCGGACCCCAACCTAAAAGTCCTCATCGAGTACCTGGAAGGCAAGGTTTCTTCACCCCCCGCTTCATTCAAGCGAGGACTGTCTTCTTTCTGTGTGCAGAATGAGGTCCTTGTGAAGAAGAACTTTACAGCGAACAAAACAGCCTACCTCCTTGTTGTACCTACTTGTCTCCGCGAAGAAGTTCTACAGGCTTCACACGATGAGCCGACAGCTGGACATCTCGGGTTTACTCGCACCCTCCGCCGCATTCAAGACAAGTATTACTGGCCCCGACTGTCTGCCGATGTCGCACACTATGTGAAAACATGCCGAGATTGTCAGCGACGAAAGACTCCTCCCACACGACCAGCAGGATTTCTGAACCCCATTGAACCTCCCGCAAGACCCTTTCAGCAGATTGGCATGGACTTGCTTGGCCCTTTTCCAACGTCAACATCTGGAAATAAGTGGATCATCATAGCGACCGACTACCTGACCCGCTACGCCGAGGCGAAAGCCCTACCGAACGGAACAGCAGCAGAAGTGGCCAAATTTTTCGTGGAGTGCATTCTTCTTCGACACGGCGCCCCCGATGTGCTCATCACGGACAGAGGAACAGCATTTACGGCGGAACTCACGCAAGCCATCCTGCGCTACAGCCAAACCAGCCACCGGAGGACAACTGCATACCATCCGCAGACCAACGGACTGACCGAGCGCCTGAACAAAACCATCGCCGATATGCTCGCTATGTATGTCGATGCCGAACATAAAACTTGGGATGTCATCCTGCCTTACGTCGTCTTCGCCTACAACACCGCAGTGCAGGAGACCACCCAGATGACGCCTTTTAGGCTCGTCCATGGCAGGGATGCCACGACCACGCTAGACGCCATGCTGCCCAACGTTACACAAGAAGAGAACGTCGACGTTGCCGCCTACCTTCAACGCGCAGAAGAAGCTCGAAGGCTTGCCCGATTACGGATCAAAGATCAGCAGCGGTCCGACGCCAGACGCTACAACCTACGAAGACGCAACGCGGAATACAAGCCAGGAGACCAAGTCTGGGTGTGGACACCCATTCGCCGCCGTGGATTGAGTGAAAAGCTTTTGCGCCGCTATTTCGGTCCGTACAGAGTTCTTCGTCGGCTGGGTGAACTGGATTATGAAGTCATCCCTGACGCAATGACTGCATCCCAGCGACGCCGCGTACGACCAGAAGTTGTCCATGTAGTCCGTCTGAAGCCGTATTATGCGCGCTAAAGGCCGCTGCATTTCCATGCTCTATTTTCGCAAGATCCGTTTTTTCCCTTACTAGTCGCATTATTTGTTTTAATGCATCGGGTCGATGCTTCTTTGAGAGGGTAGTAATGCCGCGAATATTTCCAGTGTTTGTTCGTTTTTCAAATCTGCCGCGACACCACCTTATCGCTTTGTTTGCGACGCAAGACGCGACTAGATTTATCTCGATTGATCGCAGCCAGGCAAAGCTGATTCTACGTTGTTCCGGAATGTTCTAGTAACTTTGCGCCCTTTATCTCGAATGTTCGCTATCAGCTTTAAATTGAGCACGGCCGACAGCGGCGGGCATTCTGTTCGACGACCGCCGAGCACGCTTGTCGCTTTGCCGCCGCCGAGTGATTCAGTCCATTTTGGGTGCAAGTCAGCCCAATAAACAGTTCTTTTAGAAGATCCTTTCGTCCGTCTTCATCGCTGCTTCGACTGCCGTCACCACCAAGGTAGATGTATACTGGTAGCGAAGGCTCCATAGACGCCCATTGGTCCAAAAAATGGCGGCTCATGGGCACTCCAGCGCCCCTGGATTTTGGGGGGCAAACTACGCAAACGTGACGTAGAATGACGTCACGCATACGTATGCTTTTGGCGCAAATTATAAAGCGGTCTTTCTGTAGAAACCGCGTTTTCGAGCCCGTATCTCTCGAAGGTTGCTGCCTTTCAGCGCGCCCCAACCTTTGCCAGTCAAATGTGCTCGAGTTCCTGCTAGTTATGGCCTTGTTAATGTGCAATTGGGAACGCAATGAAAGTGACTGGTAAAGGAGGGGCAGCATAGAAAGGCAGCAACACTTCCAGACACTGGCGAAGCATGCATGATTCGTAGTGCAAATACTGGTGCTAGTACTTTTGAGAGCTTTTGAGTACAGCAAGGTATGATGCACAAAACACTGGCTCAAGTGCACAGTTCGCAATAGAGTGTACGGCAAGTATGGTTTTCATAGTTTCATATTCATTGTTTATTGCAGCAACCAAACAAATACAGTCACAAAGCACACCCTTGGCACACAAACAAAAAATACATGTCACAGGCAGCACAAGCAGTATTATTTAAGTTGGCTAATCATCTCAATAGTCACAGTGCAGATAGGAAAAAGCCCTGAAGTGCCACGAACGTTGTCAGGAAATTGAAAAGTATAGAAAACAATGCTACGACAGCTTCAATTGAAGCAAACATAACATGACATAAGTAGGCGCATCAACACAGACCATAGAGCACACTGGGATTATTCTTCACATTTAATTTCTTCAGCTGAAAGAATATAGCAGGTGCGTTTACATCTGCAAGGCAATGTTAAAGCCAGCTTTAGCACCCTCAAACGTGCTCAACGTATGAGCAAATACCATACATTGAGCCGGCGTACCATCTCCAGAGTACTTCTACTCGTTAGCCGGATCAATTTGAAGTAATTTTACGTCAACAAAAGTACACATGTAGTACAGCGTACAGTGAAGTGCAAGGACATTCGCGGGGCAAGGACATTCGCACACCTCAGCACTGAAAGTGTGTGCCCTGCAGTGTAGTACATAAATATCCCCGAAAACATGAAGCCAACTTAGTAAAACACGTTGCGGGGCTAGTTGGTTATGCATATTCTTTCGTTAAAATTTAAGCAGCGCTAACTTTTAGGACGAATACAGCGCCCGTCCTGTCATGTCTTCTGTGTATTCGTCCTAAAAGTTAGCGCTGCTTAAATTTTAACGAAAGAACATGAAGCCAAGTACGCACGAACGGGTTACAGCTATGAAACACGAGCGAACAGCCCGGCGAAACCATATCGAAGCTATCGCGCATACCTAGAGCAGACGACACACCTGTGAAAGTCCAGCGGGAATCGGTGTAGCGTGACACCAATGGTACTATCCACGCTGTCGCAGTGTACCACGGAGCATCGTTTCTTCACATGCCGCAAGCTCATCTTGAAATGAAGCGCTTAGCGCTTCAAAAGAAAAGCGCGAAGCGTGCTAAGACGGAAAAAGGCTTCGCACTGGCCGCACGCCGAAGGAAACGACAAAACCGAGAAAACTGCCGCAGCGGTGCAGCGGGGTGCAAATCTTACCGAACGGTGACAAAGAAGCGACGTGCAAGGACGACGAAAACTTCGCAAAAGGAGCATTTTGAGACCGGCGAGCTAAATTTATACGCTTTACCAGGCGCGCCATCGCAGACAGCTGGCGATAAGAAATCGCTTCGTGAGCTCCCGCCACCAAGGTAGATCCGCCTTGCCGCCACTGTGGCCGGGTTAGCCGGGTATCGAAACAAGGCCTGCAAAGACGCGCTGTAATGCACCGCACACTCATGAATAGGGGGCAGGTCAAGAGTGTTGCAAAAATACAAAATTTGCCAGGTTTTAATAAAATGACTTACCTCTTTCATAAAACAAGGTGCTAATATATTTTTTCTTTTCTATTGGCAGATTACATTCCAATTTTGTAGTTTTATCATTTATTTATATGAGTGTTTTGCCCCCCCCCCCCCCCCCCCCCCATTTTCTGGTTGTGCTGCAGTCGCGCTAAACCACTTTTCGGCCCAGCCTTCGCCACCACTATAAATCCGCCTTGTCACCACTACGTGACAATATTAAGAGTGTAGCATTCTATGCTTTGAAGAGAAGCCATTGCGAATTCATCCAGCTCCAGTTTTATATGCACGCAAAACACTCTTGAAAAAAAATCGAATGAAAAACTAATCCCCCTTCAGCTATTGATTCGTGCAAAAAGTTGTCCAAAAGCACTACCATCTAACCACACCTTGTAATCAGTCTATCAAACACGCACTATATTTGCGATTACTTAGGCGGAGCAGTCTAAGAATAAAATAAATAAATACGGGCACTGAAGCTGCGCCTGCAAGAGTAGAGCACGATAGCGCCTGCTCGAATACAAATCCCCGCTGAATTAAGCTATACGACCGTGCCTGCGTGGCATAGGAGCAGTATGTAGGACTCAGAATGCAAGAATGCTTGAGCGTTCGCTTCCCCTCCGCCTGCAATCTGTTTTGAGAAGCCCGAGTTGACAGCTCCTACCAAATGGCCCATGTCACGTGACGTCACACCGCCCTAAGATCAATCGGTTCGCGGCAAAATCAGCTGCCAGATACCACCTGCCGGAGGCATGCCCCCGATTTCTTGCTCACAACGCTGACGCCGACCACGCCGACAACGGCGACACCAGATTTTCTTGAGAACGTTGACTTCAACGCTATCGCGTTGAAATACAATCACACAGGATACCCTTTCCACTTCTCAGGTAGGAATAATAAGATCCCCATTCATGTGACTTCGCTTGATTTAGGGGACTGTTATAAATACGGAATTAAGTCTATTGGATATGCTCACACTTCCACAGCGTTGGTAAGTTCTGCAAATTGTGTTGTTTATTCAAAAAATTTTGCTTTGAAATCTGCATCATTGCACTACTGCTGTCTGCACAGTACCCTAGTTTTGTCGACAGCACCTCCTGATGTTTTTTGTCGTGTTTCGTTTTTACATGACATGCAGTTACGTTTCGTTTTTGTCGTCAGTGTAGTGAAAACATTGTTTTTTTTTGTTTTTATGGAAGTATGAGAGGAAAAATGTTGTCAGTCAGCGGTGAGCTGTGCCTTACAAACGGCACATCAATTAAGAGTCGACCAAGTTAATCAAGAAACAAGAACCATGACAAGAAGAGGCAGCAAGCATTATCTTATCTCTATATTGCCACACTGAAAGCGGCAAAATCAGCGTCACTTTGAGGGGCATCCAGAGTGGCGACAATGACCGCTACCGCATTAAATAGTAGAAATTCTCACTTCAGTGCTACCATTCCATTAAGCGATGTCATTTCGTGGTGAGAATGAATCTGAGATATAAAATTCATCAGAACAACAGGCAACCAGAAGCCAACCAATAGGAAACGCCTTCCAAAATCGCCTCCTGCCCCATCTTACCATCGCCTGTGTGCCTACTTCCACTCCATAATCTGCTCTCATTCCTTCGCCACGGCTTTTCCAACGCCGTCGAGATCTCAGGAAAAGGGCTATTAGCAGCTGCCGCTGCAACAAACCAGTACGGCAAGTAAATCAACAAGCAATCAAAGGTGTCTTTTAACGCACAGACTAGACAAACACGCCATGTATGTATAAGCAAGACAACAGCTAGAAACGTAATACGCAGTGCAGAAGAACCTAAAAAAGGCTCTGCTGCGCTTGACGAAGAACCTTATTTGGAAGCTTGCAGTCTGTTTATGCCTTTCCTTTTCGCAGCACCGAATGTAAAAGATACCGGCAATTTATAGTTTCCCAACATGCTAAAATTAAGCACGTGATTCGATTTTAATGTTCTTCACTAATTATGAGCTTCAATAAATAATGAAACTTTCCAGGAATATTATACAGAAACAAACGTTAAAAGAATAGCTTTACACCTTAATGGAGATGAACAGTTCGAAGGCCACGCAAAACCCACCAACAGGAAATCTTCTGGGTACCGCCAAATTAACACGCAAGAGCTTCGCGCCCGAGTTCCTCCTGTAACCGACACTAGTTTCTTGATTACGTTCTCATGCATGCGCAATCCCGGAAGGCAGGCCACATTTCCTGCGCCTGTTCGAGAAATCAATCTGCGCGCGGATTCTTACCCCAGCCGTCTTGAGCGAATGGAAATTGGTTGCGCCTCAGAAAGAATGATCATACACACTGGTGCGGAAATTGGTTGCGCCCCAGAAAGAGTGATTACAGCACTGGTTTGCCAGTTGTTTTCCCACTGATACACAATTTTTCTTGGGGTTTCTTTCGGTGGCTACACAGATCATGCAGTTCTGGGAGAAAAGTGCAGTGCAATCATATTATTTCTTCTTCACTTCCGGACGAAATTGTGCCAAGACTTGCATGCAATGGCTACAGCTGACAGGTTTTAAATTACGTGTTTTATCAGCACACGGCACTTTTGAAAACATGCTGCGAACGCATTTTATGTTCTGTGATATCAGTTGTATTGATTGACCATCTCCAGAAAAGGCGTTTGAGTTGAGTTTAGGTATTTGTAAGCCACATGTGAGATTAGCCTAGTGAATATTCTGGCGGCAATTGCTCTACCACTGCAACACTTGAATGTTAATGTCGAAAATCTGAGGCGGAGATCTATAACCTGAGAGCCCTACGTCGCCATGCACATAATCTACCGTTGTAGTCATCAAGTGCAGCATTCACCACCTGGAGTCCAGATGGTAGTCCCGAAGGAATTTTCGAAGAAGGCGGGAAGCCTATTTTATTTACCGCGCGGGTAAACAACGTTTTGAAGTGACCCGTTTGGCGCTCCTGCCCTCTTGAGGGGTGCGAGTAAGACACACCTCTTGGCGTTGTAATCTGGGCAGCACATAAGATAATGTCCTACTTCACCGCACACACCGCACGAAAAACACAGGGGAGGCAATGCCATGCCGGACTTGTGCACCCGCGCTGAGGTACGAGCAGAACCCGTGCGAACGCGGTATAGTAAAGCGGCTTGAGGTCTATTTAGTTCATTGGTCCAAACGGCTGGTTGAGCAGACTACACAAGGAACTGCAAAGGCTGAGCACCGCTTTATTGAAATATGTCTTGACGCCTTGAGAGACATTTCTTGATGGACCTCGTAGCCCAAGATACTTATGTGCGAGGGTACTCATTGAAAACCTGTTGGAAGCTTCTGCTTTGGAGATTATGCAACAAGCGCAGAGAGCTAAGAGACAATCATTGAGAGGGGCAACCACGCTCTAACATTTTAAGAGCAGATTTCGAAGCGTTGTCCGTTAGCCACCTGAAGCGATGTTTCTTCGTTGCAGCCATAAGTCCAACTTACTGTAATCGTGTTCTTCTTGAGTCCTTGGGACATATGCTGAGCTCAGCATCTTCTTGAGAGCCCTATCGGCATGCCACCGACATTGAAAGGGCCGCCCCAGCCCCTATCCTTCTGAGGGATACCTCCTCCAATCTCGTTAAGTTTTGAGAGAGGGGTTAAGTGCATGGGGTAATCAAATCATATGCGCTTCTTACAGAGGAAGACAAGATGGGAAGAACGGAGTGAAGATCAAAAAAGAGGCTAGTGCACTGTAAACAAGAATAAACCCAAATGATGGTTTAAATGGTTGGCGCCACCCTTTATACCCCATATGCGGAAACATTTACTCCATCAATATGGAGTAAAAATGTGCTAAATGACCTATTTTACTAAATGACCTATTTTACTGACTTTTTTATATGAAATGAGAGGAAATTGAGAAAAGAAAGGACATGCTACCGAACAAAAATCGAGTTGGAAGAAAATAAATAAATAAATAAATAAATAAATAAATAAATAAATAAATAAAGAAATAACGAAAGAAAGGAAGAAAGAAAAAGGAACAGCGAGCTGCATACAACTCAGACTAATTGCACCTTTACGTCCATTGGCACCGGAAGTCTCAAACGACCATCCCTCGAGGCTCGTTCGCGACACCCGGCCGGATTCTTCAATTGCTGGGCTTTGCTTATCGACCGCAGTTGGAACACGTTCGCTCTCTTTATACTTAACGTGTCATCTTCGCTAATGAGGAATCATGCATTTTTCTGCAACATTCTTTGCTCACCATGTGCATAATATCAGTATAACCAGGTAGTGGAACGTAACTATAATGAGTATAAATAAACACAAAAGAAAACCACTAGGTTCAGCACCAAAAAAAAGAAACATTGGCTCCCCCAGAAGTTTTAAGCCCATTCTACCATAAGTTTATCGACACCTCCTTTCCTTAATCGTAGCGCGGAGACAACAACAACAAAATGATCATAGAAATGGAAAGCAAAAGAAGTAAAGGAGCCCCTGCTATTAAATTCCGTCTATCCACATGATATATATTAAAAGCTTGCACAGGTTCTCACTTTGGTAAAGATCCGTTTTAAGTGAAGACGAAACCAGAAAAGGGAAAAGAATGAGAAACTCAGGAATGCCAACACACCACTAGAAGGAGAATGAAATGTTATATCACTGGCTGTTCCTCGAAGACCTTAATTAGTTTACTATTTAAGTTTTCTGTTGTGCGCTGCAACGCTTTGTGCCTCATCACCCTGATGTCCCAGTAGAGGAGACTCAGGAGGGGAAACCCTAAAGAAACGCATTGGAATTCTGGGCGCTTGTATCGCTCCCCGTGCGTTAGTGTCCCCTCTAATTCCGAAGACAGTCAAGCTCTGTCCACCGCCACTATTCCCAAGAGAACGGAGCGTCAACAGTATGCAGAGCAAACGCCCGTTCACATGTGCCGTGAATATATATTTTTTGTCCTTCGTCCTAGCTGTAAAACGTTTTTACGATCACTTCAGTGTGGGAAGAACCGCCAACTTCGTCTCTCTTCTTGGCTCTAGGTAGGAGCATGGTGTTGTTGTCGTGACAGCATCATGCGCAGGGCCAGCGTAACAGCAACAACAACCACAACAACAACAAGAACAACAAAAACACCCTTGACGGACGCTCAAGCACTAAAACAGCCATTGTATCTGTCGTGCAAATCGTAAGTTAGTACAAACCCCGGTCACCGCCCACTGGAAACCTCTACACTTTCCACCTTTTTATTTTCAGTTTCTTTCTTTCGTCTTTTCTTACTTATTTATTTATTTCACTCTTCCGTTCTTATTGCTTGATTTCTGCTTCTTTTCTGCTTTCTTTCGTTTGTGTGCATTGGTAGGTCTAAGAAGAGTGCGGGTGATAGTGGCCAGAAAACATTGAAATAGTTTTAAAAGGACACTCGTCATCGAGGGTTGCTGGCTGAGGATATACACCTTTTAGTTTAAGTATTTAGAGCACGCTGTGAAATTTACAGTAAATATAGTATGTGTTAAAAGTGAGAAACGCGTATATAGATGTTTTTGTTATAAATATTCTGGTAAAGTCTTAGGCCGCAGCCAGTTCTAAATTTTTATTTGTCTCGAAAAGAGTCGCCTCCCACTAACAGTCTGTAATGGCTCTGGTTTGTCTACGTGAAGGTAAAGTATAGGCTTTTATCTCTTATAATTAATACACTTCACTACTTATAACACTTTGTGACTGTGCCAGTTGTACTATCAGTGAGCAGGGCCACTTCCTGCTTGTTTCTCCAGTCTTGAACGTCGAAACTTCGGCCAAGTTATATTCATAGCACAGACAGTACAGAGCCGTACTGTTCCCGCTAGTAACAGGCCCACAATCTACAGCAAAATGTAAAGTTTAACACTCGTTGCTAACAACATTTGCAATCCGTTAAAGAGGTAGTGTTGCTTCAGGAACTCAACGGTCTTTCTCTCACTTTTGCCCATCGAGGCTTTCAGAAAATCCGATCTTGGACAAGCTACTGCTATGCGCCGGATATATATACGCCTCTCTATTTCATTAAGCCATACGGCTCTTTATCTGGTCGCCAAGATATCCAAAAGTTTTGTCCACGATAATCGACAGACGGTGTTTTATTTTTTGTTCAGAAAGGTTGGCCCAGTAGGGAGAGAGCTTTTACATCCAAAGCCTACTGCGTATGCGCTGAAAGCATCCCACTTCTGCCTCTCAAGAGAACAAGAAGTGAAGATTGAGAGCCGTGCTAAGCAATGCTTTTGAAGCGATCAAACCAGAATCTTCCTCTGTTGGCGTAGCTGACGGGGCATCGTAGATCATGATGGGGAGAATGATGATGAAAGTGGCTAACTCTGCGTGCGATACCTTCAAGTGTTCAAGTATAATTCGTGTTAGAACAATAGGATGCTAATAATTTTGTAAAATTACTTGAAAAACGCGAGAATATGAATTTGAGTGAGACCGAACTTACTATAGACTAAGAACTGCTCATGTTCACGTGTTCATTACGAAAAAGGGTTGCATAGGCCCTGAAGAAAGGCAAGCTTGAAATCCAAAGTGAGGAAAAGGCAACTCACACAGAGTACAAGGACGCGCAAAACACTTGTGGTCCACTTTTCTAATTTTGTTTTTGTATTATTTTCATTTCGTACTTTTCTGCCGATTATACGTAATGGTGACTCCTTTGTTTACGCCGCTTGTGTATTCTACCTCCATTCATGGTGCCTGAAAAAACCCTTTTCTTATGTATTTTGCAGCGGTATTCTGTACGTGTAATTGGATTCGCTTTAAGCAGTCAGCATCGAAGCACTGGGTTTCCTTATTATAAAGTTAAACAATGATGACCATAAAAACACTGCCGCCGAAAAAAATACAAATGACGCTGACCATGACGAGACAGGTGGCAAGCTGCTTGCTGACCTGCTTCTGCAGTCTCCCCATGCTTTCTCTCTCACACGTACTCCGGGAAGAGCAAAGTCGTGTATGTCCGCCTCCAAAGCCAACATCGCTGCTTTTGCTAACTGGATTTCCGCATCTCGTCTTGCTTGCAGCTCCAGAGCAGCGTGGTGTTTCTCGCAGAACAGCGTCAATCCATTTACTTCCTGGAGGCATCCACTTCGGCTACAACCGTCCTCTTTTTTCCTAACCGCAATTTTGACTCATGAAAGCAGCGCTCTTGGGTCCTGCTGCGTTTCGGTAGCAACCCAGAACCTGCAGGTTATGAGAAGTAAGCTAAAAATAGGCATTTGCTGAACCCTGAGCGATTTACAGTTTCACGCTTACGTTAACCCTTTGGCGGGTTTGGGTTATCCACATGGTGGAAAATAATCTACAGCTCTCCACTATGGCCTCCCTCATAGCCTGCGGTGTTGCTTCGACACATCAATGCCAATTAACTATTATTATTTACATTTCAAGTAAAAAATGGGAAGAAATATTACTTCTTTCAGATATTCAACATACGCGGCTATGCGGTTCATTTTCACCTCCCCCCCCCAAAAAAAAAAAAAAAGAAGGAATATGTGCAGTAAACTTTCGTGCTGGTCTAATTGGTGAACTTGCAGTGTAGAAAAAACAGTACTGCGTTTTATTATCAAAGTTAAAAGAATGTATGCAGTGTGCGTTATTTTAATAGCACATGCGCAGAAACCGATCGACACTTATAATAACCCATCTACAACATTTCGATCTCTAAAGCTTTATTGCGGAGTGAATCTTCTATGGGAGTGCAACAGACATATATCGGCATCCCTGTTAATAGATGGAGAACCAGCGCAGTCAACTGTTATAGACGAGGTTGCAGAATTTCGAACTTCTAGATGTTGCTTCATTGTTCGAGATGTCATTAAAAATGCGAAGGCATGCTGACAATCTTAATACCGAAACTTTCATGGCATTCGAGGTTGGTAAAGAGTAAACTAGAATTCACCTACTAGGAGATTTTAGTGTACTGTACGTGAGCTGCATTTCCTGCTTTGTGGCGGCAGGCACATTTCGAGTCATCTGCAAAGATTATTCGACGGAGAAATCGTCCCGTGCGCAACAGTGCTATTCAGAAATAACGCTGAAAGGAAACCTACCTGTGGAACCTCGGGGAAGGTGAAGTTCACGTCTATTGGATGCGTGAAAGCCAGCTGCCTACCGTAGCAAACGAGAGTTAGTATTCGTAGTGGGCACTGAGCCCGCTGATATCCTCAAAACTAACTTCAGGAATGAGAAATGGGATGTTGGCTTCCAACCGATGCCACGGTTCCTTCTTAGGAGATGCCCATGTAACCGTCTCCGGGACATGGTGCAAAAAAGCGCGTAAAGACGAAGACGGAACGAAGAAACAACAGGGACGAGCGCTACACTCTCAACTGAACAATTATTTCTGAATTTACAGGTATAAATAGAAAACTTAAAAAAAACGGAATCATGAAAGCCGCAATCATCACCAGAAAAAAAAATTCACCAGTGAGCAGAAGTAAAAGAAAAAAAACAAGAAATCTAGCAACTCAGCTCAGATACTTCATTGATAGCCCAAAGAGGATGTTAGAATTTGGAATTACCTATCAGTCAACGTCACAGAAGAATGACTGATGCGAATTCACTGGCACGTGTACATGTGGAAAGCTTCCATCGATTCCAGGACTGATTACCTTTGGAACCAGAAAAGAACCGTCACTTTTCCAAACAAAGCAGTGAATTTTATCTTTTTCTTTGCATCATTGATACCACAGGTGCGGCAGTGCTTCCGCAGAACTTTAAAGAATTCGACATCTTACAACCTGTTTTTGTTCCCGCCAACCTCTCGTTTATACCTCGGACAAAGAGGACAATGTACGTGGCCCACAAGATAACGGCAACTTGTAAGCCACCCCGACACAGCAAGTGGTGAACGTGGCTTTGTGCTTAATAGTACACTCGGTTTTTCTTTTCTTTCTTCACCGTCATCCTGTTCGCTCCACACCTTAGTGCATATTTTGGCCAACTTTGCGGAAGCAGAGAAAACTATTGCAATGTTGTACCACCCTGCGACATTTTTTAGCCCATGCGACATTCTGAGCATATAAGGAACAGTTTCGAACCTTCGTCGCCCCCTAGCGAAGTTTTTTGGCCCGGACGCAGCCTTCATCCACCTCCGCAACTTGCCGCAAGCCTGTATAATCACATCCCTTAGGCACCCAGTGCCCCTAAGCCTGTCTACCTGCGCACGATGACGGCAAGGAAGAAAAGAAAACACGGTTGCAGTATTAAGCATAAAGCCCCTTTCACCACTTGCTCGTCGCGGTGGTTTACAAGTTGCATTTATCTTGTGGGGCCATGCACATCGGCCTGTTTGTCCGATGTATAAACGAGAGGTTGGGAGAACGCAACAGGTTGCTAGACGGGGACTCTCTCAATAACCTGCCGAAGCACTGCCGCACGTGCGGAATAAATGATGCAAGGAAAAAATAATATGCACCCCTTTGTTTAGGAAAGCAGCGGTTCTTTTCCGGCACCGAGAGCAATTAGTCCGGTAATTGATCGAAGCTTTCCACATGCACATATGAAAGGGAGTTTGCATCAGTCAGCCTTCTGTGACGCTGACTGACAGGGAGTTTTAATTTGTAGCATCCTCATTGGGCTTTCAGTGAAGTGTCTAAGCTGTGTTTTTATGTTTTTGTTTTACTTCTGCTCTTTGCAGAAATTTTTCCCCAGTTTTTTCCAGGAAAAAAAATCGAGGCGTTCTTCTGTCTTTGTTCGATTTAACGTCTTAATGTCCAGCATAAATTTTGCTCGAGCCCCAAATAAAGAAAAGAAAAATCACTCAAAAGAATATGGGGCGGCGCCCCGATGCCATTGTCGTCCTTATCAGGGAAACCTTTGGTCAGCCCACGAGATTTCTTTTCTATCGCGAGTGTTTTCTGACTCAGGAGCGTTGCTGTTTTCTTTTCTGGTTTTTCTTTTTGTTCTGCAAATCTTTTGTAATCTTTTGTCGTGTTGCTTCTACATCGCATTTCCTTTTTTTTTTGAGGCAGGGTGCATAAAAGTTTGCTCTCTTATTGCCTCTTGAACTGCCGTCTCGTTAGACTATCTAGAAGCGCCGAGCGCGCCAAAGCGATCGCAGTTTCCGCCCACTTCGCTCAGACCATTTCATGAGCCAAGAGTGGATCGTGGTTGCAGGATCGTGGTCTTCTTTTACTGCAGGCTCTCTCATCTGTAAGACGACATCACCCGGTGATAATGCGAATGCACGCATGAAAAATTAAAAATACTTCTCAAGGACGTAACTTCAGCGGTTTTTGTTTTAAACAGTTTTTGTTCGCGTCAGAACAAGGTGAGTTTTACTTTTGTTGTTGCCAGTATTTACGGCAAGATGCTTCACTGTGAAAGAAGGACGAGAAACTTGGAACTCGATACTATAATACAGTTCTAGGCAGCACCAGCTATGAATATCATGACGTCCAGAAAAATTGCTCCGAAGAGTTGAAGTCGCATAGAGAACTGCCGAAACAATATATGCTAAATAATTTGCTTTACTACTTGTTTGTATTTTGTGTATTTCTTAAAAAAAATAAAAAAACCTTTTACTAAGATATACCATTAAAAACATGACTGAAAGCCTAAAAAGGTGGAAATTGGAGAAAGCGTTTTTTTATGTTAGTCTATCAAAGGCATTTAAAAATTGTGACCGATTCTACGGGTGTTTGGCTACCTGGCGCTGTGCCGAGAATTATATGTGGGGCTGAACCGCGGCCAGCTAAGCGCTTACGAAGCCGAAGCGATGGCTGAGTGGCTACGTAATTCAGCAGCTGTTGAGCATCGGAAGTTTTCATTCCTCATTTCGATACGGCTTAAACCAAAAGCCCTCGTGTATTGAGGGGTCAGCGCGTCTGAAATAAAAACATGGGATAGAAATTAATTCCTAGCTCTCCAGTGGAGCACTCTCTAAGCCGAAGTGGTGAACTTAAAAACCAATTAAACTACTCCAATGATGCACCAACTCTCTATTAAGTTTTTTTCTGTGATGTCTGCTGAGTGCTGCAGTATGAGATATAGCTTCTTTGAACACGTAATCAGTGACAATATTATTTGCTGAGAAATTTAAAGAAATTGATCCTGATTACATTTTAATGTTGACGAAAGGCAGTGCCTAAGCCTCTGGTGCCTAAGCCAAGGTAAAAAGGCAGAGGCGTTACTTGAGATTCTAAGAAGATCCACATCTGGCTTTCAAGTTGTCTCATGTAATTACTGAAGTTTATGTGGACACACTACATACGCAAAAATCTTAAAGTTTGAATTGCTGATCTTCTGGCTTTCTTTCCCTTAAATCTAGTGCGTATTCTTAGGATCACGCTCTTCAATATCTGCTCAAGGCGTCGCGCTTTGGACTTCGTAAATCCTATGTCTGTACTTGACCGGATGGATCTGCGTCCATTTAATTTCCACCCAGTCGCACGGCGACAGCCCAGAGTGCCGGAGGTTATATAAAATGTGACAACCCGCTACCATGTTGCCCCGGCAGAGAATCCAGTATTACACTTCATCTCACTGGAAACGAGGTTGCGAAGTTTGAGCGCCCCAACAACATACGCTGCACGACCGCTGGCAAAGGGCGAGAGGAACTACAAAAGAAAAAAGTAGTTAAGCAATGGAAATAATAGCATTCATCATTCTGTTAGCATGAATGAGTTTTTTTAATCCCGTTGTCACTGGGCGCAGATGCTTGAGGTGAAAACAAAAAAGAACAAGGCAAGTGGCGGGGCAGTCTTGCACAGTGTTCATCTACGCGTCCGTTATATGTAAGCAAAATCATTGAATTGACATGTCTATGGCAATATCGTGTTCGTGTACCATGCCCTTATTGTCCTAACAGAACATTACTTGGCGCTAATTGCTTGCTAGATACCATAGCTGATAAAATCGGCGTCTGTTGTGGTTGTTGTTTGCCTCACTGAAGGGCACAATGGATTTGCGCTAAAAGCTAAGGCGTTTTCATCTTGGTCTCTGCGACTTTAGACTAGATCAGCTGCATTCCCCACCGTTGTGTCAGTGGGTCATAGATACTTCTAAACCTGTTCCGCCGCTACAGGAGATATGTTGTTACCACATTATAGTGGTCACAATGTGATCACTACCCGCGGTAAGGACGCAATGAACGCACCGCGGATTTGAAATAAGCACTGTTCATGAGTATTTGCATTCATAGTTGATTTAGTGTGCTGCCTGAGTGCCGTCGATGAAACCTACGCAGCCGTGAGCTTGGTGCCTTGACTGTGCAAGTCACTGACAAATACCTGCTCATTCCCAAGCACAAGAATATTTTCTAACCATAGAATTTCTCCAATAAGTAGCCGGCGAGAGTACCTACAGAATCGGGGCAGTGAATGAATAGCTGGCTAGTGGTAGTAGTTTTTAAGACTGATATTACGCGTGTCACGCTGACGTTGAAATTCCTTTACGGTGCATACTCACTTTAACGAGGTATGTATATGAAAGTTCATACTTATTATGAATCACTCAACCTTAGAAACAACTCACTTGAATGTTGACAAAGCAAAAAAAAAATTAAAAAGGGTTGAGGGGTCGCCTGAGTTCGCTAGCCAACGTTTTGACCAGAAGATTGCCGACATCTGGGCAAGTCCTGTAACGTCCTGGCAATAGCAAATCCTGGCAAGTTTCTGCCAGTCCCCTTGCCACCTTTGCTAGCGCAGTGAGGCTCCTGTTCAACCCTTGTATAGCAGTGGCTCCTTCTTTAAGCAAAATAAGCCGTGCTTGCTTTTTATTCTTTACGCAATTGCAAATCAGCTCATTCAACTTATTCATCCTGACATAGCTCATTCAACCTGATTTAGGTTGAACATCTCGCAAAAGTTCAACAAACTGCCCCCCCCCCCCCCCCCAAAAGTCGCTTCCCTGCTAAATACTAGCCTCTGCAAAATGTGATAATCTGAGGAGAAAAGCGCACAGTCGGGCCAGTGTGACCTTTTTCTTTCTTCCTCTTGTTCTCTCCCTCTCGTCTTCTTTGCTGATCACGCTCGGTTTGCACCGAACACAAAGCGCTTTCTGCTTCACGGAGCAAACCATGCCACCGCCCCTGTGCGTAGGCTTGCGCCTATTTCGCAGCCTTTTATTTGGGCCGATCGTAACTGACGCACGATAGACTGCAAATCATGCCACAGTCTATAGTAGCGACGAAGTTTCGCCTCTCAACGCAGAGGCTCCCGGAAGAGTGCGTTATCGACTCGCGACGCCTCCGCCCTCTAGCGCGCTGGCGCGGTCAACCGGAACTTCCAGTTTCACCAACTTGAAGGCTAATAAAAGATTCGTGTCGAAGTTTAGACCTCCCAACTGGAGGAGAAAGAACGAAAAGATTGTTGTGTCCAGCCTTCATTAACGCTGGATGAACTCGACTTGTTCCTGAATGAAAAATGGCGCCGCTAGTAGGACGAGGAAGTATGTTTAACTGACTAATCTCGCTGGCAAGCTCTTCAGTAGATATGGCTGCGAGCAGTACAGAATTATTTATTAGAGCTGCTTGCGTCTGTTCATTTGTTTTGTGAGAAAGAAGCATTGATTTTAGAGTAATGATGTTAACTTGAAACCGGGAAAGCCGCTACCTAATGATCAGAACATATTCACTCTTCACAAAGAAAAAAAATGTTCGTTTAAACAGGATATATGAAAGCACAGAGGCAATACTGCGGGTTAAATACAAGTTTAATGTCTCAAAGCTGCATGGACAATGAGAGGAGCCGTAGTGCAGGGCTCTGGATTAATTTCGACCAGCTGTGGTTCCTCAACTTACACGGACATCATACAACAAACGGGTGTTCAGATGTTTACACCAGATGTTTCACCTGAAATGTTGTGTAATTTCTTAAAATAGGCTTTTTGAGATAGAAGACTACTTTTTAGGTATAGCACTGTCAGCAGTGTAGCGCATCAGAATGCACATAAGGCGTCCTAATTAGTTAGCTGGTTAACTGATATCGAGTAGTTAAGTTTTTAACTATTGCTGTTAGACTCCTTAATTACAGATAGACATGTAGCCGACCGTAGGTAATATCCATATTAGTTTTTAGAATGTCGCAAACGCCATTTACCACGGCACTGTGGCCCGACAAATTTAGGCTATTTCGACGAGTTGCGCGCACTGGAGGGTTTCCTTTACCGCAATGTAGGCAAGATTTGTTTGGCCACTGGACCGAAAGTAACTGCGTTTTCGAAATTGACCGACTCGCCCAGCAATGCACTCTCTGTCGGTCATGATTGACCGACTCGCCCAAAAACACACTCTGTTGATCATGATTGACCAACAGTGTATCATCTTAATCATCAAGGTATTCAATGCTGATGTGCTGCATAGGAATTCTGTTATTGCCATCGAATCCGAAAGGCTTGTTGTACGGGCGAATTGATTCGACACGACGTAAGATAAGTAAGGGCAAAAGAAGCTCTACACACAAGTACATGCGCAAGCGCTTGTGTGCATTTTCTACTATGCTTTAGTGCAGGTTGTTCAGAACGCTTTCCCTATGGGTATTATAAGCGAAGCAATTAAGTGCCACTCTAAATCAGAACCTGTCGAGTATCGCCCTTTCTGCATGTTCCTCTCTTGTACGGCGTCCCGTGCGACGCGGCTGTTCGCAGTCACCTAGAATGCGTGCCATAAATAATGTCACGCCATGCCGCACTGTTCAGAAGAGCGGGCTCAGCAATAAGATATTCGGATATGAGTGCACGTCCCACGCCATAATCTTTATTTTTCTCTTTTTTTCCCTCTTCGTGGCACATTACGCTTTCTCCAGGTGCACGCACGCAGATGACGGCCAGCACACACTGTGGAGGCTGAGGCGAACTGCGTCTCTCTCTGTTATGACGCTACCTAGCGCCTTTCCGCGTTAGTGGCTGGACTTTCTTTTCTTCTCCCGTATTTTTCGTCGCCCCTTTTCTAGGGCAGGTCGAGCACAGGCGTTACTGTTCTGCTTCGTGCTGCAAGCTCGCGCCATCCGTCGGTATGTCACTCGAGTCGCCAGGCGTGAACCATCGCTTACTGCTTCCTTTCAGCGAACTTTCTCTTTGGGTCGAAATACCCAGCAGGAGACCCGTTCCGCAGCGGCATTTCTGTGCACTCAATTCTGGCAGCGACGTGAGGAGAGCAAGTCGTTGTTACCGGCCGACGCTTTGCAAATAGTAAAACTTTTGCGACGGTGGCGCTAGTGCCCAAGCCTCCCCCCACGTTGTTCATTCAGGTGCAGAGGGACTTGTAAACTTCGTTGCTATGGTGCGTGTTTATCTCTATGTCTACTGAGGCAGTTCAACAAATACCTTGCTATGTAGACCTATTTTCGGTTAGCTGCAACTAAGGAAAGTTTTTTGAAGTTATCAGTTTTCCTCCACGGAGCTTCGACTGAAAGCTACACATTTCTGCCATTTATGATGGAAATCAGAATACTGCTTACCTTGAAAAAATAACCTCTCGGTTCGAAAAAGAAGAAAACGGATTGACGCTAGATGAAAGAAGCGCGAAGGATGTCGAATACATCCGTACCCTCAGAGGCGTGCTGATTTTTGCGGTACATGAAGGGGAAGCTTTCGCTTTCAAGACAACCTTCAGCTTTTGACGCTTCAGGTGATTTAACTTAAAGAGGCCACCTTTCTTCGCAGGCGTGTCGTGACTATTTTCCGCTCCCCCATATGACTGAAATCGCCCCATTATAAGCCTGGTGCTGGATGCATGCTTGCTGTATAGGTTCTGAGTCACTTTCCTAACGTTTTTTCAAATGTCTTTTAGTCTGTGAGCTTTTATGATCAGTCCTCATCCCATCTTGGGAGATTTTTGTGAAGAGAATTTTTTTCTGATCGTTGAAATTGAAGGTCCTCTGATCTTTCTTGTGAAGAGGGCAGAGCAAACGAGTAACCACAAGCGGTACGACCTTTTAAAGTCTTCGTACCTGGAAGAGCACCGGGAGTAAGTCATTCTTTGAAAAAAAAATTATAGTGCTGTGTTACGTTTCAACAAATAGAACATGATCATATTATGGATATAAGGCGCCTTGATTGCAATAGAAATTCTGTACTTTGATGAAAACTTTTATCCATCTTCAACTGCCAGCAAAAGGCTAAAGTAAGTATTTATTAATCTCATTCGAAAAGGAAGAACTGATAATAATTAATGAAGACAATATTAAACTCTGCAGTTTCATAACAAAAAAACAGGGCTCTTTGTTGCAGAAGTTCGTTGGGGCTAAGAATAATGAAGCGAAGGCTACTTCCGTCAACCTGCTGTCTAAAATTTCGAGTAGCATGGCGACATCCACAAATGATAACAGCAAGCTGAGTAAAGATTTCTATGAAAAAAACAACAACACATATTCCTTAGACATCACGTCTGTCTCAGTTTCCCACATTATTTGTAGCTCCATTTTTTGCATTTTTTGTCTTAAGTAACTTCAAATATCTTGCTCACCACCAACATCCGGTGCTGCTCCGCTTGATGGGCCTGATGCCCTGAGGCGCTCTGGCGCAATTCTGGACGGGTTCGACTTTTAAGGTGTCCTCACACGAAGAGCGTCGCGTTTAATTTCGTTTTGAAATTTGTGGTTTATGTTGTGCTCCCCTAATGCCCAAGTGGACACCGTATATAAAAAAAGTGGTTCATGTGGGTATACAAGCAGCCTAAGGAGTTGTCTTCAAATCATAATAAGTAAGTTCAATTCGAAAAGTTATGCTGCCAGTTTCTTGCGAAGAAAATATTTATTTTCCAGGTGAATTTTTCGCTTAGAATTTGAGCCCCCGTCCAGCTGAGACGATAATGAATGGGGCATGTACTAATGGTCAGTCTATTATTACTCATTATTTTTCTACTGCTACCTGAGCACGATACGTGCTCAGGTAGCGTGCTACGTTCAGATACGTGCATTAAGATGTCGTTATTATAAGCATACTATGAACAAATAAAATTAAGTGCGTAAAGTGCAGAAGCGCAAGTAGAGATGCCTGTTATTCGAATAAGGTTCTATTTGATGGGGAAGTAGGCTCCAGAAGTGATGTTTTCGTACTTCGCGTTTTTCTAATACAGGAACTAAGTTGAAAAATTGCCCTGTTAAGGTATCAGCAAAAAAGTAAGTGTTTGAATACATTCCTTCCAACGTGTATTTACCCGCTCTTTCTGCTCTCTATTTCTTAATACCATTTGATTCTTATCTGCTCAGCTCAGCTGCTCAGAACATGCACTGTACACTAGACAACGACGGCCGTCATGTGAGAGAGCTGGTAGGACAGCATTCCGGAAAAACAAAGATCGCGAAAATTGTTGCGAATAGAGAAGAATATGAAGAAAATACTTAATTTTGGTGCTTGTCTTCAAATTTTCATTTTCACACTCAGTTTATCGCAAAATGTTAGCACTAAGCAATGTTCGTTCATTTTGTCTCAGAAGTTAAGTAGCTCGCACTTGTCCGCGTTTTTTTTTTCACACAGACGTCACGTTATACCTAACTTGCCGGTTCTGCAGCATGGATAATTAACCTTACGCAAAGAAAGTTAGGGCAAAATGAAACCACGTGGCAAAAAATGGCGTTTTTTTTATTCGTACTTTAAGCAGATTAGTACGAAACATCAGCAGTGTAGTACCTGTAGTTTCCCACCTGAGGTAAACAAAAAATCCCGTTAATTTATTTTAAAACCAAGCCAAAGTAAACATGTTAGTAGCTAGATTGTAGATACTAAAAAGGGCGTCATGATAGTAACTATGAAGAGCTGCGGGTTGTTGCCTGTTTGTCAGAGCGTGAGTGGAAGGGATGCATACTAGCTCAATGACAGTGCAGTAATATTTAGTGGACTTTATTGGGTTTTACTTTGTTAAATTACTCTGGGAACTAATGCCTGCAGTAATGTAAATTTATGAAAGCCTTTGTACAGCAGTTATGCAGGCACAGACAATGCCAAAGACGCTTATCGTGCACACACAATAGCTGTCCTTTTTAGTGCTCCCCCCAAAGTAACCAAAGCTTAAACTTTTTCGTCAAAACGACGCACTCGACTTTCAGGGGCGTCATGGTTGGCTAGCAGCGGTTCCCTGTAAACCAAAGCGAAGAACAGCTCACTGGGCACATGAATCTATGTGCAGTCGCAAACAACCGATATATAATAAAGAGCAATCGACAGAAACTAGCGAGCAATTTTGCAAAAAAAAAGAGACCTTCTTAGTTCGTTCAGCATTTATAAACACATCATAATTACAACCCTTAGGACGAATTACAGTTTTCAAATAAAAAAATTTTGTTTAGTGGAATACAACGTGGTAATTTCATGGGCGCTCAGAATTAACCACCGTGTCTTCAAGAGTGAAAGCAAGAAATGGCGAATGTAATTTGTAATCAAAGAGTTGAATGCATTTCACTTAAAGGTTTCTTTATGTATTTATCGTTTCTATTCCTTCGGTACATGTTCTGCGCAGAAACGAGGCTCCTGTGCGACGGACTTAGGGAGAAATTATTCCTTGGAGAACATTTAGAGGGCTCTCCATGACGACATTAATCTCTATGAAAACGTCGCAATGACCAAGGCGTAGGCGCGCAAAATAATCCACTTTGAGAGGAGGCTTCTTGGTTTTATTCAATGGTCCCAAAGGTGTACTTTTTTCTTCAAGCTCCTCTACATTTAAAACCTCCCCAAAAGAAACCGCTAACCCGAGATAATAGAATTTACTCTCATGAGCAAAAACAAAAAGATATTTGTACGTGGCCCGGTCAGCTACAACGGTGAACAGCCTTCTCTCGCTTTGTGGCTAAATATTTGATGACTGCGCGAACGCTGTCGCGGCGGTGCTTTCGAGCCACCAGAAATGACCCCGAGGAAAAGCGATCAACTGGGGGTCTGCTTCTTTTTTTTAAGCCAGCGTAATTTAGGAGGTTTAACTGGCAACGCTGAACCCATCTTGACTCGAGTCACGCTCTGCTGTTTGAGATCGTTCCTAACTTTTACTCTTTAATGAGTATGCACACTGACCCACTTCTGAGTCTGAAAACGCAAAGACGTGCAGGGAAACTATGTTTGAGCACAATGAAAAGCTAAAGAAAGCTAAAGCGAAAATACTTTTGCAGTTTCTGTTTTGTTCCACAGAGGAGCAGCGGAGGTTAATCTGAGGTTACAACGATGATGTTATGGCATAGCTATCATAGTTAACGTGTAGAAATAGCAAGCAAATAATAATAATAATTGTTTTTTGGGAAAGGAAATGGCGCAGTATCTGTCCCATATATCTTTGGACACCTGAATCGCGCCGTAAGAGAAGGGATAAAGGAGGGAGAGAAAGAAGAAAGGAAGAACGAGGTGCCGTAGTGGAGCGCTCCGGAATAATTTCCACCACCTGGGGATCTTTAACGTGCACTGAAATCGCACAGCAAACTGGCAAGCGAATCTCTTCTCATTTTCTAGAGGGCTTTAAGCCTATAGGTGGATGCCAGGCATTGCTTTCAGAACTCCTGCCTCCTGTGCTTGGTCAAGCGGGCCGCAGGAACGTTGCAGCAAAGGACACAAACATCGTGTGTCATGAAACGTATTCTGAGGAGAGCGGCCGCTGCCTTTACACGAATGTAGGCGAAGTTACACGCACTAAGACGACGTGCAACTGTCTTGTGCGTAGATTTAATGTACCAGAATTGTTCGCCTTTGGCGAGTACCCTCCGTGTAGCTCAGACATCTAGAGGGTTTGAGAAAATAGCGTGGATAGTGGAGGCTATTGGGACTAATAGGCATCTGCGAGTGTTAATGCAAAATAGGATGTGCTAACAGCATACGCGTTGGTGTCAAACACTATACTTGAAGTTACCGTGGAACCAACGGTTATCCCCTTAAATTCTTTAAATGGGCAATACCTCTGGAGCTTGTTGCATGATCTGCCGCGCTCCGCCCATCGTTTAATAAGTGTCCGGAGGAATTATGTGCATCATATACCTGCCCACTAAAGAGGCACAGTGTTGTCTAGCTGGTCTAATCATTGATTTCTTCTTTTCACTGAGAGGATTTGGTCGGCGCAGCCGCCCTCTACTGTGACTCACAGTAACAGAACCATGTGGTGAAGGTAGGCATATCTTCGAAAGCAAGCCTTATTATTCTTATCACACAAAATCTCTAAGAAGCGCGTTTATACTTGATTTTCAAGGTCAAACTAGAAAACCTAGTTACCTCTTCTCGTCTGTAGTAACGAGACCAGTTGTGGCAATGCTCTCTTGCAAATAAGAGTTTTTTATAAGTGCTTCAACATACGAGGGGGCGTTGATACGGACGTAACGAGGAAATGGGGAGGTCATACATAATAGAACCAGCGAACAAAATATGTGAGCACCAGGAGACGTAGTACATAGGACAGCGCTGGAAGTGCAATATCAAAAAGAGCGATGATTCAACTGACACTGAGCAACAACGTGGACAGGATAATGGTTCAGGAACAGCGTTCTCGCTTCATCGGTGACTTCTGAAATACGTGTATGAAATGGAACACAGAACCGTTTTCCTTCCAACGTTTTATTAAACGACTTTTTTACGTGTGCCTAAAAAGGTCGAGATGCTACCTCTTATCTTGAACAAACAGCGCGAACAAAGACGAGCACAAAAGACAAGAAAGCGAACGACACGGCGCTGACTAACAACTGAGGGTTTATTGCTGATCACACAAGTATAAATACATGGATGTCGGCAATGAGGGAAAGGTTTACAAAGTGCAAAAAACCAAAAACAAAACGTAAATGTGACAACAGCAACATAAGCACGCTAGAAATCAGCAGAGATTATCAACCCCCAGGAGTGACAGCTCTTTTTGCAGAAGTGTTAGCGAAGGGGTACTTATACATGCATTTCCCTGCTTGAATATGTTGTATGCGTCGATAATTTCCCTCGCAGTTTTTTCCCGATTTTTGGCAATGACCTTGGTTTCATGATATAGCGGTACGCACTGTTTTTTCTCTTTCTTTGCCCATTCACAATCCCGGCAATGAATGCCGAGATGACCTGAAACTACTTTTGACACTTTATAGCTGTGTTCGCTCAGCCTTTTATTTATGCAACGTCCCGTCTGTCCAACGTACTGCCCTCCACAAGGCAGAGGGATGTTATAAACAACCCCCTTATCACAAGGAACGAAGCGTGACTGGTGCTTAGTTGTGCACTTCGCCACTTTCCCTTTGAACTCAAACTCAAAGTTCAAAGGGAAAGTGGCGAAGTGCACAACTAAGCACCAGTCACGCTTCGTTCCTTGTGATAAGGGGGTTGTTTATAACATCCCTCTGCCTTGTGGAGGGCAGTACGTTGGACAGACGGGACGTTGCATAAATAAAAGGCTGAGCGAACACAGCTATAAAGTGTCAAAAGTAGTTTCAGGTCATCTCGGCATTCATTGCCGGGATTGTGAATGGGCAAAGAAAGAGAAAAAACAGTGCGTACCGCTATATCATGAAACCAAGGTCATTGCCAAAAATCGGGAAAAAACTGCGAGGGAAATTATCGAGGCATACAACATATTCAAGCAGGGAAATGCATGTATAAGTACCCCTTCGCTAACACTTCTGCAAAAAGAGCTGTCACTCCTGGGGGTTGATAATCTCTGCTGATTTCTAGCGTGCTTATGTTGCTGTTGTCACATTTACGTTTTGTTTTTGGTTTTTTGCACTTTGTAAACCTTTCCCTCATTGCCGACATCCATGTATTTATACTTGTGTGATCAGCAATACACCCTCAGTTGTTAGTCAGCGCCGTGTCGTTCGCTTTCTTGTCTTTTGTGCTCGTCTTTGTTCGCGCTGTTTGTTCAAGATGCTTAACCAACTAGCCCGCCAAAACGTGTTAACGCTACCTCTTAGTTCATCGTCTTATTTGTAGGCTGACCAAAGCCAGAGTACTGCGTGTAAAAAGCCGCAGTTCTTCTTGAAGTGAAACGATTTAGAGTTCGCTCGTGATTCCATTGAATATATACGAGAATGAGCGTCCACCCAACAAAGAATGAGCGTCCACCCAACAGACAGCTCAGCAACAAACCTTGAACATGGTTCATAACCAGGATATCACTTACGATGACACAGCAAAGCATGCGGCGTTAGCTGGATTTAGAGGTCGTTCCAATTAAGCTTAGCATCGACGCCGTAACTCTTAAAAAGAGCATCGTAACATTTTTCTCTTGGCACCTCCATTCGCTATGACGTAGATGCGGGGTTTGTACGAACGCCGTTGCTGCAGTGTTAAAAAAAAATACCCGCCGCGGTGGCTCAGTGGTTAGGGCGCTCGACTACTGATCCGGAGTTCCCGGGTTCGAACCCGACCGCGGCGGCTGTGTTTTATGGAGGAAAAACGCTAAGGCGTCCGTGTGCTGTGCGATGTCAGCACACGTTAAAGATCCCCAGGCGGTCGAAATTATTCCGCAGTCCTCCACTACGGCACCTCTTCTTCCTTTCTTCTTTCACTCCCTCCCTTATCCCTTCCCTTACGGCGCGGTTCAGGTGTCCAACGATATATGAGACAGATACTGCGCCATTTCCTTTCCCCAAAACCAATTATTATTATTATTATTATTATAGTTTAAAAAGGGCTGGCCAAGTCGACTATGAAGGCGGCGCTTTGCTGCAAAAGGACATGCGGTAACTTTTTGTACCATTCAATTCCGCAGTTGCGTTCTCAAAGGGCTGGCCATTATGCAGCGTTTTGTTTAAAGGAACAGATGTATAGGGGATTGCACGGGTGGATTGCAGTGTTTCCGTCGCTGCTATATGTCGCAACAGAGACCTCTTAAGTTTGTCAGTTAGCTGAAGAGAGTTTTACATTTGGGCCTGAGCTGAAAGAGAATTCGCTTTGAGAATAATAATGCGGTGAGCCCCATTTGGTAGGCACTCGCCGTCATGGATAGCAGCATGCCAATATTTCATTGTAGAACGTACATAATAGTTTTACCTTGCCAGTGCACAACTGCGGGACAGACACTTGGAGGCTAATGAAAAGGCTCGAAATTAGGCTAAATTGAGAACGGAGTTAGTCATTGTAAGTAAAATGTTAGATATAACGTTAGATAGATAGGAAGGAAGCAGCGTCGATCTGAGGAACCAACAGGAGTAGTGATATTTCATATGGGCCTTATTATATTATGCTGAACATAGATCTTATGATCTTTTAGTATGATATCAGAGGATTAAGTCTGGAGATGAGGCTAAGAGACTTGCAGGGAGAGATGCAGTGAGCCCAGCTGGAGCAGGACGCGGCTAATTGGAGACTAATGTCGGAGAAATGCCTTTGTATTGCAGACGAGCCATGGTGGCTCAGTGGTTAGCGCGCTCGTCTACTGATCCGGAGTTCCCTTGTTCGAACCCGACCGCGGCGACTGCGTTTCGATGGAGGCAAAACGCTAAGGCGCCCGTGTGCTGTATGATGTCAGTGCGCGTTAAAGATCCCCAGGTGGTCGAAATTATTCCGGAGCCCTCCACTACGGCACCTCTTTCTTCCTTTCTTCTTTCACTCATTTCTTTATCCCTTTCCTTACGGCGCGGTTCAGGTGTCCGCCGATATGCGATACAAATATTGCGCCATTTACTTTCCTCAAAAACCAATTTTCAGTTTCAATTTTTGTATTGCATTAGAGAAACTTTAGACTGATGGTGATGATGATGACGACTGACATCGGTGTACGCGCTCTCGAGCGTCCGATATATCTGTTATTCAGGCCGCCTAACACTTATGGAGTATAGGGATGGATATTTCATGGCTGCCTTTTTCACTTTATCGCTCCGGCACACCGAGAGAATTGTGGAAGGTTTTATTTCGTCTGTGCCCAAGCGATCGCACATGCCTTCGAAAACCAGTGAAATGTCAGTCGCGTTGCGTGGCACTGCATTTTAAAAACGGAGACGCAAGACCTTAATAATAATAATTGGTTTTTGGTGGAAAGGAAATGGCGCAGTATCTGTCTCATATATCGTTGGACACCTGAACCGCGCCGTAAGGGAAGGGATAAAGGGGGGAGTGAAAGAAGAGAGGAACAAATAGGTCCGTAGTGAAGGGCTCCGGAATAATTTCGACCACCTGGGGATCTTTAACGTGCACTGACATCGCACAGCACACGGGCGCCTTAGCGTTTTTCCTCCATAAAAACGCAGCCGCCGCGGTCGGGTTCGAACCCGGGAACTCCGGACCAGTAGTCGAGCGCCCTAACCACTGAGCCACCGCGGCGGGGACGCAAGACCTTCCTAGCTGTTATAATTTCTTTTTCCAGTTTGCTGCTACGTGACTAAAGCTCCGTTTCAGCACAGACACGAAGCGGGGAAATGTACGGGAGAAAATACGTATGTGTACTGGCTAATGATCCGCGTGACGCAGCAAGACGAATATGATTTGCGCATTTAATTTTATTATTCTTTCCGTTAGTTTGCTCCCATCCTCTGCCCAGATTATGTCAGGCCACTTGAACCTCACCGAATATTAAGCCAAACTTTCGCCTGTATTAGGCTAAGGCGCTGTTGCAAGCCACTGCAGGGCTGCTGAGCGGATAATAAAGTGGGAGCAAACGTTTAGGAGTCTAAAAACGAGGCCAAACACCTAATGGCGTTTAATTTTCGATAACCTCACATCCTTTCGAATCCTGCAAAATAGAAGGAAAAGGACATGCCTATCAGAAATGACAAAGAATGAAGTCATAAAGACTAACTGCGAATAGAAAACTAACGCGAGCGTTTCGAGTACGGAGTAAACTACAGTACAGTGTAAATGGAAATATATTAACAAATGAAATGTGGCAGATTTAAGGAGAAACAGAAGCAGTGCTGCTGGTGCCTCTTTATTTCGCATTTAATGGTCCTACCCTTCCTACCATCGCTAAGGTTATAACTAACTACAGCAAAGCTGATTTTATTAGGGTAAAACCAAGCACAGAGGAACGACGGGCTCTGTATATGATTCCTCTAGAACAACTCGCGACGCTCCATAGGGGGGCAGAAGCTCTGCGAGGTGTTACGAAAGAACGCGAAACATGAGACAAACAGCAAGGCATCTGCAAAAGCGCCTGCGGCGAGTGTAGAAGCGAAGTGACTATCGGCGGAACCCCCCGAAAAAAAAAGCCAGTGGTCGCAAGAGATGCGTGACCTATTTTCAGTTAATTTGGTCTTCTCGCTAGCGTGTTTGAGGGGAACAGCGCTACAGTAAGAGTATTACCATTAATATTTTCTAAAGGTATTTAACCTCGACTGAACGGGTGTTTTCATCTGCTTCCTACTAACAATTTCTTCTTGCGAATGACCGTATCAAGAGACCACCCCACACTGAGGCCCGTCGCGTTTTCATGGACACAACATTTACGTTCTAGAACACCCTGAAATTTTGTACACTACGGTACGATACTTTTGTGCATAGACAGGAAGGCGATGAATTTGTTTGCTTGATGGATTAACTAAGGAGACGCGGAGAAACAGTAAGCAGTTGCTTCAATGTGCATGTTGTTTGTTTTCCCCCTCTTGCTTGTTTGTTGAAATGATTTACCTAACCAAAAAGGCAGGTGGTGGTGAAAACTTCAATAGACACAGGGGAGTTAAGGACACGCAGGTCCTTGGGCCCCCACACAGCCCCACTGCACTCAAACGTTCATGTCCCGGAGCTCATGACGCTGGCAACCCGGCCTGAGGCGAGGGCTTGCTTGGCCGCCTGCTTTAGATTATGCACGTCTCAGAAGAACAGCCATCAGAGCGTTAGTTACGGAAGTGGCGGCGCGCCTACTCAAATCGAAAGCCGAACACCTGAGGGTAGCCTCTAAGTTTCTCTTTTCTCTCTCGCATATCTTCTCACCTATGATGAGGAGGGATACTCGCTTTTATACGCCTCGTGAGTACCCCTTCGAAAAAAAGACCCCGCCACAGCGTTCAACGTTCGGATGCGTCGAGAGCCGCTCCTCACTCGGTTCAAACTGCAATGCCCGACGGGGTGTAGCGAATGCTCACGCGTCTTTTTTTCTTTTTGTTATCGGCCAGCAAGTTTTCGCAGCAGTGGGTGTTGCCTACGTCACAAAATTAATAAATCTTCAAGAACTTCACAATCCACCAATGCAGCATAGTTGAGAGAAATCAATCAAGAAGACAAGGGACAACCAACTTGCCTTTTTGTACGAGTCCCATCTTCGAACTTAAGCCTCGTTTATTTTCACTTCATGCAGGATGCCTAAAAATACAGTGTTTTTGTTCCGGCTTTTTTCCCGGTCTTGGGAAAGCTGATCGGCCGTGTTCAATTCCGGATTGAAAAAAAAAACGTTCAGGACTGTTCAATACGATCAATTTTTACATGTTTGTACGATGTGCACTGAAGGCTACTTAATCAACGATGTTTCAACGTAGTACTTGAGCCCTGCTTGAGCCTGCGCGTGAAAAAAAAATGTAATTCCGGATGCCTACTAACGTGGTTGGATGAATAATAAGAGCATACATTGGGAATACAGCAGGGACGCAGCCAGTGTGTTATGGAGAGCGTACAGAGCCGATTTCTAAGCTGTTAATATTCCCTTTAAACTAACCTTCGAGGTAGGCATCTTTCAAGGAAATATTTTTGAAAGTTTGAGATCTAGAACTGTGGTTGTTTTCCTCTGCTTTCCGGTTGCTGCAGGACAATCGCATTTATTAGAATCGGTCGTTTATCCACGCTGCTAATCACATAAGACTTGCGCTGTCCAAAAAGTGCGAAGTAAAGACACGGCTCATTGTCCATGACGTCTTCTATTCAAAATCTGTGCGAAGTTTGCTGACAGATGACCGTGCACTTCAGAGATCTACTCAGAAATTTTGGGCAAGCGCAATTTTTAACGGGAAACGGTTTTCGAACTGATTTTTTTTCATATTTGGAAAGACATCATTACAACATCCAATATATCGGCAGATCTCCCGTTGGCAGGCTTGCATTTTTTGCAATTAACGTTTTTGCTGTCATCGAAACGTTACGACTTGTTTCTTTAAGGCAGTCCTAACTACTCAACGCAAGCGATGGGCTAAATTTAAAGGAAAGATTTTACTTCGCGTCGGAATAAGAAATCGTTATCTTGAATATTTCTATAACAGTACCGTACAATAAAACCGCCGCGGCGGCGCAGTGGTTATGGCGCTCGGCTAGTGACCCGAAAAACGCGGGCTCGATCCCCGCCACGGTGGTCGAATTTCGATGCAGGCGAAATTCTAGAGGCCCGTGTACTGTGCGATACTAGCGCACGTCGCTTCGCCGAAGTCGCTTTGGTACGTTAAACCCTGCACAAACCACAAACCACAGTACTTTACAATATTCCGCAGTTGCGTCACAATTAAAACTGATGTCTAGGAATCCTAGATTGGAGCATTATCGAAACCTTCGTTGTAGATCGATTTACGTCTCACGAGGCTAATTTCTTAGTAACAGGTTTGAATCTCGTCGGAACCGTTTTAAATCTAATTCATATTGCCGTCATTTAGAGGCATAATGCACTGCAACCAAAGAGTACTGCTTACTTCAAAGGAAGCACATTTCGGACTGCAAACAGAACCGAAGAACAGAAACATGCGCCGTAAAAGATAGTCGATAGTTGATACTGTTTCACTGGTTAATTTTTGGGGTTCTTTCAGAGCTAAAAATAAATCTTTCTGTTGGTCCAGTTCAAGTTAAAATCCAAAGAAATTGCAACTTTTTTTTTCTTTAGAGGAAGGGGACTTAGTAAGATGTTGTGTCGACGCGCTGCCTTGAAGCAATGTAATTTTGCTGATGGTATCTCGAATATAGTGGACGACGGCGTGATGCACTGTCCTCATTCGCTAATTAAAGCTGCGTTCGAGTGGAGTGTGGCTCAGACAAAGTGCCCGACATGCTCTCATACGTTTGTGATGTCCGGCAGAGTGTACTTTGAAGATCGCACAGCAGAGCTCACATCAAAAGTGCATTAGTGAACGGCCCCGCGTCAACAAACCGGACTTGCTGCGATGAGCGGAGTTCGTCGGTGCCCTCCAAACTTAAAAAAAAAACGTGTATAATATGCGTCGGTTGTGGCCCAGTTCTCGTGCTTAACCGAAAAGTTTACGGCGAGACATGCGGTGACAGGCTTCTCTACGGCATTGCGAGTATATTTTCGGATAGGCTTATTAAGTCCGAAATGCCTGTAGTATAAAGAAACAACAGATCGTGCAAGAGAAACAAATGAAAATAAAAGCGCTGACTTCCACTTAGTTATGCATATTGCCGAAGTGTTTTGTAGTGTTTTTTTGTCCTTGCTTAAAGCCGCCTGCATGCGGCTTTAACGCTTTGCTTGGAGTAAAAGATGTGAGCGAATTTGTCTAGATTATCTCCACGCCCGCGCAACTGCTTCTATGTTGTTCGAGGAAGCAGTGTACACTTTCCGTGCGTTATCTTGAAAATTCTTTGTCAGCTTTAAATTGAACTCAGCCAAGAACATTCCGAATGAATTTGGTGGCTAATTTCGCCGTAAACAAACGATAAAGCACATGCAGGTGGTTTTGGCCAAGAGCAAAACACTGTGAAACTCTGCGGCAACATTGCGTTGAACAGTATTCTATACTCTAAAATTAGGTCTAGTGAACGTGAATCTCAAGTCCCTTCAGCTGACGAGACATCAACTGAGCTCTTGGGCTCTGTACTACCTCCTTCAACTCATATTCTCGTCTCCAGCGGCTGAAAGAGAATTCAAGTAAAGGAAGGGTGATAAATCGTTCACGCGACTGTGTCTCAGTTCAAAATAAGCATATCAGACAACAGCACATGTGATCGGTGTACCAACAGATCTCAAACGCCGCATCAATCCTCACAAAAAAATGAAGAGCCGGTAACGTAAAGCGTGAGATGAATAGATAAGTGCTAAGTTTACAGACCTATAATTTCATTAAGCCCACGGTTTCATCACACAGTGTTCCCGCCTTGCCGTGGGACCTGCTAGGGATACGAATAAGTAAGTTCGAAACTCACAAACTTGTCTCTATTCCACACGCTGAAATGAAGGCGGAAGCTTTGTCACGCCCTTCCCCATGATCGATTCTAGGTGCTGGGTAACAATTGCATAGAATGATATGTGCAAAACTGTATACTCTGTGTATTTTTGCTCTCTGTGTGCTATAAGGTCAACCACACTTCACTTTTTATCCTACAAGTTTCTGGAATCTTGGATAGAGCCTCCGTGACTGCCGGACTTATTTATATGCACAGCGACTCGGCGATCATCACAGAGGACTGCTCCTATTAAGAGCTTCTGACACGACATTATGCTGCCATCGAGCCTAAAGGATTACAGAAACACTAATCCTGGCTGAATCTCAACTAATACTAAAATGACTATGACAGTACGCTGTTGAAGAACTGGAAGAGCGCGACATTTTACCGCAGTCCTACATGCGGTCGCATTAGGGCGCAGCCTCTTCGGAGCAAGCCTAGCGTCCTGCAGCCATCACGCCACCGATGCTTCTCTACATCGGCTACTTCAACGCGTTGAGCCGATGGCTTGAGCCTGCCGAGCGTCCACCCATTGGGTCTTCGCTGTGCAGGACGCCGGGATCTGTCTTCGCGACTATTGTCGCACACTACTGAATGTGCGGAGCAGCAAGTGAGTCGCGGCAAGACGGATTTTAATAATGCAGGAACAGTCTACTCGAGGCCTGCGTCGTTGCTCATACTATATTGTGTCATTCTGAGCGCTGGATTTCCAATATGCGACACTACGCGTCAAAGGTGTCTAGCGAAAGATGTCTAGCCAAAGATATATCACACCTTTTCCGGGCGGCATCTTCGTTTTGTTGCCGGTATTCTTTGTTTCACTGCTCTTAAGACTATTTCAGAATGTCGTATCGGACGCACGACGCGAACACGTGCTGCAAGTGCGCGTAGAACATGGCCATCCGTCGTCAGGCCAAGCAAATCATCTGAAGGTCAGATTTATGCAGTGAACGTGCAGTACAACTGATGCTGGAGATATATTTTAAGCGGTGCACTACAACTGCCGGTTATTTTTGTCTAACCATTGTTAAACGTAGCAGAACATATAGAAATAAATACCTTGTTGCAAATTTATTTACGGCTTCACGATCCATTATTTCTATCAGTTTTCTTTTGTTACGTTTGGTGTGTTGTTTTCACTTTTTACCTTATGAAAAAATAAAAAAGGGGTGGAAAGAAGTCTCAGAATCACATGTTCCCTGCACTTTCTGTCCTAACGACAGGAGGTTTCAGTGCTGTGTGCAGGATACCTAGCGACTCCTGAAGGCTTAGTTTTACAGCACGTCAAAAACTGCGGCACGTGTAGTAATAAAACGAGTAGTGCTTCTATACTGAGGTGCTCTATTGAAAACCATTGCGCGCATTAGAGGAACATATACCCAGAGGAAAATCGAGTTCGGCGTATCACTGCAATCCTAAAATACACAGCAGCCTCGGCGCTTTGCCCTTCGTAAAAATGAATTTCACATGTAAGACTGTGTAATCTGCCTTCATCTATGATTCCTGTGATAGCATGGCAAAGTTCACTGCTATAGAAACGTTTTTTAAAATGTAATGTTACCTACGTAATGATGATTCAGGGAGGCAAGGATCAAGCTGTGGTTGCGACTGAGTCAAATGCTTTCTCGTGATCTGTAAAGACTATACATAGCGGTTGGTTATATTCTGCGCATTTTCGAACCACCTGGTTGATAGCGCGAATATAGCCTATTGTCGAGTAGCCTTTACGAAAGCCTGCTTGCTTGCATGCTTGAGTACTGGCTGCTAAAGCCAGACCAGTCAGCCAGGCCTGCAGGTGACATGGCGATGGTGATAGCCGTAGCGGCCTTTTGAGCGTTCCTGGCACACAACAACCCTCAGACAAGCGAGCAGGCTGGCTTCTTCTTCCGAGTGTAGAGTTTCCGATATGCCCAGATCGTCGTCAGTGAAGAAGGAGAATGGTGTCGAGAGTGCGCCGGGAAAACGTGAATTAAGAAGAAGGATCATCTGTATCTTGTCTCATGTCTGGCGGTGTTGATTGCATACGTGATGAACGGTAGAACACAGCCTCAGGTCATATGATTCGAGCCGATGTGCATAGATGCCACGATGAGAAGTGTTCCGCGATACGCTCTGATAATTTCTTCTTCCAACTTTCTCCTACATCCTAATATGTCTTTATAAACTTTTTCAACAAGGCACACCTTCTTGAAATAGTAAAACAAAACCACTACTTTTGGCATGATCGGGGTAGAGTGATTGAAATGTGATGGAAACAAACTGAGAAGTTCCTCGACAGCTGTTGTGGTGAACTTGCTGCCTGCAGTCATCACAACTCAGGAGGACCCATCTCGCAGCAAGACACAGTGTAGCATGAAAAGGATGACTTTTCGGGCAGTAGTGGAGCGTAACGTATTTGGTTAAGATAAGCCAAAACGTCTTTATTCTCATTTCCGGCGACCAGAAAAAAAATGCTATCAGAACTGTACACTGCGAAAATTCAAGAATTTTTTATGAAAAAATCTTTCCTCTTGGCCGTTCTTGTGAATGCAGAGGATGTCTTCTCTGTCTCTAACTATATATAGCAAAAAAAAGAACTCACTATATTCGATGACTTGTCATTTGCACTCGGTTAAATTTACTACATGGACTAGATACTTACATGAATTTTTTTCCTCCTGTATACTTATTACACACTGCTGTGTGTGATTTCGTTAAAATCATCCTTGACACTCGAAGGTGGCAACTGCCCACACCGGAGTCGACGAATGAAGCATCGTTTCTTACTTTTGTCGACCACTTGTAAAGTTTTTCAGCCGCACTAAATCCTGATCACAACGACGTCCTGTTTCTTTCCCTCTGTCCATTCCTTCAGGTCCTGGAAGCCCAGTGGGCTTATGTTCCTGTTCCGAGAAACATTCGGACAGCGCCAAGACAGCTTCCTCGGCGATAAATTTTCCCTTCTCCGAGTCGTTGTTCTCAGCCTTTTAGCTCTTTCTAGCGCCTTCGCATTTGTTCGGGCCATTTTCCTAACTGCCATTGCAGTGGACAGCGCAGGTCAGGATCTTTGTTGACTGCTATTCGCTTACAAGCATGCTGATGCATTTAAAGAAAAAAAAGATCTACCCTGCGACGACAGTGGCAACAAGCACAGGGATAAAGAAGCTAAAACTTGCCTTGTTTTGATCCGGGCGTCCAGGGATCGAAACTCGCCAGATCCTCACGGGAAATTGTAGTTCGAGTTTTTCTTCTACTGTACGGAACGCATGTTTCTTTGTCCGGGTATAATTGCGTCTGGCACCCAGAGACGCGAGATCGACGCAGAATTTTGTGCCTTTGGCATAACTTTGCTTCAGTTCGCCGGTAGACCGAAGGGCAACAGACAGCAATACGCGCCGGAAGCTTGCCTGTGAAGTTTTGTTAATTGTCTCGGCTTTTGACGCTAGTGATAAAAAGAGGGGTTGGGTAAGAGTGGCGGGCAGGCTAAGGTGGAGAGGTGCCATTTCGCTACCCAGCACTCGGGAAAACGAGAAATGTGGCATAAACAGGAAGGAGAAAACAAAAGTGAATCAGAAATGAAGAACCTCAAGTCAGATTACGAATGCAGTAAAGTAAAAACTCACGCATATTCGGGCAGAGCTACTAGTGAATTCTCTCTGAGGGACCATGTGCTAACGCTTTTTATGATTTAAAAGCAATCAAAAATATTTGACGCGCGTCATTGATTCAATGAAGCATGTAGTGCAAAATGGTCCAGCATCTACGGTTACAATGGAAAGCGTCTTTAGTGGCTGCTTAAGTTACACTGGTGGCACATCAGGCTATGGCGCCTCGCTATTTCAAGCATAAAAATTTTAAACCCGAGTTTTAGCCAGCGTCGAAACCTATCACCTCTACGTCATGAAGCTGCGCCCTTAAGAAGCTTATGAGCCATCCAAAGCGCACGCTCAGCTCAAGAAACAGTGAAGTACGTCAAAACAAGGTATGCTCGAAATGCAGCCCTGATTAAATGCTACCTTTATTCGCAGGAAGGTCGTCCCAGGTGCAAAAGTGTGAAGGTCTTTGGTGCCGAACATGTGAGAAAATGGCCGAAGAGGCAATCGCTTCTCTGTTTGGACGGCATCTCTCACTCTGAGGTCATGACCGCGTACGTATGTGACAGATGTGAACTCTTCTTTAGCGCTCTTTTGATTTTTATTTTATGACTTCTGCTTGAGTAAAACGAGGGCAAATAAAGAGAGAGTGCCGCTTAGCACGTGCGCAGTGATTTGTGACATCGACGATCCACAAATGTCATCTTGCAGTCATCGCTTCTAGAATAGAACGTGCAGTCTAACGTTCGACGGAATACCTACCGTCTGATCAGGATGAAGCATTGCGACAAGGCGAAGACGGGCCACTGACCCAGTCAAAAACAAATGCAAACGATGTCTCGTGTATCATACGAGTGCCCTTGTTGACAAAAAGTATGGTGGGGCAGCCAGAAAAAGAATGTAAACCAATATGCCCCTGCCTGTGCCACTAAGTATAACAGGCAGTGAGACTGTCTGGGAAAAAGGTTTGGCTTAGGTTTGGTTTCTAGGTTTAACGTCGCAGAGCGACTCAGGCTATGAGAGAGGCCCTAGTGAAGGGCTCCGGAAATTTCGACCACCTGAGGTTCTTTAACGTGCATTGACATCGCACAGTACACGGGCCTCTAGAATTTCGCCTCCATCGAAATTCGACCACCGCGGCCGGGATCGAACTCGCGTGCTTCGGGTCTGCAGCCGAGCGCCATAACCACTGAGCCACCAACTCGCCGGTAAAGATATCGAACGAGCTCGAACTATAAACGGTGTTCAACATATCGCCTGATCATACTTATTCTATTAACAGCTTGGTGCACAAGATAACGAACTGTTCATTTCTCTAGTAATGCAATCGATTTCATTTATGTCGGTCAAGAGTGCAGTGGCGCGTCCACCTGCCGCTGAGAGAAGGTTCCAGCGGACACTCTTTTGAGCCACCGGTGTAACACATTCAAAAGTGGGTCATAGATGCCGTTAGAAGCGTCCTTTTAAATCGGTCTCGACCAGTTTATACACATGTTTAGGGCGGTTTAAGGCCCAGATAGTCGAAATTTCTGGAGCCCTTCACTACGGCGTCCCTCATAGCCCGAGTCGCTTTGGGGCGTTAAACCTTCACAAACCATGAAACAAAAACGATATCTTATACCACCAATTTAAGGCAGGTCACAGATTCGCTTTACAATTTTAACTTCCTTTTTTTTGTAGATGAACTAAGGTTATGAATACGGCTGCTTATCGACTGTTATCCCCGACTGCGTCTTTTTTCTAGGGCAAATTCACTTTGACGCTCTTGCTCAAGATCTCACATCACTCTTCATGATTCCAGAACGTGTTCCTTTCTTTAATGCAAAAAGTGCATATCAACCACGTGAGAAGCTTCTCTGGCGACGATAGAATGCAGGCGTTTTCAATCGCGGGACATTAAATTTAGGTCGTGTTCCTGTGCACCATGTTATTCCTAAAATAAATTCGTTGAACCGGTGTTGTTAATGACGTCCACCTCTCGAGTGTCTCGCATCTTGAACGGACTTTACAGCTTTTCAAAACATTCATTTTATTCCCCGCTTCTTTTTCCACACCACCGGAGGGCCTCAAGGCAGTGGCTTGTCTATCATTATCCTCGGCTCGGTCCTTTTCTGCGTGGCGATATTCTGGATTTGGCGCACACGCTCTAAAAGCCTGCAAATGCAGAAAATGGACTGCCGACAATGCCCAGGACTGACAGAATGGTGGCAAGGGGAAGGCGTTGTTCTTATAACCGACTCGAAGGTCTAGCCGAATATGCGCCCGATGTCTGCCTCGGCCATCTACTTTTATTTCCTCTACCCTAGCTGCTCGGAACACGACCACGGAAGCAACGGTGGAGGTGCTTTCTAGCTACCACGCCTCTCGGGTGGCGTCGGATGGCGTCGTCCGGTCTTCCTTTGGCAGCCGTCGCATTCTCGTCCAACCTTTTTTCTGCTTCCTTTCAAGCTCCGCTCTCAGCCAGTTATCGGGGGACGCCGTGTCGAGCTGAGGACCAGGTGACGCCTCCTCGGGCAAAAAGAGAGAAGGGGAGGTGGGGGGGGGGGATACTCTTTCGACTCGCGAGGCGTGGGAAGCTGGCTGCGTGGGCGTCCGCTCGACGTGTTTGTGTGCGGAGGCAGGCGTTGATGCCCAGGGATCCGCGAGCTGTGTCAGCAAAGGGAGCTGTACGAGCTGGTTGAAGAAGGGGCATGAAAGAAAGTTGAGAGAATGCTAACTGAACCAATGAGCATAGCAGGTTGACTACTCTCGTGTATCGGTATGCAGACGATGCTTGGTTAGTGGAATTGACAGTGAATTGGCGTTGATAACTGGTAAGGGTGAAGAATAGTCAGAGAGCTTTTCGAAACTCGACTACACCTGAATCATGTATAAACGTCGCTAGAAGTCAATGCTTATATTCTTCTGTCTCCCCGTAACGTGAGCTGAGCTACACTGCAATTTAAGCTACACTAAGAATGCTCGCGCCTTCGTGTATGTCACATATACCTGACTGGTTTACTCTTCTTAGCCAGTATTTACGTGAACATGTTTTACATTTTCCAGCATTAGAAGCTTGCTATTGGTTGCAGTGAAGCAATTCTCTGAAGATGACTTTCTGTTACCGAAACGTTTTCCGAAACAAAACATCAGGCATTTTACGCACGGCGCAGTTCTGGGCCAGTGTATGCACATGCTCAAGGGTAAAAAAGAGCCGCTACAGGAACAGGACGTCGGAAGGAAAGTGAACAGGACGAGCCTCGAAAGACTGCAGAGCTCTGAGCCTGGGAATGGTTGCTATGCCGTTTTCACGGATGTCTTTGAATGACATGTTAACAAACGCCACGATGTCTGCTGGCTGTGAGCGCCGTGATATAGAGGCAAGTATTCAGGGTGATTGAAATCCAGTAGGAGTGCGTATATTAGTGAGTGCTGTTAAAATTGACTCCAGCATCTGAAAACAAAGCTAAATCAAAGTAAGCCAACATCTATCAGCTTTTCTCGATGAAAGGCATGTGGCTTAGTAATGCTCTCCAGGCTCCTGAAAGCCACTCATCTGGAATGGTGGCAGTGATGTTTTTGGGAGGAACAGTCTCTCGGTCATCATTTATCACACGAGGGCAATACGCTAGCCTAGAACTCTCCCCATCTGAAGTAGATAGAACACTCGCAAATACAATGTCGATCAATACCGGAAAAGGCGAGCTAGGCGGTCGTGTCTGGAGCGATATTGGACTGATTGGTGGTTGGAGCAGCGATAAATGCGGCTGGCCTTCGTCGATATAGCACTTCTACAGGTAGTGTAATTTTTATTCTTATTGAATTTTTGTGCACGAACGGGTGTTGCGCTGTCAACTTGCACGGAGCGAAATAATTTCTGAGCCTTGACTAGCAGCTGGATCGCAAGTGAATTTTCTGCCAGGCCATAACATCATGCTCTTAGCGTGGACAACGTACGGTATGAAGCTAAATGGTAAACAGGGAGAGAAGCAGCTCTGTACGTCTCTTAGGAGGGTAGCATAAGTCTATTTGCGAAGTGTAGCTACTTTTGTGGAACATTGTGTCCTCGTTCAAACTCGTAAACGCTGTATCGACCTTTCCAGACATTTGTTTTGTAAACGAATTTATTTACACATAAGTCGCAGGCATCAGGGCATCGGGACGCCAGAAAGTATCCGCCGTCGATGTGCCTCCCTCAGAATTTCTGGAGGCTAACGTGCTGCCATACATTCCCTTTTAGAAGTAATGTTTTGAAAACCCAGTAAACTAGACGATTTTTACGATTTAATGCAGTCAGAACTTATGTAAACGCTGAAGGGCTCGTATCCAGTGTGCGAAGGTCTATGAGCTTAAGGGGAACTTCATTTCCACATCCGTTTTCAGCCGAGGCCCACGCTTGCTTTCCGCTCGTCCAACAGGCTTCTTCCTGAAGTGGGAGAACTGTGCTTCAACACCAGCGTTATCTTTACTGGTGGTGCTTTGTCTCTAGCGCTAAATATTCGTGTCGCGAATACTTGGGAAGGAGATGAAGCGTCGATAACTCATCTCAAAGACCGTGGATACCACGAAGGAACACTGGAATGAGACAAGTTTGTCTCACTAGCTGAGACGAGCTGCTACACGGCATTGCAGGTAGAAAAGAAGAATGCATTCCAGCTGCCTTTTTCCACAGCCGGCCGTGCATCGTCCGATTCCACCGAACAACGCTTCATGGGCTTTCTCTTCGGGGGCGCTGCTTATGTTCCTTCAAGCAAACATTAATGTCTTTGGAAATGTAGCGCTTCCGAAATGACGTCATCATTGCGTCCACCACCCTCCGCCGTGCCCTGCGGAGAACCATGAAGACCGTCGCGGGTTTATTCAAGGACTATGACCCGATTTCAATTGCTAGCATAAAAAGACCTCGCATAGTTTACCTCCAAGTTTCACATGTTCGATTCCTTTAAGTTCGTCGAATTCGGAAAGCATTTCAGTTGCCCTTTACCAAGTCGTAGCACATACAGATACAGCTATCACCCGATCTATCCCGCCATCCTGCCGTAGCACGATCGTGCTCACTTTAAGGGACAACCTTGTTTGCCCCTTTCTGGTTTTCTTTTCCAGAATGATTTACTGTCTCTGTCAAACCCAGAAGATATTCAAGAGAAAGGAACGCAAAATGGCGGGCCTCTGCTAAGTTGGTGAAAGAATGCATAAATAAATGCCCCTCTTTCGAGCGGAGGGGAACGTGGTGACGTTGACAGCCGGCATAAATCAACAGCGTAATAGGCATTTACTGTCGGCCTCAGTTTCAGCGCAGTCCATGTTACAGCGCGCAGCGCCGTTCAGTGAAAGTCCAACCCGATTCAACGGCGCATAATCTCACAGCTTGCACCATTGAAGCTCATGAACCGTGCTGAATGTCTTTAGGGGGATCAAAAAACATGCTTTGAAAGGCAAAAAAAACATACCAACAAAACACTGAAAGTGTGGGCCATCGGCGCACGCAGAATATAGAATTCCTAGGTGTTTTTTATATTTTTTGGGATATTAAATTCTTAATGCAGGGAAGAATTTTTCGCTTTTCTTAAAAATACCTTTCAGACAGCTATCTCACATATAGTTTAAATGGCATAATTTGGCACGTAAGAAAAGATGTCTGTCCTATGCGGAGTGAAAACGCATTTCACATTCTCTGAGTCATCATTGCCATGATGAAAATAGGTACTGAAACGGATGACACTCTTCGAGGAGCATCATGTGTAAACCTTTGTTAAAGACAAACATAATAATGTGTAACATAATGTGTAAAGACAAACATAATAGAAGATCATAGAGAATTTTTTTTATTCTTGTTGCATTGCATAGTTAAAGCAAAACAGAACATAGTGGGCCAAATTTTTTTTTCAAAAACAAAAAAGTAAGACACACGATGGCAGGGAAAATTACATGTAAGATTCAGCGCTGGCTTGCATATTAAACCAGCGAACCTGGAAGGTAAAGCAGCTTCTATAACACCCAACCGTAGCGCCGAAATATTGAGATAGGAACAATATAGGAAAGGAGGTGACCACTGGGTAGAAGCCAGGATTGAGCACCGTATAAGTCGGAGCCACTCATGTAGGTACTGCATTTTAGTAGTCACGTCTAAGACGATCCAGTGTGAGACTACCTCAACGGCATGCGCTGAACAAAAATGGCACCGCGTTACACTCTGTATTTCTTCCATAGACTGCCAGTATTTATAATGTTATGGTGTCAGTGTTTATGGAAGAAGTTACAGCTATGGGTCATCATACCATCCTCTTGCTGATGTCCCAAAAAGCTTCTTAAGGGATTACCTGCGACGCAATGTCGACTGCGAATGTTCTAACTGAGCATGTCTTCACGCTTCCGGCATAGGCAGGTAGCTCTTCATTGATTATATTTGTGGATAAGGGCGGCAACAGCTGCCACCTCGGCAGAAGGCATAACTTGGGGAGATAGAGAGAGAGAAACAGAAAGACGGAAAGGCTGAGAGGTCAACTAGGCGATGCCACGTAGGCTACCCTACACTTGAGGAGGGGAACAAAGGGGAAAAAAGGAAAGAAAGAGCGGCAGCGAATTGAGTTTTTCACGTCTCCATCGACCATTATGACAAGGAGACGGACAGATGGCGCACACTTAAAGCTCAAGGTTTATAGTTGGGAACTCAACAGAGGGTCCTTTAAAAACTCCAGGAGCACCATCACCTCTGACCTTTGTGATGAAGGTTTAGACGATGACCCCAGAATCCTGGTTTCTGCAAGAGGACGAGGGTCCATGCGGCGAACTGTAGCAGCCAGGAAGTCACGCTGTCGCTCAAAACGAGGGCAGTCACAGAGTAGGTGTCCGATCGTTGCATCGCATCCGCTCGGCCCACACGCTGGAGAGCCTGCCAATGCAATGAGATGGGAATGGGCGTCTGTGAACGCAACTCCAAGCCACAGGCGGCACAGCAGCGTAGTATCACAGCGGGGGAGGCCGAATGGTATTTGATGTTGATGTAAGGAGTAGAAGTGGTGCGAGCGGGGTTCCCAGCCTCCAGGGGTAGACCACGACGTTACAGTCACGTTTCGGTCGACCAGTTGAAGGTGCTTTGCTGCGTCAGCTCTTGTTAGTGGTATGCGGACAATGTTGGTTGTATTGTGAGCCGATCAAGCAGCATCGTCAGCTATTTCGTTGCCAACAACGCTACTATGGCCTGGTACCCACTGGGAGATGATTTCGTGATCCTCTTCTGTTGCCTGGTGGTGCAGATGTCGTGCCTCCGCCCATGGTCGCTATGGCTCAAGGCAGATTGAAGACATTGCAGGGGAACATTAGAATCATAGAAAACAGAGTGTAAATTTTCTTAGAGCTCTGGCTAAGCAGTTCCTTTCGGGTCTTGAACCAGTTCTCTGATACTCGCGTACTAATTACTATTTTTGAAATTTAACTGCACCTTACGTGTTCTGAACTGTACGCGCATTCTATTAAAAAGTTCTCTTGTTATTACTGGAGCCATCTTGCAAAAAAAAATGAAATGTGTGAGACGGAAATGAGGAGAAAAGGAGCTAAAAGGGCAAGCGCACTGGGATCCTGGCTTATTTTTTTTGGTTCAGATGGAAACTTAACTGTGAGAGCTAGCCAACAACGAAAGATACATTTTTATTCTCTCTAAACACACACCCCCCCAGCCGCCCCCCCCCCCAATAAAAAAAAGAAAAGAAAACGTTTTTACCTGAAATAATACATGAGTAGGTACCCATGTCAACACTTAGCAAGGCTAGCTCAGGACCGCTAAACTCAGTAAAGTGCCGCGTACACTGCACGCTCGAAAGGAGACAGTTTGCCAAAGAAATACGATGTCCACCGGGGCCGCAGTGCACGGCGACTATCATGCGGCTCTTCCAGGCAATCAATGAACCTATCAGAGTGAGAGCACTAAAAGTCAGGCCACATTCTTGTGTTTTAATGATAGCAATCGAAAGCCATGTGATGTGACATTGAGATTCATTACAGTCCTCTGGAGATTCCATGTCACCACGCCGTAGCGCATAAATGAGGCAATGGTCAATATTTTTATGTTGGTTACTCAAGCGGCAGTTTTCAGAGCGTGGTAAAAGTAAATGTTTTTCAAAGAATGATGTTATAATAAATAATACTGATGTATGTAATGTATACTCCCAGGCAGCTTTTTGTGGCTATGCTGTGGAAGTTACCCGCGCCCGCCACCAGCTTAAACGCCTATCTCTCTACTTCTTGAGAGGGTTATAAGAGCGCGCTTGTGAAAGCCTTGCGCCTCGCCCTCGTAGCTTCCACTGCATAGCCACAATAAGCTGTCCACGAGTATAGAGGCAGCGTTTCACGGCACCTTGAATGGATATCTGGTGGTCATGGTTCGGAATGATAGCATCTATAAATCTTAAAATATGCATTTAGCGTAAGGTTTTTATGCTACCGCCAGCACGAAATGCAGTCGCATTTTATACTGTGTTATACCGCATAATTTATAGATGCGAGTTTACCGTTGGCGAAAAATCGAGGTCACCCACATCTGATTGTCAGTCGTTCGTCACTATTCGCGACGATGAAAATGCGTTGTCTGGGAAGTTACAACTTCTGTCCGAATAGAAGGGCCCGCTAATATGGCTTGTTTGTTCGTAAGGACATTCAGTGTGGTTGTCAGAATCATCTCCACCGAGTTAATTCTTGTTCTCGTCTTATGGGATAAAAGGGTGGGGTAAAAAACTGTTTAGAGATGCTATCTTTCCCACCCTACTTCTACGACTGCTTCCTTACGTACATCACAGATAGGGTGAAAGCAAAATAACATGCAATAAATATTTTGTCATACGGGTAGCGTAATGAAAAGTGCCCCAAAGTAAGTTAAATAGGGCGGGTGACCTTGTTAAGTAGCCAATTTATAGCTCGGCACCGTACATGGCAACTAATGCAAACAAATGTGGAATTTAACCTACCTGTAAATCCCGTCTTTCTACCTTGTGTTGTATCTATTTTCGCGCCTGTAACCAAAAATATGTACAGTTACCAACTTGCCCAGCAGGACGTTCTTTTAACTTACCTGGTATCGATGCAACTGGGGTTATACACATCTGGCGAAATTTAGCTCGCTTGCAATTCGGGAAGAGCAAATTATTCAGCGTATTCCCCCCAGTTTGCGCAGCATAAACCTTTCACACAATGTAAATCTTGGACGAGGCAGTGGGCACGAGCAATTATCATTGTATCCGCGTCTCTAACTCGCTACCGCAGCGTCACTTAAGTTGATTCCAAAGGCAGATCCGGAGCAACTTTTTCTGCTCTGTTTGGAGCAATCGTATTGCAGTGGTAAATTGAGAGCGCGAGTTTTCTCTTCCAATGGCAGGTAGGGATCAGACGTCGACCCCGGATCGCTCCGTGGAACAGCGATATTTGCTCCACCGAAATCGGTAGATGTGACCGGAACCCCGCGTACCGTTTTTCTTTCCCCCGTGTCTGCTTCCTGTCACCACTGGCTATGGCTGCTTCCTTCCGGCCGTCGCTACGCCGCTGCACGGTGATGCGGAGAACGGACAACGGACGTTTTTTACATTTTCTTGGATTGCTGGCCATGTGCAGCACCATCTCAGCCAAAAACACGCAATGATAACTCTCCCAAATGTAATTAATTTTCGCTTTGTTCACGTCCTTATAGGAAAAAAAAATACTGCATTAAGAGAACGTCAATTTCTTTGTGACCACTTTTTAGACAAAAATAATCAACCTGTTCGAACCTTCAGCGCTTTCAGACGTCACACGACTCGTAATCGCTAAGCCTAGCATCTCTGTAAATACGGAAGCAATTTCAAAATGTCTCGCGTTTTATCGCTAACATTTTGCCGTACGGTCGTCTTGTGACGCAGCGAAAGCTTCGTGCGCCTTTCATTCGCCGTGAACGTGAGAGACTGAGTGGTAACAAGGGCTAATCGGTGGCGAAGCGAGAGGGTCCACTTCGACGGGAGCCGCCATATTGCCAGAACGTAGATCTTTTTTTTTTTGCACTAAAGTGCACTGGTACGAACGCACGCATTCGGTATGCAGAATAGGAGGGAGCGATATGCGCTGGAGCTCCGAGCTCCGTTCATGATCCGGCGCAGCGCTCGTGATCCCCCTTTAGAATTGAACATCAAAATACGCCTTGAACTGCTCCGCAGCGTACTAATCTATAAAACAGACTAAAACTGGCTGCGCTTTTATGGAAGAAAAACGCTAAAGGCGCTCGTGTGCTGTGCGATGTCAGTGCACGTTAAAGATCCCCAGGTGGTCGAACTTATTCTGGAGACCTCCACTACGGTACCTCTTTCCTCCTTTCTTCTTTCACTCCCTCCTTTGTCCCTTCCCTTACGGCGCGGTTCAGGTGTCCGCCAATATATGAGACAGATACTTTTCCTTTCCGTGAAAACCAACTATTAATATTATTATTACAACTGGGAATCGTATTTATGTTACGGTACGTGCGCATCCACTGACTGAAATTAATGAGCCGTATAAAAATGTTTTTCCTACATATTCGCATGAACCCCTACGTTTGGTCTAACCGACTAATCGCTGACTGAGTGATGTCCCTATGTTAAGACCGCAAACTTACATGTATCCATGCCATATTTGGCTTTTCACAAATAATATGACTATTCTACAGGCTTTGGGTAGGCACACTTGTGGGCTGTTACGGATGTTTTGTCTTCTTCCCTTATCCGCGTTTGCTGGCGTAGCGTAGAAGGAAAATAGTAACCTGCCGCGCGGTCAACCTGTCTTACCTTCCTGTTAAAAAGTTATTGCTTTCTCTCTCAACTTCCAGCGAAAAAAAAAAGAGTGAAGATGATTTCGCACAAACATCGTACGGCAATAGGCAGTAATATACGCGCAGACAGAGCACAGGTACTGTCGGGGACAAAATTTTCCAGGACGCGTCATCGGGAACCGAAGCTGATAGCTCCGTGATTAGCCGCGGGCTGGAGACCACACTTGTCGAGACGTAAGTCGGACTCGCGTGCTGTGATGTGTGCTAGTGATGGCGGGTGGTGGCTAACAAACATGGCAGATATTAGTCAAAATCGCTTGTCGCCCGTGCTGGAGAGTTTTGTCCCCCACAGTACATGCTTTCAGAGAAAGCGAAGAGAAAAAAATGCGGAGCTTTTTTCACGAATCTAGCCTTCGTTCATTCGAACGAAAGCCAGCTGTCTCGAAATCACTTTTACGGCACAGAAAGAGACGAGCAAAGCCCGATTGAATTGTTTTCTTCTACAAAGGCACTAAAAATTGATTTCGCAGATTTCGCAGTGTTTGGGAAAAAGGTCTTCCTTTTCGGCAATGTGATTGGAAGGTGGCCAGAGCCTTCTAACCTTTTTTCTACGAACAGCAGCACAGTTCTAAAAGGAAAAAATTGTCAGTTTATCTCATCGTCGATGTAGATGGAAGTACGAAGTGCATTACAGAGAACAGAAAACCGTAACACAATTTGGGATAGATCATAAATGGTGGCCTTTAAGAGTAGCAGATCGGGTCTTCTTCATCCAGGTCAACTTAAAATCTAAGAGACTGCTCAAGACGGTTGTCTGCAGTTTTTTGAGAGCGCGAGGTAACAATGGTCATTGGCTTAATTTATCGCTGACCGATTAATGTAATCCGTGATTATGGCCAGTCCATTGATAATGTTGCGTGATGAGCATTCTCCCTGTACGCTGCTTGGATCTCTGATTGAAGTTCTCTTCTTGATGGGCCTCTTGTGGGAGTGTAGAGGCCGGGGTTGGCTGTGTACGTACATTGCTGCCGTGTTATTCGACCCGGTGAAGGACAAAACCTTAGTTACTGTTAGCTCTTTTCTCGGTTTTGTATCGTACGCAGCACCATCCGCAGGCGACCTTAGAAAGCCCGCAAAGAGGCGGCGGCAGTAGCAGCATGGAGTGTAGATGTCCCGCCGAGAGCGCCGACTATGATGAACCGTCTGGCCAACTTGGCAGCACGCCTAGACATTGCTGCGGCTGGCTACGCCAGTGAGCGTTTGTTTAGCCTGTGCTATGGAAGGGGTATGGTGCATAAAGTGCCGCGTGTTTGAGTACGTGCATTCGGGTATTAGAGATGAGCTCATTAGTTTAAACTAGAACAGATAAAACTTCATTTACGAATGACGCTGAAATGTCATGAACGAAGCAGGACCTTTAGACCACCACGCGATGCGGCGAGGTGGTTATCCGGAGTGAAAACGCCTAGCCCGCGAAAACAATGCAACCTTACGTGCCAGGCAGGCCGCAGCAAACAATTAATGAATATTTGAATGAATAAATAAATGAAAGGAGATGTCAGTGGGAAGACCTGTCGATTACGTCGGCGGAAGCAGAAGCAGGGCGACTTAGACGCAAAGGCCCTGCGATTCGGGCCTGCAAAGCTTAGTGATGCGAATACCCTGCAGGTCGGGCCGCCGGGGCAGAAGCGAGGCGATCATCGGCAAGCCAAGGCAACAATCAAGGAAGAGGCTGCGACCAAGGCATTCATTAAACACTTTCTGAGCAGCTCCTTCGGTTACAGATGCCTGATGAGGGATCGGTCATGGTTCAAAAAATCGTAAAAGCTGAACATGTCAGAAATGTTCATTGCTTTCACACCGCACCTGACGCCGAAGTACCTGCATCACGCGTTCGTTAACGTCCTCTGTGTTTTTTCTTCTTTCTTTCGTTTAAAGCTTCGCTGAGGCTTTTTAACGTATTCTGGTTGTTGTATACCATTCTTAGTTTACCGTGTTTTGAGCATGCCGCTCTCCTTTCGAAAGTTTTTTTTTTGTTCTGCTGGCCTAGGCCCACGTGCCTCCTACGTGACCGACACACGAAACCTTGTGACTGGAGCCTTCGATGATGACGGAGGACGTTGCAAGCGCCTGGCAGATCGCTTCGATATTGTACAAGTAGAGCGCTTTACACAGGGGACAATGGCTTGCAAGTAAATGTTGATGTTTTGCCTAGGAATGGACGTGTCCAGGCTCTAGGCCTACGCCCAACCTACGATGACAATCGTCGCAAACGTTCAAGGACCTTCTCTTACGATGGTTTCAGTGGTTGTTTAAGCAAAGTGCCATTCAATTTTCTTGTTATCATCGACGGCTGGAGCTTAAGCAGGTTTGGCAGGCGCTGGTTGATGCGTGATGTACGCAGCAGATACCTGAATTAGTGTGAATAACAGTTCATGGGGTGTCTTTCGGCTAAGTGACAGAAAATTAATTTCCGTACATCACATGGCAGAATGCGGCCCGCCAATCGAGACGGAGGCAGTATTTTCGAACTTGTTTGCATTTTATGCAGTGTCTGAATAAGTCATCGGGTAAGAGAATGATACAGCCTTATGCTTATCGGGATATTTTTTTTCGCGCTGTAACAATCCTGCAGGAGATTTTTAATTCTCTTTTATTAATTTGGTTTTGAAGTGAGAACTAGTAAACTGAAGGAAGGAAGGGAAGGGAATAGGCCTGTTCAAGCCTTTTCGGATGTTTGAACTTTTGAAACACACATCTCTGTATGCAATTCGAAGATGCAACAAAACTTTGGACGCTTTAATGTGAACTTTCATGCTATTGTTTATTGTGCCCACAATAAAAGAGACCTAACTGAGCCGCAGCTTCAGCACGAACCCCCCCCCCCCCCCCCCCACTTCTTTATTGGGAAAAATCTCCTATCCATTTAAAATAATCCTTGGCATCAAATTAACTTATTTTTATATCTGAAGCTAGTCGGGTATGTTCCAACGTGCTCTTTTTGAGTGACGGTTTCTTGGAAGTGAGATAAAAAAAGAAGGAATAAAGGCGAAGAAACAGGCAATTTTAGCAGTATACTCTCAAGTGCGATGTTCCTTTTAATGCGATGTGGTTAAAGCGGACCTTCGGCAGAGGTCCTGGGGTAACAATGAAATTCTTCATTCGTTGACGACGATGTGACGTCAAAATCACATGAACTTGTGCGTGCGATTCAAACACTCAACAGCGGTCACAAGGTATAACAGTGATAACTGCACTGCAAAATTCGTTATTGGTCTGCATGGTCGTGACGTCATTACACCACCAATACATTGTGACTCTGAGGAAACAGAATCGTGCTGAAAGGAATAATGGTCGAGCCGGGACCCATACCGCAGCCTTTTGAGTCATGAGCAGAGCGCGCTACTCCTCGGGAAGGAACGTTCGTTCAGGGCGATAGTTTAGAGGCTTTTTGCGACCGCCTCCTACCGCATAGTTAGTAACGCTATTGCATTACATTCTTAAAGTTGCTTAAGAGTCCCCTAAATTAGTGTTATTCTGCATTTGCTATCTCTTCTGAGTCATTTGTATTAGAACATGAGAAGATTCGCGCTCAATACCGGGTTCCGCAGCAGCCACGAATTGTACTCGATGGCTAAGAGCAGGGGGAAAGCCTTTTAGCCGTGATGCTACCCCCATTACGTATTTTCAATCGAATATTCCGCGCATCAATTTTTGTATTGCAGCTCCATTACCTTCCGTCGCCTTAGCCGGCTCTGATTCACTTTGAAAATTGATATTTATTGCTAGGTAATCGTAAAAAATGCAGTCTTGTACGAGCCATTTTCTAGATGGTACCGAGGTTTTAAGGAGGGAGCGGTCGCTATCTCCACGTTTTTCGATTTCTGGAGGCCTTTTTTTTTTCTCGTACACTCGCATTATGACTGGAACTCGTAACGGGAAAGCTCAGTGTCACCACTCACGAGAAAACGGCGACAAATGAACTAGCACCCTACTAAGTACAGAACGATGATGGGGCATTATGTCCTTTTTATTCACTTCCCCTTCTACGATTGAGTAGCTGGCATTATCTAAATAGCTTTTTTTTGTTTTGCTTGGTGAAGAACAACACCAGTGTAACAACTAAAGGCCTTCAATTGTCCTTGTAAATGATTTTTCTGGCTCGAATTATTTGGCGCGCGATGCAAGCTTTCATAGGCACTGCATTCGAGATCGGTGACGCGTGCCTCTTTTATGCTGTGGGCCCTTTGTGTTTCGTCCCTATTTACAACGTGACCTCTGCTAAATGTCACCAGCACCAACAGCGATGTGAAGCTGGAAAAAATTCAAGTTTGTCCAGTGAGTTGTCTGCACTCCTCGTTTGAAAGTAAAAACATCGGTATCCTTCTTTAGTACGGGGTGTTATTACGTTCCTTTTCACTTGCCATTAGTACGTGCCTTGTATCTTATATATAAAAAAAGTAACGGCTTTATGGTCGACATTTTAGTCTTTTAGTCAGTTTACGTTTTCTAATTGAGGAAATTCTGCATGCCGCTATCTCTCATGCCTTCACCGCAGGCAGCCATCTCAAGTCCACGCTGCAGTGCTACCCTTATTAAAACTGTCGCCACCTGCAACTACCTTTCATGCAGAGGCTTATTTGCGCCGTTAAAGTTTAAATATGCAGACACCACTTCAAACAGACGGTTGCGACCTAAAATGAGACATGAAATAACGATTATGCAAAAATCTGGAAAACCATGGATGATTCTGCGAAAACCTTTGTCTGCGCATGCGGGTTCCTTGCTCCACAGTTTCAAAACACCGTGCTTTTAGATAAAAAACTGAGCGAAATGTTTTTGATTCTCTTCGTTGCAAAGCCATGCTGGTTTCTCAAGATAGGCTTCACTACCTTTTGCTTTTGGAGCAACGAAACAAAAAGTGGAAAGGACATAATAATATGCTGAAAGCAAGTAACAGAGTGGGCAGATGTAATCCGTTTTCCAGTCAGTCGTAAGCCTTGAGATCGAACTGGGTTTAGTGCTTCAATATCTGTTTTTTAGTACCGATCCTTCACGTACGGCAGTCGATATTCTTGCGTCACAAATATAGACCATTGCCGGTATTTATTCCGAAATATGTTCTTCTTCAACGCAATTTTCCGAAGCTGACATACCTTTAAAACCCACCGAACTCTCTGTTATAGTTCGATGCTCAAGGTAGCACTTTGTGCAAGCATCGTAACCTGCAACAACGTATCCGCCTAAAAGAAGGAAACTACGGCCAGTAGGCCTTGCACGTTGCTTATTTTCTTTGCAGACACCCCGGCAGCCTTTAGAATGAAAAATGTTGGCTGGCGCTGTACGCTGCTCTCTTTGCGCAAGTATGCGGGCAGGCTGCGGTGAATGATGATTCTTCGTGCCCCTGCCTGTTACGACACAGCTACTGTGCAGGGCTTTGGCTGCTTCGAACTCCCATTTCTCCGGGTGCAGTACATTCGAGGCAGGCGTTTTACGTCCATCGATCTCGATCTTAATGTCGCCAGTAATCACGCGCAATAATCTTGACGAAAGAAGACTGACACGGTGATTCATGGGGGTGCTTGGCTTTGACAAAAAGATTGTTCTTTGTCAGTGGGGGCGGCAGAATTCAGACTTGTGTGACGTCACTATACGCGGAGCCGTCAAAGCGCTTGGCGCATGACAACCTTAAATGCTTATGCTCCAATAAACCCAACACAAAAGAACCTTGGCAAGGTAAAAAAACCACTGAGGACTGAGGTATTCACTGCTGGTGGTTATCTGTCAGATTATGTCGGCAAGCATTCTTTTCTTGATGAGCCGGCAGCACGAGGAATCATGTATGAAGGTATGGATCTTTAAGATCTACAGGCGAAAATCTAGGCCAATTTGTTGAGTGATGAGGACATTTTTGTGAATCTGGCTTTATTTGCTGTCGATTTAAGGGAGAATTATGAACGAGAGTGCGAGTGTGGCTTTACGGGCGCTTGAATAACAAAAATTAATTTCTTAGTTTACTTATTATGACTTTTCGCGTAGGAAATGTTGCCAGGATATTTAAAATAAGTCTAAAAACTTTCTTACTTGAAAGTTTTCTAAGGTACGAATGTATGAATAATTGTGGCTCCGCGAAGGTTATAGAACCACGAATACTAGGAATTTCTATAGAGCTGTAAAAATATAAAATTTGCAACCGGGCGGGAAGTTGAAAAACGATCATTTTGAATAAATTTACTGCATTTTTTTCGAATGCCCTCCGTGCTCTGTATAAAATTCATACCACTGTAGCACTGATGCCACTAACGTCCGTCTTGAAATAAAATTATACCATAATTTACATCGAGCAGGATACAGATAGTGGAGCAACGAGGGAATGATGATGCGGACAAAAAGATTGACGCCTACGTCAATGCAGTAATGCAGGAATGCACCAAATCGATACATCGCACACCAGTATAGCACGAACTAAAGCGCCGGAAACTGTTAATAAATGGCGCCATTTTTTGTGTGTTTGCACGCAGCATGTAAAGTTCTCTGGAGAAGCAGGCGAAATACTTATAAATAATATTTATAAATGTAATTCTAATTAAAGACTTAAAATATATATTTATGTATACTTATAAATACATTTATTTATATTTATTAATTTATAATTATATTATATTAATGATAAAAAATAGCAGAAACGCTTCTTGACACAAAGCTAACGAACATCGCAGCATATTTCATGGCCTTTCCATGTGTCAAAGCATAAAATGGCTGACTTGTTTCAAAACCAGACAACCTATCGACAATACGAAAAATGTTCAGTGTTACACAATACCGAACACTAAACTTTAATATCATTTTATATCATTTTAATATAATTTCGTGATTAAGATATGTCAATTTGTTTAATATCCTCCTATACAAACACCAATAATGTTGCCCACTCCCTCATCACCTTTCCGATATTACTCACTAAGAAGGTGCTGAAAACTGCAGTTATGAGGACTACGACATTTTTAAAGCTCCCAAATCACCTGGAGCGCTCTGTCAGTTCCGTGTTGAGCGACTGGCGTAACCTGGTAGCCTCAAAATGTAAAAACGCATGGCTGCTGAAGATTGCTTACATATTAAATTATCAACAAAGATTATATCCTCCCATCAGACAGTTTTACTGAGGATATTTGTTCGTTTTCTGCACATGTTGCCTTCAGTGTTTCGCGTGTCTGTGCGAAGGTGAGCAAGAAACACGATATCTTGAGAAAAAAACAATACATTGAATGGATTATAGAAACACAAATGTCTAAAAAAAGCCATAAATAAAACGTTGCAGAGAAAACAAAAACAAGTGCCGTAAGCCGAATAGAGGAACAGAACATGTCCGTTTTGTCCTCCTCCTGAAGTCTTTCTCGGACGATGCGTGACGAGCATCCTCGTTCAGATGAGACAACCAGCGGTCTATATCCTGCATTGGGGTGCTTCCTGTACATGTGGCGACCACTCGGACGTCGTCAGCCACTCTTCTCCGCTGCATCTCGTTCAGTCCCAGGTGATGATGTTAGCTATTGCTCTCATACGCCTCTTCCTTACTGGCGGTGGTGCAATCATACGCGGAACGTGCAGAGCATTCATGAGCGCTAAGGCCTCCACGTGCTACCCCTTTCAACGTATTGCTGAGGCTGGAAACTGCCGCTTCCTTGATGTTTTGTTCCGTTCTTTCCTGAACAGTTTTCCTCTGGTGTAAACAGTGGCGTCGAGAATATGCTCCGCTCTTCATACTTGAGTGCATGAGACGAGACTCGTTAGCCACTGAAGGGTCGCTGAGCTAATTTCTGTGTTTGGTTGCGCCCGACGATGATATATTGGCGCCAATAGTCAATCGAAAATCGTTGTCAACTGATGGGGCTTTCCTCTTTGAGTATTCTCGGTGGTAATTTACTGAATGTATATTTACTGATATTTAAAATGGAGGTCAGATATTTAGTTCGATCTATAAAGCGGTCACAATCAAAGTCTCGTGAAAATATCAGCCTCTCTAATTGGGAATATTGGAGAAATCAAGCAATCGTGCTGAATAAAAAAAATCAAATCATCTTCAAAAATTGGCAATACGCAAAAAAATGTCTCTGATCAAAACTAGTGCTGCGGAGTCATCGCAGTTGAGCTTTCGGTTGTCTTGAATACTTGAATGACAGGTTTCAAAATGTAGCAGTTGAAAATCTCGCGAAAGTATCACATTGTTGAGTTGGGCGTCTTCGTAATGTCAACATGCGCTGAAGGCTTCTTTTTTTCTATAAAACCAAAGTTGGCGGTATCAGCTGCTGAAAAGATGTCACTTCGTGGCAACATTGTGCCGCTCTGCAAAGTTACCACATAAAAAGGATACAGGTCTAATCCTGCCTGGCTGAAATTAAGAACCGCGGGCATCTTTAAAGGCCACGCTGTACGCACGGACAAGTACTGCGCACATTGCAGTCGTGGACGTGCAGTTAACGGCATGGGAAGAGGAGGAGAAGAACGGCATGGGTTATCCGTCCTATTGAAACGAACTCTGAAGAATGGTGAGACCCACACAGTAAGTTATCTTGAATAGAATGCAATGAAATCAGTACAAATTCGTTGGGGAAGCTTTTGCAATAAAAAAAAATTAGAATCATGCCCTATAGAGCAGTGCACTCTGAACCGGAACGAAGCTAGTTCTGCTCCGGCAGTGAGGGCATCAGGATGATAAAATGAACAGGTGTCAAACATGCGGTGCTTCTCGAAAGAATGAAAACCGAAGATTTAAAATCAAGTTAGGAGGACTACCTGTGCAAGAAAGAGCAAGTTCAAAGTACTTAAAGCGCTGCCTCATTTAACGAGAAGAGAAATAAAATAACAGAACACTGCTAAGATGTTAGAGAAATTAGAAATAAAATGCGCTACCTTTTTTTTCTTCTTTAACATCTTCCATTTAAGTGTAAATGAACACCCGACCATCGTCCACTCCCCAATGCGGAGTCAGTTTGCAGTACCCGGCCTTGCTATTGCATTATATTTAGAGCAGTAATGCGCAATTTGAGTGCAGAGCCAATGAGATAATACCTTTAATTTGTTTCTGAGTTGCCCTGTGAATTCAGGCAGTTTTCAACAAGATAAAATGTTTTGTTTTTTCTGTTTGTGGAAGATGCAATACGGCTTTGTGGGCATTAAGGATAAGTAAGGAGAAAATACATGAAAATAAAAGCTTCGGAAAAGTAAAAAACTGTGTCAAATTGTTAAGGCGACGAATGAATTTGGTTCATTCGCACGTACTGACTTAAGCGACGGTTACGTTTTCTTACTAACGCTGACATATTGTGGACAAAGTTTGAGAATGGGATGAAGTACCCCTGAAAGCCAATCACGTATAAAGAAAATGTTTTCTAATTTTGACCAGAAAGTTACAAACTATGAATTGCGGTCGTTTGAAGCAGCTGTAAACTGCATAGAGCTGAAAGTGAAGGGTTGTACAGTACATAAAATGAAAATCCATACATTTCAGCTTCCCATTCATTGGCACCTGCCCATTTAGGCGAAAATATGTTGTAATGATTTTTGAAAAACAAAAGTTTTTACTCTATGAGAGCACTGGGAGCCAAACGAATTCAGGTCGATTCGTACACCATCGCTTTGGAAGGAAAAGTGTTTTTACTTGCATTCCAATATACTCCCGGTCTGCGGCTTGTTCATATTTATTTATTTTTCAGCTGAGTATCACACCTGAAAAGCTGGAAGTCAACTTTATATGATTGTGTGCGTGTTTCTGTAGCTCCATTTGTTTTTGTCTTGTTTTTCTTTGGGAGGCCGGTAGGGGTACATGGCATGGGTAGGGGTACAATATTCAAGGATATTCCATTAAGAAGGGATAAGTGGAAGTAATAAGCGCCTGGCGCTTAAGTAGCACGGATGTTAATCAAGTGTAGTCAGTGTGTTCCACACATATAAAAAGTTTATTTATGGCACTAAATATGTTGCCGTTATTTCAAGTCGAAGCTTATTGTTGGCTGCGCGAAGGTGACTATTATTTTCTTTTAACCGCTCTTGGCAAAGCAACGCTTTGTAATTATTTCGTGGCACCCTGCGATGCATCAGGATGGCTGCACACAACTCTTCAACGAACAACTATTCACCAATTTTAGTGCATTATTTACTCGATTTGAAACGTACGCCATTAAAAAGCATTTTTATTTTCAAGCAAATTAGGCCATCACAATAGTCATGCATACCTTTGCAGGTGAAAACTACCTTTCAACACAATGGGCTGAGCGTAGAGTGCTTCTCAGTATTGCTAATGCTTTTTAAGGTCCTTGATTCAATGAGGTAAGTATAAAATTTGTTCTTTCATTTAACTAACATGCGAATCCATTTGCTCACTGATATTCAAAATTTTGGAACGCAAATAATACGCGCACTCTCGTTCTCACTCACTCACACTGAGAGAAGACTGACTAACTCTTTGCGATATATAAAGTGCCTTTTGGTTTCGTAAGCTAATATTGATTAGAAAATATACGGAATAAGTAGCAAATTTTTGTGCCACAATGATTCTTTCTATTTCCCGCATTTTTTTCGTGATACCCTGCGTATGAAAACGCAAAGTGGCAGACCCCGGCAGCAGGCACAGAAATAGTTTTCATAGCAGTGCTCACGATGGGAGGCCTTAGACACACTCTCCGAATGCAGCCGCCGGCGTTCATAGACTCGCATTGCCACATTCCTTCATTTTTGCCCTTACAATAGCTGCTTGAGGCGCCGGCTGAGCCTCTACGGATTTAGTGGCTGCCAGTGAGTGAGTTCCACAAGCTCTAGATGGAATGCTGAGCTGAGGCAAAGAAGCAATCTCCCTCAGGCTGTGAATGCCGGCGTAAGAGATTGCGAAAGAAATGCCGAATGACGTGTTTTCTCGGGACTCGCTTACTAGGAAACGATAGATCAGTGAGACACCGGACACGCACTCCCTGCGGGCTCTCTCAAATGATGGCTTTAGGGCAAGTGAGCGACGACAGCCGAGACGCCCCAATCGATGAAAGTCGACGAAATTTATTAGTGCGGTTTCTATGTTTGGCAATTTTCTCGCCTGGAAATTTTGCATGAGGTCGAACATATGTAATAACGCCTTCCTGGATTAAATAGAGCGCATAAATCGGCCCGTCCGGAAAGCTTGTGCGTCCAGTCGATTTGAACATAGAAACAAAAGAAAATGCAGAGATAACTCTGCGGGGAATGGAAACAAGGAAACGAGAGTGAGCTAGGTCAGTGAAAGCACGATAAGGAAAGCACGACAAGCGCAATCGCCTGAAGGAAAAAAAGCTCCTGTTCGGGGCAATGCGATGCGCAACTATCGTATACACTCAGCGAAGAGCCGGCTGTTTTTTCACGATTTTGGCGAAATGCGGCTCTTCGAGTGTATCCCATTTTTATAGGGGTACTGCAAGTTAAAACCCACAGTTGCTGGGCGCCTCATTTAGAGCGCAGGGAAAGGGTGTACGAAAAAGGAAAGTGAGATTGACTGCTCCTCACGTCCAACTGCATTGAGCTCAGATGGAAACCTTGGCATCCACAGTGCCTGGTCTGTCCAAGAGGAGAATATGTGCGCTGGCTGTCTGGTGCTTGGCAGCATTGGACGAGCTTCAGTAAGGCAATCAAACACGGGAAGCATGGTTCGGTCATGCGTGCACTGGACTTTAAAATGGCGACGAAGTCTTTAAATCGTGATGCTTTCTTAAGCATGTCGTGAGTTGCTAGTATGTTGACGTAGAACGAATGAAACTCCTTCTTAGCGCCTCGAGTACACTGTTTAAAAATTGCTTTTTATTGTGTGGCGCGTGCTTACAGAAGAGCTGGCTAATTCATTATGCTCTCGTGATGATTCACTCTGTTTTCATTTTTTTTCTTTCTCGCCCTGTGCCTCCTCTTCTTTTTCTTCCCCGTCTTTTGCGCTCTTGCCCCCGAAAATGTATAACCAACTCGCTTGTTTAGCTGTAGTGTTCACTTTCGTTTTTACATAGCAACGCCACGATGATTTAAAAACTCACTGAGACTGAGAAGTACTACTGCTTGGAAAGAATTTAAATTTCAGATAAAAATTCTAAAGATGCACTTATTTTATAAAATAATCCACGACATCACTTCGCAGGGAATGGCTGCACGTTACGTTCTGTTTAATCGAATGTTGGGAGCAAATAGACGCTAATTCGCGTACTTTATTTACAGATGATCTTGTCATCAAAGTTGCTGAAACTATGAAGCACGTGACTGAGGGCCGTATGCAATACTTCCGAGCACGTTGCACTTCTGATACCAGATTAGTTCATAAAAAACTAAGATTTCAAAGGTAAAACAGGAGCGAAAAAGGTATGACGACTTAGATGCAAAAATCTGTAACCTGTTGTTTTACATTCGCTTAATTTACTCGCCTGGTCTACGGACCTCAGAACAGTACTCATCCATTCAACAACAATAAATTAAAAAAAATCAGAATGATTACACCAAGTTTAGGTAACCGAGCCGGCATTAAAAGCTCTGCCATGTCAAACGGAAAAAAAATAGCACAGATTGCTTGCTCAGTACTTATGCCAACTAATTCACAGTGAATGGGCAGATAGTTTCTCCAACTAAGTATAACTATGACCCAAAGAAAATTATTATTCGTTTTGCAATCCCATGGTTCTCAACATAGAGACCCTGGTGGACCCATAAAATAGAGCGATTGGTTGCTTGTTTGGTGTCTTTCTGGACGGAGCAGGCGTTTGAAAGTAAAGCTTACAGCATAGTTTTTTTCCTCTTTGTATTTCAGCTTTCTTCTGAGATCAAGTACGGACAGAGAATCGAAAAAAAGAAAGAAAAGAAAACCAAAATTTTGATGCTTTCTACGCTACTTTCACACCTCAAAGTGTTAGCTTAGCTGCAATGTTCCTGGATATGCCGAGGCACTGAACAGACCGTTTTATTTACGAAACGTCGCACCTACTGCTGCACTAACTAAAAGCCGAGAAAAAAATAGAAAGTATCAAAGCCGGAAAAGACGATGGACGTAAGATGCCAGCGAATCAGGCGAAGAGAAAATAAAAAGTCAAAAGCGGTAGCGTGAAGCGCGAAAGGCGGTCGACGTTGCAAATCAGCTTACTGTCGACGTGCCGAGAAGCAAGTACGTGCGCATCTGAACGGGATTTCTGCGCGTCTGCAAGGTGTTGGGAACGGGTATGCACCCTGGCTGGTTGCATGCTGGGCAGCTTACCACTGGCTTCGATAGTTATTTCATGCTTCAAGCTGGGCACTGTCTTCGCAAAGTTCGTGCCTCCCTACAATGAACAACGGGTTTTAGAGGGTAGGCGGAACAACTTAATTACAATTCCAGTGCAACATATTTCATCTGATAACTTGCCTTGAGGCAGCTTTGTTATACAGCTTCGTCTTTTCTGGCGGCGCGAGGAATTATACGCCTTTATCTGTGCTCTTCAAACCTCCAGTGGGCATAGCTTTAACTATGTCGCGCGAGCGGTGTATTTTTGTTCGGCATGCGCCTTTTCAGGGAGTGACCTTGTGAAACGATGTTGCTAAATGCGCGCGCTTCGTGGGCGTGCGCTCAGCCATGACCAAGACAGGTTAAGAACTGTGCAAAAGGACGAAGAGAGGAGGTAAACAAACCAAAACGACACCATGGGGGCAGAAGGTTCGGCTGACAGTACATTAGAATTGCGAATGAGGAGCTTAACTCTAATTTCCGCGAGTGAGAAGAAAGCCGCTGTCTTTAAGTCACACGAACTGCATGCCACAGTTCTGCTGAACATTCGAACGTTTAATTGGCCTGCTTATACGCCGTGAGATTAATGCTAACCATGTTCGACCGAAAGTCCGTGCTGCTAATAATGGACTCAAGCCGCTTTGTTTAGCGGTTCGACTAAGTGTTTAGTTTGGTTTTACGGAGGTTTAACGCCTCAAAGCGACTCAGGCTATGAGGGACGCTGTAGTGAAGGTCTCCGCAAATTTCGATCACCTGGGGTTCTTTAACGTGCACTGACATCGCACAGTACACGGGCGTCTAGAATTTTGCCTTCATCGAAATTTGACCGCCGCGACCGGGATCGAACCCGCGTCTTTCGGGTCAGCAGCCGATCGCCATAACCACTGAGTCACCACGGCGGCTTCACTAAGTGCTTAGAACGCGTGTGGAACGGTTAGCGCTCGCTAACCAACAAGCATTATGGCCATAACTACAGAGTGCATTCGATGCGTTCTTTAAGATTAGTGATCATGGTCCATAGTCGTCAAAGCTTTTGGCGCGTTGGTTTTACTTCAGGTAAACAAACAAACAAACAAACAAACAAACAAACAAACAAACAAACAAACAAACAAACAAACAAACAAACAAACAAACAAACAAGCAAGCAAGCAAGCAAACAAACAAACGTGATTGCCCTGGCCTTGAATAACTTTCGTTGCATTTGGACGCCGAGTAAAGCGACAGATAGTCTTCTGTTAGAAAATTCTCAACAAAACCAACAAAAAAGATTTACCCGCCAGTAGTCAGCACAACCACAACAATGAAAATTCTGGAAAGAATTTGCCTCAACTGCCTTGGTAAGTCTCAACAATCGTTTTATTTCGCCGTGAACACAGAAATTATGTCAATCAGCATGCCTCAAGGAATAAAAATGACATGCAATAATAATGAAAACGAAAAACACAATTGAAATAACATGAATGTACCATCCCGTATCATCGAGTATTTGCTGCATGACGTTGGAGACAGGTCTCAAGAACCATGTGGCGTGCGGCACCACGCTTACCTATCAGATTAAAAAGTTGTCGGTTTTCGAACATAATTCATTGTGGCCCATTTACCGGTACCTGTTTGCGCGCAGCACTCTATATTTCCTCTCAGTACGGGTTATCGCAAATAGCTGGTGCATACTCCATTAGGGTATATTATAAATATAAAATGAATCTTATTAGTTTTCGTCGCTTTACATTTTGAGTAGAGTAGATGATTGGTGGAAAATAACAGAATTCACAATCAACGCCTTGGACCAAGTGCCCGAACAAGTCGTAGTTCGTCAATCTAAAACACAACATAGCGTGTTCAAAGTCTAAGCAAAGAAAAACTAAACAAGCAATACGGGTTGCAGTGAAACTTGAGTACTGTTTCCTATGTATGACTATCGAGCTTTTTTCTGAGAACTGAGTGCTCACTGCGCACAGTTTCTAATCAACGTGTGTGATAATAACTGATTTATAGAGCTTTTCTCTTGGTGGGATCTTGCAATTTCAGCACAGATTGCGGTTTCACAGATGGCTTGCTCTCAAACTTTGTGCCCCCATGCCCTTAATGACGGCCACACGTACCACTTGTCCTAGCGCTACAAAAGAGAGAACACTGTTGCCTCCTCGTGCCTGGTCAGGAGCGGTAATCTTGTTATGTAGAAGTTTAAAATATTATTTAACTAACGAAATAAAGGCCTCTTAAGTAGCAGCTCAGTTTTCGAGTACTTCTACTACTGCATGTGCCATGTAATGAAACAATGTGACATGTACAGGTGATAAACCTGCAAATTTTGTCGCTGTGTCTAAATTACATAATTCAATTTAAGTATCATTGTGCACAGATGACCTCTGTGTTAAAGTGAATGTAGGCTGGCTTTAAAAACTTTCACTGCATTTGTCTGCGTGTTTCGGTAGATTGAGAAGAATGTGCTTAATGTTGGTGAAAACAATGCTCTCTCATCGCAAAATAAATGTTTACTCTTCCTACAGGTAGTACCGTAACTGGAAAATGTTTAATTCGTCATTATTTTGAGGGTCCTTTTATGTTTTGTTATGGGTACTTACATTGCAGGAATCTACATGTTTAACGACAGACCAGTGTACGATGAATGGAGAATCGCTTGCTGATAGTCAAAACGATGGCGATATAGTCTTCACAGCGCATGAAGAAGTAAGTGAGTAGGGAAGCCTAAATAATGAAATAAATAAAATATACAGTGCTGTTCACGATTACAGGCAGATCATGGAAATGTTTAACACATATAAGTGGTAGTAATTGGCCAAAGAAGAATATGCCATTTAGAAAACTCATGTTCTATTTTATATGAGCGATCGACCATTTGTGTCCACACAATGAAATTGCAGCACTTCGTTTTGCTTGGGAAATGTGCAGTGGTGTACTATGTTTTGTAGCTCACAAGCGCGCTTTGCAAATCTGATGTATCACTCTTTTAACATCAGGAAAGCGGCTCCAACTTAGTGCAGCCTGGTACGTAGGCGGTAGCATTTTCTTACCTGAGTAATGAAATATTTACTGAGGTTTCAAAGAGCCACAAGTCGTCGCTCTTTTCGTTTGATTTTCTAAGAAGGAGAATGTCTCGGAAAAAATGGTTCTAAAATTGTATTTTGCTATACCTCCTCTTTTAAAGCATTTCTCTTTACACTACTTCAAACCAAAGCCCACTTTCACATGTTACAAATTATTACTAAGTACACAGCTGAGTCGTAAAAATGCTCGAGAATTCTGCTGCGTCTCTCACTTTACCCGGAGGCGGTGCACGGACGGCAACATCTGTCGGTTGTGTCATCTGCGCAAGCGAGTCGATGCTGCTGGCGCACCTCGACACCTCGTTTTCATCTCTACTCTGAATACACATTTCGTTACTCCTCGTTGCAGAATTAACAATTAGAATAAGTAGCATGCAATAGCTATTTTTTTCATTAAGTGGCGCTTATCTCTCGTGGTATCAGTGCATGTATGCCATGAACGATTAGAACCCTTTCTTGAAAGTGCGCCTCATGCAGTTTCGTATACAAACCACAAAAAAATAAATATTATTCCCTACATCCCGAACTCTTCTCGCTGGAATATTTCTCCACTCTCGCAGCTTTTGCTGTCTCAGTCACATGTAATTTCAGCGGACACGGAGCCACACAGAGGGGGCCCACTACTTGAACCTACATAGAAGGAAGTTCCTTTTGAAGGCTTCATATGCCTACCGCCCGGAGAACTGAGTATACGATCAGTTTATACCCCGGTTGTCACTTGCGGTACCATTACTGTACCACAGGTAATGAGATCTCGAGGAGTACACAAAAACGTTTCGTGAGAGTCCTCGCAGGACCCGAAAGCACGTACGGATTCTCGATCAATAGTACGGTCTAAGAAGCACTCGAAGTTCTTGTTAGTGGAAGTGTATAGGGTTACTGCGGCTCTCATGGGGTTCCGTCCTCAGAATACATATTGTGCGCGGATGACATTTCATTCGCTCAGCTGTCGAGTAGACGGTGCCCAATAACAGGTCGGCACTAAGAAGGAACCGCCGAAGCCTTTCTGCGGCAATACAAGAAACAAAATGCCATAAAATTTTTTCAGGAAATACGGCGCAACTGGATTCGTGTAAGACTTCGTCATAACCCTGGACGTCTGAACAGAAAGCTTTCATTCCTCTGAGTACAGTTCACTAGAAATTTTGCAATGGTTCCTCTTCTCAGTGACGTTTATAGCTGGAGCCTCTATCGTATAACATTCGGCTTCTCAATAAGATGCGCTTAGAATCAAGAATAAATAAAATGAAATAAAAGGCCACTTAATTCGCAGTGAAGGCTCAAACGTGTGGTAGGCACTGCTGTTTGCGTGCTTCCTATTATCGGCAGTGCGAATGTGAGAAAGCCAAACAAAACGCAGGACAAGTGCTGCATGACGACTTGTATGCGGATTCCACTGTTTCTACTTGTGATTGCGCCCGAGTTTGAGGACCGCTTGCGAGTACGCGCGTTAAGGCGCCTCGTGTTATCAACACTGGGTGGAGCAAACGCACGTTTGCATCCTTCCTTCAAGCATTAAAATATTAAAAATGAGAAAGAGCCTCAACGAATCAAGGAATCATGCTCGGCTACAATGTGTCGAGCCGGGCACCACGTACGGCATCTCGTAGCCTTTGTCAGGCACTATTCTTGCACTCAGCGTTGAGGAGCCGTTTGGTTTGTTAGCATTGTTTACTTTATCCAGCATGAGTATCCCCTGGAACGGAAAGAATATGACGCATCTGCACTCTTTGGGCTTACCTACTGTGCCGGAACTCTGAGGCTTATAAAAGTAATGTAATTTAGGCTAAGAAAAATGGTAGCAGCGAACAATGTAAACAAAAATGACAGGTGTTACATGTGAGACAGGAAGAAAGGAGAGTGCATTAAAGAGCAAACACCGTGACTGTCGTCTACAGCTGCAGTGATGAGAAATGTTGAAGGAAGCCGGAGTGTTTAGTAAGTCTTGGTAGGAATCTGGGATGCTTTTTTTTCCTTATGGCGTGATCTTCGCATTAGCGCCAAATGTATGTCAAAAAGAACGCATTTTGCTGAAAGTGTTGGAGTAGTCAGTGCTGCAAGCGGGGTGTGAGGCAGAGCGAGTAGGGTTTTTCACCGTGATACTGTCTAAAATAAGACAGACTGAAACAATCATCCCTAAGTGAGAAAATGTTTGCAAATCATAATCAATATTTAGTGGAAGACTCCCCTCTATGTTCTAACGTTGCCATTATGCTGGCTGAAAGAATAGAGGAAGTGTAGGATACTAATTTTCATTAATATACGGTAATATGATATTCACTAGAAAAATTTTCCATTCTTTAGACGGCTTGATAATGGTGTACAACTGCCTCTTCACCTGACAGCTGTCTCATTATTGTCGGGTTATTTTCACAATTGGGCTTGGTACTATTTCTGCTCTCATTATATAATTTCGCCATATTATCATTCTTCTGGAAGAAATCTCACCCTTAAATTGGACCACACACCCCCAAGACGCAGCTTTTTAAAACTTCTTTCCTTATCCGGATCATTGAAGATGGGTATAAATGACATGCGGAACTGGTGCATCGCAGTTAGGTGGACGAATTTTACAGAGTCCTCGGGAATAAACTATTTAACGCAGAAGGCTCTTTTGAAATCACGTGTTTGTTTTCCATGCATAAATAAATGAATTAATTGAATAAACCCTATTCCCGTGTATATCACCTCCATCTTTTCTGCTTTATTTTAATTTCTTTTTAGGTGGTGAGCACGCTGAACGCCGAAATACGTGCGTGTAATAGAAGGATGCATTAACCTTTATTTTTTGAATAAAAAGTATAGGTAAGTGCGCGAAAGAGCTCTCTGTTGATAATAAATGAGCTGAAGTAATCCCTTGAGCCTCCGAGTTTTACTATTGATTTCTTGGTGTAAGCCATAGATAACAAATCACGAGCTCGCGGCCGTCAGATCGACGGCTATGCGTCGATAAAGAACCCGAACCCCCTCTGGTGCAATGGTATGCATAGCTTGCGTATGATGTGTTTTAATGTACGTTAATTGATTGATGCTTAGAAAAAACGGCAGTCAACAAACTTCAGTTCTGGGCATTTCTTTAAACGGAAAGATAAATGTCCTCTGGTATGCATGAGGCTACCACAGGAGCACTAATGAAGAACATGCACACAAAATTAATCATCCGTAATGAAAGATGCAACTTAAAGTTCCGCTTTTTTACTTTAGCTCACAAATACTGCTGTTGTTTTCAAGCTAATGTAAATTTGCATATGAGTGATTATTGAGGACCATATAAACAAAATTTATGTACCGAGCTTGTTACCAACCACAGCTCATTTTTGTTCCGACAGAAAAAAAAGTTGAAACGATGCTAAAGAATAATTATGCATTCGTTTAAGCTCAGAAACGTTTTTCAGAACTGTTGTCTGCTGTTTTTTCATTGCATAAAATGAGCGTATACCTCATCACGGTGGTAGTGCAGAAGCTCACCAGGGAGAGACTGCGTCAGTGTTTAAACATAAAATGAATGAATTGACTAATAAATATATCCCAAAATGCAGCTTCCGCGCTAACCACCACAAACCATGGTTCACCAAGGCTCTTGGAATATTTGAAAATAAAAAGAAACGCCTCTTCCGAAGTGCCAAACTGAGCAGAGTAGATTGCGCATGGGAAAAATATTACGCTGCTGAAAAGGCATATTTGGTCGCAGTAAAAAACGCTCAATGTTCCTTTTATCATATCGACTTGCCGAATATACTTACAAATAACCCGACTAAATTCTGGCAGCTTTTAAATCCCCAATCTTCGCGCGTTGTTACCCTAGCTGACAATTATGGACGTGCTATTTCGGATGTTGAGTGCGCTAACATATTTAATTCTGCCTTCGCATCTGTATTCACTAAAGAACTAGAACCACCACCCCTCATGACAACCAGTGACATCACAACTGCAATGCCAACTGTTAAGTTCTCATAAACCGGGATATCCTTTCTAATAGATAAATTAAAACTTTCTTCATCCACCGGCATTGATGAAATTAACACAAAAATCTTAAAGAGCACTCGCCATACGTCTTCCAGGTTTTTATGCTTGCTGTTCGCGCAGTCCATTTCAATGGGTATCATACCCCACGACTGGAAAGTGGGGAAGGTCGTTCCAGTCCACAAGTCGGGTAAAAAAGATTCACCACTTAACTACCGCCCCATATCACTAATCAGCATACCCTGCAAGCTCATGGAACACGTCACTTACTCTTTAACAATGCAGTTTCTGGACTCAAATAATTTCTTTCATTCATCACAACATGGATTTCGTAAAGGATACGCCTGTGAAACTCAATTAGCCATTTTCGTTCATGACCTGCATGCCAACCTTGACGCTAACATCCAAACTGACGCAATCTTCCTCGACTTTGCTAAGGCTTTTGACTAGGTACCCCACAACCGCCTATTTCTGAAAATTTCCTGCCTAAATTTGCATTATGACATACTAGCATAGATAAAAGAATTTTTGATTCACCGCTCCCAATCAGTCGTCATTAATAAACAAATATCTAACTTATTACCAGTTTCCTCAGGGGGGCCCCAAGGATCCGTCCTAGGGCCTCTTTTGTTTCTAATTAATATTAACGACCTACCTCATAAATTAGATTGCCCTATTCGGATGTTTGCCGACGATTGCGTTATTTTCAAAACAGTTATTGAGTCCGTTAACCAGCAATCCCTACAAGATAACCTAAATCTGGTACAAAACTGGTGCAACGACTGGCTAATGACACTTTATATAAACAAATGCAAGTATATATCTTTTCACCATCGCAGTAATCTTCTCCTGTTTCCCTACACTATCTCTAACGTTCCTATCGACCCTGTCCAATCATCATATTGCCGCGAATATTTGCAGTGCTTGTTCGTTTTTCAAATCTGCCGCCACACCACTTTATCGCTTTGTTTGCGACGCAAGACGCGACTAGATTTATCTCGATTGATCACAGCCAGGCAGAGCTGATTCTACGTTGTTCCGGAATGTTCTAGTAACTTTGCGCTCTTTATCTCGAATGTTCGCTATCAGCTTTAAATTGAGCACGGCCGACAGCGGCGGGCATTCTGTTCGACGACCGCCGAGCACGCTTGTCGCTTCGCCGCCGCCGAGTGATTCAGTCCATTTTGGGTGCAAGTCAGCCCAATAAACAGTTCTTTTAGAAGACCCTATCGTCCGTCTTCATCGCTGCTTCGACTGCCGTCACCATTACGTGACATCTGGTGGAGGTGCGGGGTAGCCTTCCATGTTCCGGACGCCCCCTTCAAGTCGTGAAGCCAGCCCTAAGCGCTTCACACCCGAGGACAAACCAGCAGCTCAGCGAGCCAGCCGACGTCTCCAGGGAGAGGAGCCTGAGTTCGGGAAACTGCCGGACCGCACCAGACAGGGAAAAGACGCTGCTACAAGCACTGCAAATATTCGCCGCAATATAAATATCTCGGTGTTCATCTTAATCACGACAACACGTGGAATAGCCATATCGCGAACATTATTTCATCTGCTAACAAAACACCTGGCTTCTTAAAGCGTCATCTCCACCCTGCCCCTCAGCATGTTAAGCTGGTCGCATACCAATCACTAGTTCGATCAAAATTAGAATACGCATCGCCCATCTTGATTCACTCATTCCGTTTAGGGCAACTAGATTAATTCATTCCTCGTACTCTTTTGATATCAGCATATCAGCTCTGAAATCGCAGTCCAATCTACGTACTCTTGCACTTCGTCGCCACATTGCTAGTTTATGCTTATTTCATAAATTATTTTATTCCCAGCTATCACAGGAACCCTATATCTGCCCCCCCCCCCCCCCCCCCGCTTCTCTCTTCGCAACGGACATCAGCAGCAGGTATCACGACCACGAACACGCACAACAACTTTTTCTTCATCATTCTTTCCCCGGACTGCTAGCGACTGGAACAACCTTCCCCAAGAACTTGCTGCCATCACATGCCAAACTATGTTTCTTAACCAAGTTACGCGTTTGCTTGCATCGGGATAATCATTTTTCTTTGTATAACTCGTTCAATTTTTTGTGTACTTCTTCTCTTGTTAATCTATATCTGTCCCACCCCTTATGTAATACCATCACACGAGGGTGTTTAAGGAAATAAAGTGAAGTGAAGGGAATTACGAATCTGAAAAATTACAGCTGAAAGCCACGGCTGTTTGCCAGGAAGTACCCACAATAGCTGTACTTCTTATTTTAATTGCTTTGCCTTGTGATTGGTTCGTAAATAGTTGAGAAAAGTAGACACATTAAAACACCATAGCACTTTATTCTGATTGCTTCCGAGGAAGCTGCAAAACGTTTACTGCCCCCCCCCCCCCCCCCTCCCCCTGCTGGTACTGGTACTTTTCTTACATGGGTACTTTGCAGTTACCGCTAATTATATGCCGGTCACGTTTGCGCAGTTTTCAAAAATCAACGATGACTACAGCTGCTAGGGCGCCGCGAGCCCCTAACCCCTGCATGTTGCAGCTACGGCTGCAAAACACAACCGGGTAGTGAATCTTGTTTTGTCCACGGTACTTCCACAGCAGCTACCCGTCCTTGTGGGAAAGCACAGAAATCACTGCGACCGCTGCTTATGCCTTGCACAAACTTTGTTTTCACACTGCATGTCCAAAATCGGTCATAAAATCGAGTCATATTATATAACCATCACAAATTATCTGTCCAGTTAATCGTTGGTGCTAAACACGAATGAGAGGAAGCTGCAGAATTTATGTCAGACATACCTCATCGCGCAGATATTGTGTGCTGTTGCGCTGAAAGCTGTCATTGCTGTGCAGCGTTGAACGCAATAGTTAAACCCGCATATATCGAAATCTATAGGGATCGAGAAATAGTGCAATAATCGATAATTATATTAATAAGCAATATAAAATATATAATCTTATCAACAATATAAAAGGAAGAAAAATTTTTAGGCACTTTGTTGACCTAAAGTCCGGTAAGGCGAAAGCCTTTAGCGCGGTGTTGTTGCTTGTGTCACTGATGTGTGGTTAAGACGTTAATTAAGTACACAATTGTTTGTGAATCTTAAATGCTGGAGACACTGGGCGGCATTCGGGAGGCATCCATCTGATTCAACGCCTTTCTGCTAACTCTCCAGCGTCCCAGACAAGGAGAACTACATACGCGGCTGCAGGAAGTTGCGTAGTAGTTAGCATGCTCAGGTGCGGAACGGAAGGATGGTGGTTCGAATCCCATCGTGCACAAAGATATTTTTTCTTATCGAGTTGAAGAGTGTCACGGACGGACGGACGGAAGGATGGACTGACACCGCGAATATGAGTCATTAAAGGCTTTCGTCTTGATGCATTGCACCCACGCTAGCGACGCACTTCTTGTGGCAGTGTGGAGCCCCGGCGTGTGACCGCCTTCAGTGGACGACACTTTGCAACTAGCCACTACCAATCATAAGATGTATAGCCCTGTTGCCAGTAAACTATAAATGAAATAATCTCAACAGATGCATCTGGTTTCCATAACGCCTTCGGAAGCGAAGCACGCCAGGTCCCCGGCGCCCCCGGTAGCACGCCCCCGGTAGGTTTTAGGTTGGCTTCTCCGGATGGATATGACGGGAAGAGTATAATCAGTACAAGAGAACGAAGAGCACCCTACGCGTTCACCTCGTCACGAGGTTTCAAAGCGTTAACGCTACCAGAAAATGCCAATGGAGCGCGAGCGGCCAGTCTCCACGCATGAAAATTTATTGTGGTACGCTAATATTCCAAATTTTCTAGTATCGAATCGAATATCCTGTTAGGTCTAGTCGGTTCAACTAATTAAGCAGTGCACGTTCAGAATTATTCGAAAAGAACCGAATATGTTCTCAAGTTCCCGGATACTTTTCTAATATTTTATGTGTACGAAGAATCGAACAGGTAAGAAATATTCGGTGAAATATTCGAAGTGCATTTGATTCGGTTCCATTATTACTCGACTCGTATCCGATTCGTTTTTTTAGCAGCACGATACGCATTCGAGTTGGAAGAAAAACTACCCTATTCCTCGTATTTGGTTCGGTTTTGGAAAAGTGGTATTCGCCCTCCCTTTAATTGAGAAGCGATATATGTTCGTCGTCAGAGAAGCTTCAATTGCAGTGGCGCAGCGCGCCTTTGGATATATCGAATGTTGCGGTGAACGGCAGTTCGATATATGCGGACAAAAGTGCTACGTTTGTGCATAAAATTTTCAGGGGACGTTGATATTGTTCGATAGAAAAAAATGAATCCATACATCCGCGTTTGATATATCCGGGATCGGCTGCATATCCCATGTTCGTCCGACGAAAATTACTGCATTTTTTACTTTTTTATTATCGTTTTGAATAGAATTTGGTTTCAATATTTCGTGGATTAACTTTTTGCGCCGCTCATCAACATGTTTTCGTTCTGGTGCCTGACACATAAATAATGATCACCTTGTTTGAATTGCTGGCGCAGCTTGGAAGCAACGTGCACCAGATTTTCTTGGTAGCAGCACCGTATCTAATTTCTGAGCACTAGGCTCCCCCCCCCCCCCGTCCCCCCTCCTCCGTATCCATTCTCCTGCAACAAAGCATAGAGAGAGAGAGAGAGTGGTCACCGGAATAACATTACGGCGTGCGAGGGTGAGGGCGTAACAGCACACAGTACCAGGAAGTACGTACGCATGAACACGGCAGTAAAACAGCAGGGCGGTAAGTGCCTAACGCTGTTCATTCTGCTTCGGTGGTTTTGGTGCGAGAAAACATGAGCTGAATCTCGCGAGGACATGAACCCCGTGATGGAGGTGTAAGTGCAATATGCAAGGAAGAAGGGGAAGACGCCATCTCTTTCCTTCGTTATGCATTGCTTACCTGCCACGCTGGCCTAGTGGCTCTGGCGTTCGGCTGCCGATTTTAATGGCATGGGATGGAACTCTAGCAGTGGCGACTGCCTTTCTATAAAGACAAGGCGAAATGCACAGGCCCTATTATCAATTTTCTTCCCCTTGAGGTAGTTCTGACACCGATCTAATACGGCCGTCTTTGACTCACTGTGTTTGTCTGCCTCCCAGTCAAAATAAACAGTGCACGAATGAGAAAGATTCGGGCAACATGAGAGAGAGTATACGTTCTCGAAAAACCTAGTAACTTTTCTCGCTCAAAGAAGGGTAACTGCCGCCATTATTCGAATTAATAACGAACTGAAAAATTGGTTTTGAGGAGACGAAATGGCGCAGTAACTGTCTCACGTATCTCGGTGTACACCCCAACAGCGCCATAAGAGAAGGGATGAAGAAGGAAATTAAAGAAGAAAAGAAGAAAGAGGTGCCATAGTGGAGGGCTCAGGAATAATTTCGACCACCTGGGGATCTTTAACGTGCACTGATATGGCACAGCACACGGGTGCCTTTTGCGTTTCGCCTCTATTAATTGGCTAGTGGTTTGTATCTCTTCCCCAATTTGATGGTATAATTGTGTTTTTTTTTCGCCGGCATTTTGAGCGTTACCTTTAGGCCTCTCGTTGGGCAAAGATCGTAATGTTATTGTTAAATGCACTGATTTAACGCCAAGAGCCGACATGCGAGGAAATCAGTTTCTTTTCTATTAACGGGTGCTTAATTACATTTATTTGAGGAAATTAAGGATTAGGTGGAATTTCAAAGAGCAATAGTGAGAGAGGGAAACAATTCGGGCTTGTGATACCGCACCGGAAGAATGTACCATTGACAAAAAGGGAAGCGCCTATGTGCAAGCTCTTGTTTGGAATCCAAGTTGTCCATTGTTTGAGGTCGACTTCCTGGTAGCAAGCAGAAAAAAATGAGCGCCTTTCCAAAAGTAACAATGCTGCATGCTTGCTGCTCAGTCGTATATTGGAACACTTACGCCACCCCTGATTATGGAAATCTTCGTAAAGTAAGGGCAACCCTTGTCCTGGCATTTGAATACCTTTTTATCTTTAGAGACGCCGTAAAGGGTCCACTCAACGAGTTGGAAGCAAACCATGCAGCTCGGTTGCTTTTGGCAAAGGCCGTACCAGCCGTAAATCAGGACGTCCGTGTTTCGGGCCGGTAAGCGCTAGAAAGAAGTCTGCATGAAACCATTGTAACTTTGTGAATGCCTCATTTCCTTCGACCGGATGGGTACGTTTCCGTGACTTGAAGGTAGACATGTTAGCGTAGCCAATTTAGTCAGCGTTTTCGTGAAAAAAGTTATTTTCGGTAACAAGGTGCCGTCCTAGTTTGGGTTTAAGCGTAAACAGCTAAGATCGGAAGGAATCTTCATTACTGTTGTCAGCTCCAGGCAGTGCGCACTAGATCAAAGATATTGATGTGTAAACGGGTGCAAATAATGAATTTGAACGCGATGGCGTTAAGGACCCTGTTCTGCAGAAAATCCGGCGTCATTGTCGGTGTTGTGAGAAAACAATACCCTAAGAAGCATCCTAGGGTGGCAACCTGGGTCACGTGACCTTGTCGCTTCATCACAACCTGCCCCCCGGATTGTGAGCAAAGTGACCACCGTTGCAGGTGGCAGTTAAATTAAAAATTTGTCGCTAGATGGTGCTCGGGAAGAGCAACCTGGGCCGCTCAAGCCGCACCGGTGTTGCATCTCTCATCGCAGGGCAATGGCGCATTGCTTAACCGCTGCATCATTGCGTCAAGAGTGGTATGAGAACTCCTGTAGATATATGAATGTGCAGTTGAGAAGAACCAAGTTCGCATATATGGTCATTAACCCATAAACGATATCGCGTTACGCCCTTAAGGCGGAGTTTACGTATGCCCTGTAATTTTTGGGAGAGACCTGTGTCGTACAGTGAACGTAATGTGGATGACAATAATGGTAATAGAGATGTCGATGATACTGATAATAAAAGTGCACGCATGCTCGTCGCAAATGCCCGACTCTCATTGTCCTCGCAGATTTTGGAACCCAAACTTCTACAGTTCGATTTTTGGCTAGACCAGCAGTATTACATCTAATTTCCTTCATTACCTTATCGCCGGTCTACAGATTGTAATGCGTGCGACACATGAGAATCTGGCATCGTTTGCTGATTTCTAGAAACTACGCCTCGTGGCAGATAACGACCTGCATGTCTTATGAAAGTCAGCGATGTTTCCGTGACGCTACAAGAAGCGTCATTCTGTGAGCATTCTAAAAATCAAACGCACTGGGATACGTCAGCTTATGACTCATTGGCTCTATTTGAGAGCGCTATTCTGGCTTTTACCACATGTTTTAAGACTATCGCTTCTACAGCAATTTCTTTCCGAACTACGGAATGTGATGCGCCTCGCGGCCTATAAACACTGGCGTGTCGAATCGGGAAAGTTTTTAAATTGTTCTAATCGCCACGCAACCCCGTTCAAGTAGTGGCAATGCCTCAAATGTATTAGAATACGCGGACTGCAATGCAAGAACTGCTTCTGCACAAAAAGATGAATAAGAGACTTTCGTGCTAAGAAAGACACAATATTTGCGAAGCTCAAGACAAAAAAGGCTGTAACAGGTCATAAGCAGGTCAAGGCTGTCCTCAGCTCTATTTGGGTGCTTCGCTTTCAGTGTGGTAGCCGCACCGTGACGGGCATTCGTATTTGACACGCAGGCTCTCTTTGGCGTCTGCCAATTGGGAGTCGCCAGCCATGCGCTCTCCGTCACGTACTGTGCCCTCCAAGATGTTAGCCACGAAGCCTCCTGTCCCAACCCCGCTGACGTTATGTGTGTTCTTCCCGCAGGCCTTCCCCGGGCATACACTGGACACTCAAGGGGTGGCCACATGGCAGGAGCCGTCTCCTCAGTGTCAAGAAGAATGCGCGTTGGGGAAGTCGTTTGCCTTTACTTCGTGGTTTTTATTATTTCCATCTTCACGCCTTCTTTCGTTCCTTGCTTCCCATTCCCTTGACGCCTTTCGTTTTCTTGGTCAACAAAAAGCGAAGCAGGTGCCATCAGCGTGCCAACGCTCCCGTAAATGAGCAGGACCTCAGTGATCACCCAGCGCTGCGGCCGGGACATTACGAAGTTTTGCTCAGACCTCTGTATTTCTGCGCACGCAGCAGAATACTTGTGACATTCACCGCACTAAGTTAGAAGTAGAGAATATATTAATCCACCGCTTGTAAGTTTGTTCATGTGGGGCAATATTTGCGAAAGTAAAATTTTATTATTTTCTTGCACGAGTATTTCTTGTGTAGGCGAAAGAAATTGCGGCTAGAAATGAGTGAAGATTAAGAAAAATTAGAACTGTATTTTACCACTTCCTACTTGAGAATTAGTTCAGCAGCTGCTTTTTGAGTATAGCGCGTTTACATTACAAATACATCCCAGTGGGGACCTTGTATATGTTGTATCTCAATGCATGAAAAAATTATGAACAAGTCGAACATGTTTGTTTTATGCGGTTAGGTTATTCATTAAAACAAAACATTCCCCCTCTTGGCTATGTAGCTATGTACGGTTAAAATACAAGAGTACAACTCATTGACCCTGCACCATAGTTATTTGAACTATTGATTATTTAGTTATTATCTGACGTTCTAATCATATTTCCAAACACACTTTGCTCTTCATTATTCTTTGTAGCCATTATGCGTGCACCAATTCCTTATAATTCATTGTGTTTAGATACGTCAAACCCAGCTATATACGAGGCAAGTTTTATGTTTCTGTTATGTTAGAGACAGTTCGAGCGAACGGATCCAGGTGCCATGGGTAAGAGAAAATTTTGGCGCTTCTGGTCGTCTACAAAGGGAAGTGAAACATGCCTGGCGGAGGAAATGAGTGACAAACTGATATAGCTATTTTTCGATCACCCTTGCTTGTTCAGCGTACAGTTAATTTTTTTATGGATTACGGACATTGTCTTAGCGTACATTGCAATCAGTATAATAAGCAAGGTTCGCTTGATTCCAGTGCGTGATATCATTCCAGTGTGCGATAGCATAGGCTTCGTTGCTCCAGGCTAAATCTGATCTCTTCCGGATGCTTAGAGAATAGCGTGACTCAAAGGACTGTGGTGCATTGTGTCTTGAAATTTAATGAAATGGTACAGGTGTCCAAAATGTCTATGTGAGAGTTCGTGCAATAGCGCATCAGGTTTCTAATTTCTCGCGAAAAGTCTTTTGCTGCTTCTTTCTTTTTGATATACCAAATTGGGAGATTTGAGATTCTGCTCCGTTCCTCATTTTAGAGTTCGAAGCTTTCATTCTCACTTAAAATCCGCTGGTTTCGAAAGATAAGAAATGAACGTAAGTTTATTACTATTATGGAGTGGTTATGGTGCCATCTCGCTAATCACCTGTGCTTCCTTTCCATTCCGGCACCTCGCGTTTCATTACATTTAAAGTTTAAATCAATGCTGTTGCAGACTTGGTTTTGTGACGGGAAGCCCAAAGGCGTGTTAAATTTCCAATGGCATTGAAAAGAAGATATCTCATTTTTATCTTCAGTAGACTGACAGTCAAGTATTCCACTGTCGAAAGCAAAGCTATAAAGAGCAAACAGCTCTTCGCCGGCCACTTCCGGGTTATGACGCACAGCTCTCACGCGATTGGTGTAAACACATCTGCTCTCAGTGCATCTTGCTCTTTTGTGCTATTATTCTTGCCTCGGGGCGTCTTTTACCTATTTGTTTTGGATCCTAATTTTTTTCGTATGATTAGTTCTAGACTAGGCAACGCACCCCGCACTGTTCAGTGTGATGAATCTTGATACTGGCGCTTGTCGAAAGCAGCATTTACTACATTTGCGCAAATATAATGCCAGTTTTTTCTTCAAGTAATGCGCTTGAAATAGCGCATCGCAGTGCATTTGGAACCAAACTACGAATATGACGAGAATTTTTTTCCGCTGGTCTTTGAGATACCCTCATCGAGATATCCCAACATGCTTGTGACATGCAAACGAAACCAACTCCTCCACTAGCCTGGTTATCGAGGCCTGGTTATCAGGGCTCGCACTGGCAAGGAAGGGTTGCTGCAAGCACGAAAAAATGGCGGCGAAGGGTTTCAAAATAAAGAGAAGGTAGCGAAAGAGGTGTGAGGAGTAGGGAAGGGAAAAAGTTTGAACAGGCGTGGAGCTGTGGAGCACGAAACAAGAAGCAGCGAGGCAAGAAGTGGCGGCATGTCCACCATTGCTGCGAGTCTTGCCGCAGGATATTTTTTCTCAATTCGCAAAATACAAGTTTTTCAGCAACAGAAAATTGGAGGCCTTAGTAATGGTAAATGTTAACTTATCTCGAGAAGGCCTGTCCTCAGTATGCTATCTGTGGTTAAGCTGTCAAATGGTACTTAGGTCATGACCATTATGTAAACCAGCTAGGTAGGTTACATGGACCGTATATGGCACCTATGGGCCGGATAAGCTCACATGATCCGGATGTGGTTCACGTCGGCCGGTTGAAGTTCACATCGGCCGCATAGAGCCCACATGAGATACCCGTCAGAAAAGCTTACGAGAAAATGCCAGCTGTGGTCACTCGAAGCACAAGCACGTAGGCTTCGGAGCAGGCACTTTCATGAGATGTGCATCGCGGCGACCGTTGTCGCTTTATGTTCTGGAATAAACCGAAGAATCTGCTTGTGTTTTCAATATCTGCATCAACCATTTTGGCCCTTTTAATGAAATCGACGCCACGCTGCGGAGGCGCCGCGAACTAACCGAAGAAGGTTCGGGGCACGCAGTACCGTTCTTTTTTTTATGTAGTCGAGGGTTTGACGGCATACCGTCTGGTCAGGAATCATGGTGATGCAGATTTCTGGTCACTAACCAAAGTCAAAAGATGAAAAGACGTTTCGGGAGCACTACGGCTCTCTTGTTCCTTATGAAGCAATCGCAGCACTGATCCGTTCTTTTGTGGCACCCAGTAACGTCAAGAACTCGTCCCCTTTCATCTACAAGGTAAAATCCATTGTCCCTGAAGACAACGACATGCTCGCGTCTTTCGACGTCTGCTCACTTTTCACCAGCGTACCTGTCAATCTGGCCGTTGAAGCTTGCAGGCAACGTCTCGAAGATGAGGGCTCATGGCAAGATCGAACCCCTTTCGACGCAGCAGAGCTTTGCGAGCTATTGCGCTTCTGTCTCGCTAACATCTATTTTACTTATAATGGCACCTTTTACCAACAGACCTTCGGCACAGCAATGGGAGCAGCAATCTTGGTGACAGCGGCGAACATCACGATGGAAGTCATCGAAAAATAAGCCCTAACGACTTTCCAGCCCTGACCAAAAATATTTCTAAAATATGTGGATGACTGTTTCTGTGTCCTAGAGCGCAAGCACATGACCCTTTTTCTGGACCACCTGAACTCCATTGAACCCTCAATCAAGTTCACTTTTGAGGAAGTGACCGACTGCTGCCTCCCATTCCTGGACACCATGGTAACCCGTACTCCGATTGGCCTTGTATTTAATGTTCACCGCAAACCTACGCACACTGGAAGATATTTACATTTCAGTTATGTGCACCCAGTCGCTCACAAACGGTCTGTGGTTGTCTCTCTGATCAACCGTGCCAGACAGGTCTGCAGTCAAGACATCTAAAGAGCGAAATGAAAAGAATAGAGTCTGATCTTCGAAGAAACGGCCACCCTCTTTCCTTCATCAGGAACACCGAAAGAAGAATGCCAGCGAATCAGCCTGCCTCCGAAGAACACGAGAGCACAAAAAAAATCAAAAGAAAAACGAGCTGCTGTCCAATACGTAGCGGGAATTAGCGAAGCGCTTACACGTATTTTCCGCAAGCATGGCGCCAACATCACGCACTTCCCCGCTGGCAAGGTGCGAACAGAACTGGTGAATGTGAAGGACAAGCTCCCTCGTGAAAAATTTCCAGTGTTGCGTATGAGATTGACGGCGCCGATTGCTCATCAATATATATCGGTGAAACAGAGGACTTCAGGAGACGCCTGAGAGAGCACCAGAACGACGTCCGAAACCGGAAAGCAGCATCTAACACCACCGCCGAGCATGTGCCAGAATCCGGCCACGAGATTAACTGGGATCAAGTAATGATATTGACAACAGAAAAGAGCACATCAGCACGGCAGAATCTTGAGTCCCTTATCATACAGACATCGTCTAACATATTAAACAGGAAAGACAGAACTCTACATCCTATCTATGCTAAATCATTAAAAACGCTACTGGGTGCTACAAAAGAACGGATCCGTGCGCCGATTGCTTCATAGTGAACAAGGGAGCCGTAGTGCTCCCAAAACGTCTTTTCATCTTTTGAATTTGGCCAGTGACCAGCAATCTGAATCACCGTTTTTTTTTCTCCTTTGCCAGAGTTGATCGCCGCCATACTGAAAAGTTGTTGTCTGTGTTTTACTCTACAAATTCATGTTAGGAGCGATCTAGCAGGAATAAATACACGTTACCAAGCTAGAAGAGCCACTAAGCGTCATTGCGTGAGATTTCTGTGCCGGCAACACAGAAAGAGCATGGAAACAAGCACTTTTTTCGCTCTAGGGGAACATTTGCCGGACCACGACAGCGAAGTTCATATCGGGGACCGAACCTATATTAATAAATGCATGATTTGCTTGCAATAAAACTGCCTATGCAAACATGAGGTGTTACCTGTGAAGAAACTTCGCTGAGCACACATGTATAAAAAGCCCATTTTAAGCACAAAAGGTTTTGTGCGTGACAATCTCTGTAGTTGCAGGCCTTACTACGGAGTGCCCGTATGGTGTACGGTGCTTCCTTATCCGAAAATTGGGGGAACTTCTGATCACGTGTTTTCATTCGAAGTACAATTAATTCTGAAATTCTGATTCGTTTCGTGACAAAAGTGACCGCAAGCACTTGCAGTCACTAGAATAGGTTAGGGAGACGGGCGGAGAGCAGGAATTGAAAGAATAGCAAGAAAAAATTATATCATAGTGGCTGTACACTGACTATATTACTAACATCGACTGCTTACTAACTAAAATCACAAGAAGTGGTTTACTGCTTAGAGATGGTTGTGCAAAAAAGTCGATTTCGTTGTTCTTGGTTTTCAAATGCACAAACATTTAGATACATTTTGTTCATATTTACTATAGCATTAGAGTAATAAAGTTCGTGATACCACAGAAAAAAAAGACGTAAAGAAGCGCATCTTTATCACTTAAAACTCAATTGATATTGGCTGCGTTTGTCTTGCTTTCGGAAGTAATTGGGCCTTGTTTTCCTCATCTTCTCGTTAGTCAGTCCCTTGTTGTATATAGTCTTTATAGCGAATGTGCCATAGATTCCAATTTCACTCGAAAGCAGACGCCGACCGTGTACCGCTTCGCTTTCCCGCCAGCTGTTTTCAAAGGCCAGACAGCTCTTTATTCTTTATCTCTCATGTATTCCTTTCCATTTTTGAGGAGGGAAACAGGATAACTTACTACAGGCTGCCACCACCTGCAAACAACTGACCGAGACGAAGCTGTTCTTTGTTATGCCACCATACTGGATTCGCTGATGACCCTTTCTAGCTTGGCGAAGGTTTTAAGTAGAGCATTCTGTTTGCATAAAATTCCATATATATATATATATATATATATATATATATATATATATATATATATATATATATATATATATATATATATATATATATATATATATTAAGGAAGCCACCGAAATCAAGGTGCATAAGGGAATGTTTCTTTTTTTAATATCTAGTGCCAATCAATTAGTTTTTTTAAAGAAAATTACTTATAAAGCAGCAGAAAAAACAACTATGCCGCCGGTGGGATCTGAACCCACGACCTCCGAATATCGCGTCCGGTGCTCTTACCAACTGAGCTACGGCGACGGCTGTCCAATCTGCTGCTTTCGTGGGTATTTACGTTTTGCGTGTAAGCGAACCTTGAGAGTGTTCACCAGCGCCACCCTCGTCCATAGCGGTGGACGTAGTACGTCCTGTAATACCGCAAGTGTGACGTAGAACGTCATCTAACGGCGAGGGCGGAAACTGTGCGAGAGCCCTCTTATGCTACCTATGGCATCAAGACTGCCAGAACCGGGACCCCCGTTAAGCTATTAGCAGACAAGGCAAATGAAGTGAGGGGCTCGTTTGACAAACATATTAAGGAAGCCAACAGTCACCGAAATCAAGGTGCATAGGGGAATGTTTCTTTTTTTTAATATCTAGTGCCAATCAATTAGTTTTTTTTAAAAGAAAATTACTTATAAAGGAGCAGAAAAAACAACCATACCGCCGGTGGGATCCGCCCTATGCACCTTGATTTCTGTGACTGTTGACTTCCTTAATATGTTTGTCAAACGAGCCCCTCACTTCATTTGCCTTGTCTGCTAATATATATATATATATATATATATATATATATATATATATATATATATATATATATATATATATATATATATATATATATATATAAGCCAATTAAGACAGGCGAGCAAAATATGCGAAATTAATTGCACCATGTTCAGTCAGTGCGAACGAATATACATTTTTATCATTGTGGCGATAAAAATCTACTTTTGCACAAATACTGCGCCTTTGAGGTGTTTTCGTTCCAGCATTGGTCTTTACCCAACGTGCGACTAAAGCTGTAAGGGTAAAATTATGGCGACTTCCCCTCTTTCTATCCTTTTGTTTTATTTGTTCTTTTTAATCTTCCTTAGATGTCATGGCAAAATATGTTTTTGCATGTCATGGCAAAAGTTATTCCAAGAAAAAAATTGAGAAATTCGCGAAAAGAAAATCCTGCAGTTATATCGTCATCACACACATCTAGAAAGACAGGTGCATCCGACACCGAAAGAGGCCTGAATGCGCTGTGTGTATTCTATGAACAGAGCGCTGAAATTTGAAAGGGTTGCCATTTGAAGGCAATCTCAGACTCATCATGCAGAAGGGCCTAGAGGAGCGGAGCCGCGCTAAGAAAACCAAGTGTAATAAGAAAACAGTACAGGTAGTGACGGCATGTAAAAAGGAAAATATAAATAACTTAATTCTAGATGGAAGCCTCATTTTTTGGCGAGTCCGCTAATGTTACAGCGAAATCTCACTTCACATCAAAATAAGGGGAAGAGCGAAAGGAGATTTCATTTTAAAACAAGTACATCTATTGATAAACACACGAGTGTCAGTATAAGAAAATGTAGAAGCTTTGGGACTGGAAATTAAATCTTTTATTAAAAATAAATCCGAGCGGCGGAGAGTGTCTTCCAGCCTATGTTCTTAGTCCTCACTGCGCGAAGCAATTTCACTGGGACCTAAAATTCGAAACTGCAGGTAGGCGCCTTCGCTTCTTCCATGGCGTCATAAGTTCACAATGTGTCAATTAAGGACTGGTAGTTATTTATAAAGCTGTCTTTTTTCAATTTTTACGCCAGGTTATTAAAACCAAACTGCACCCGAGGACGATTTTTGGCCGAAAGCCATAGGCTGACTTGTTACCTTTGTTTAATCTATTGAAAAGAAAGAAGAAATGAAAAGCAAATATGGCATGCAGAAAACACTTTGGGTACAGTCGGATTTTTCAGCCTTGCTGAGTTACTCAAAAGCTAATCAAGGTATTTTATGATGTGCCTTGATTGCAGGCTAGAAATTTGCTTTGTGCGCGCTTTGTGTCTATCCGTCGAAGCCTGAGAAAAAGCGGCAAGTGAAATTAACCTAGTCAATGTCAATGCTAAGCAACCAACGGCAAATTCCAAATGGCGAAATGGTAACAACACAAGCCCAACACACATCTCGTATTTGCTTGAACACGAGAATGAACCCAGAATAAGGAAACATAACCTCACAAAAAGCATCAAAATAGCACGATCGCCTCTTTCTTGAAGTCTGAGATATATTGCAGCTTGGATGTAACTGCTATTCTGGCTTAGAATTTCTGGATCAAAATTTGTATGAACGTCTGCTGTGGTACGGCAGAATAGTTCTTACCTTGAAACGTCACATATGCACAGTTATTGTGCGCAATTTTTATTATAAAGCAGTAAAAAAAGTGATGCACATCTTTAGTAAGAAAGGCCGCGTTTCCGTTCGCGACTCATCAGAGCGTAAACTCAACCCTTACGCTTTTTCTTTCATTTATACAGCCTGACTGCTCACTTTTCATGGGTTAAAGCTGCTTTTATTCAGTAGACTAACATATTTATTTTGAGTGTATATTGGAAAAATCTATCAGTTACTTGTGCATATCTTACTTGGCGCAAACACGTTACCGAAGAAACTCATGAAGTGAGTTGGCGGGTTCCTGAAACCTGGTTGTTTGACATACGTTCGTGACACTAGGCACTACCGAATCATGAGTGCTTGAGATGGTCGTGACAAAAAATAAACCCCTAACGACTTGTTCCTTTCTGCATACTGACTACAGGGAGCCTACTGTAAACTGCATGAATATGCATTAGCGCTTCCAGCAAACAGTGCCTAATGAGTTCTTTTGTGGTGCGCAAGTTGTCATGGGAACAACCGTTTTCTTTTTGTCAAATAACCTTTTTTGTTATATCTGATGGAAAGAATGTAACTGAAGGTAGGCGGCCTATAAGACGGTTGTGAGCCCTATGCACCACTTTTTCCGAATTATATGCAGGGTCGCTGTTTGAGATGAGCCCTTTCTACTTTGCCCTGTGATTAATCGATTGCCTGTTAAGCTTATTCTCCCTAGGTCCACCTCCACTTTGTCCTGCCACATCTTCTTAGGTTGTTTTTTGAGTCTCTTCTCATAAACTTCAAGCATTATTCGCGCTTTGACAATGTACTCGCCATATTTTTTCTCCTTTGATCATCGCACCATTGCAGCCTCCCCTCTATTAAGCCATTGTATTACCAGCCGGTAAAAAGCCAAGAAGAATGAGTGAGATTCGCGCCAGGAAAGGAATCCGCACGTTATATACTTTATAAATATTGATGATGAGAGAATTGCACACTATTTTGAGGTCTAGCTCCATTTTATTTTCCCGGTAAAAAATCTTGAATTTTAACACGTAATGCTCTGCTCTAAAGACCCGTACTTATGTTCCCAGTCGTAGAGATGACAAGGAACTGTCTTTTCGCCAACACGTCAGTATTGTTGAGGAAAAGCGAAAGACGGAGAAAAAAGCTCATATTACGGCGGCGTTGAGAAGTTACGTATCATGGTTTGTGCAAAGAGATCCTGTAGCCATCAATAAGTAGCTTATGACAGAAACATTTTTTTAATGAGGTACAGCACAGCGTTAAAGCCGCCTCCGTGAGATAATTTTTTTCAGAAAGGTAATGTGTTCTTTCACTACAAGGTCGCCGGACACACCCGCCTGTTATTCTTTTCTAATCAAATTCTAGCTTTTATAAATTCATAAAACGGCGTTGTCCCGTTGGAAGCAGCAGCACCCTCGTAAAGGCATTGCGAATGCTCAAGGTTTTCAGGAACGTTTGAGACAGTGTTAAAACCACGTGATTATCATCGCCGAAAATTTCGTTTTTCTTTGTACATTACAACGGTGACTGAGTGCCTGGCACATCCCACGGATCAGCCAGGAGGACGTGAGAGGACGGGGCACTCTATAGCACGTTTCTCGCAAAGAAGACAGGGAATTTTAATGTATTCTATCTTAAAACGTTTAGGCAGCTTTGTAACCGGATTTTTTTACTGCAAATGCGGTAATTTATTTATTTTGTTCGTTGAGTACTTGAATCGCCATTAAGAACTTACTGCCTATACTGCCTAGTCTGTATTAAGAAGACACTGAGCCTAAATTGAAGTTGACCTGTATTGATTGACTACTGCACTCTAAAGAGAAATATGCCAATCTCTCCAAAAACAGGCTTTATAGGCAAGCAAAGACCAAAACGAGGAACTACGAGTGTCACCATCATCGGCTGATTTCGCAATTAAAATACGTTCGTCGACACTGAATATTAGGATGCGGATCCCAGAGGCTGTGCTTCACCGCCATTAAGTGCGAAAAGGAGGCAACCAGTCCTTCTCGGTGTGGACGTCACAAGTTTGATTCGAGTCATGCAAAAAAATTTCAACGACAATTTTCTGAGACAGAAGTGGGTGTTCTTTTTTGCTGCCGGACAAACATTACCATACAAGGAAAGCGCCATAAAATCAAATTTAACTCACAACAATAATTAGAGGGACATGTCCTGACTATCCCTGAAACAGCATTTCCATAGTAACGTTACGCGATTCACGTCGGCTTATCATTTGTGAGCAGGAGGTGATGCAGATTGAGTGCAAGTGCTCGAAACAGAAATGTTGTTCAGGGCGTAAAAATCCGGCATCCATGAAGACTACTTCTTTCCTACTCCGGCCTACTCCGGCCCCAAAGATGTTGTCGTTTAAAAATGTTGATACTGTACAAATTTTGCGTCCCCATTAGTAACATGAGAGATTAAGGATTATACCAGCTGCCTCCTAAGCGTATTATACTCAGCACGCTGAAAAGGAAACAAAAGATTTGTATGCCAACTTAGCATGCGGAACTTTTTCTTCCCATTCTGAAAAAGAAAGATGAAGTAAAGAAAAGTACTGAAAGGCGTAGTGATGCATTCTTTTCTTCCATTAGGCTGATAAGAGGGCGTGAACTGCTCTGATGGATGAGGCCTGGAAATCAGATAAATTCTCTCGCGCAACAGGCGTGGCCCACATTGTGGAAGCGACCGCTGTTGTAGGAACCAGTGTGGGAAAGAACAGCTGTTTAGAGCCCCGCTTGTCTCGCAGCGTACGCTCATCTGAAGAAAACCTTGGATAAGCAAGAGAATAATTTCTTGCGTGACACAGCAGAACAGAAAGGTCGCTGTCGTCAGGACACTTAGAGGCTGAACAGGAACTTTTAGAAAAAAGTTTAACGTCGGCATGAAACCGGTCAATGTATGCCGCGAAAAGTAGTGCTTATTCTAGGGTGTTTCAGCACACGTACTACACATAAAGAATGGGCGTTTCACTCGAGATATGCTTGTTTAGCAAGCAAGCTAGTAAAATTACAGTCTAATTACCGGACCCCCGTTTTCTGCTAAGTAATATGAGCGGCGGATTTATTTGTTCGGGGAAGTCCAAAATTTATTCCCTCAACATACAATTTTCTAACTTTCACATGCAAGTGCGAAATTTCAGAGAGTTTTTCAACAAGTGTTAAATCCTGGTCTCAGGAAAATGGAAAACATGAAGGGTTTCTCGAAGTTGTTTATAGCGTTACAAAAAACAATAACACAGGAAGAAAAACAAAGGACGGGCGCAGCGCCCGTCCTGTGTACTTCTTCTTGTGTTCGTGTTTTTTTTTTGTAGCGCTATAAAGAACTTCGAGAAATTATGCTTCACCAACTAGCCCCACAACGTGTTTTGTTAAATGAAGGGCTTCGGTATAACCCCTTGAATTTCGGCAGTAACCGCTCATCAACGCTTTTTGGGTATAGAGTACTTGCTTTTGCTTGTGCTGACACAAGTCAAAGTGTAAGTAAAAGAAATTTGCGCGATTAACAACTGAGGGTTTCAACGTTCAGCCGAAATGGTGTTGTGAGCGGCTAACGTAAACCGGATGGGGCCAGCCTGCTTTTCTAACGCTTTCGGGAATAAATACTATAAGACTATACTACAACGCGCGATCAGAGGGCCGCGAACCTTGATTCCCCTATTCTTAAACTATCTATGGTCAACCGTGTTTCCAACCGTTCCACAGCTGCATTGTGGCCATGACCGTAGCATACGGCGCGAGTGAGGATCGTGAGGATCATCGGGTGCAACCTTCGTCAGCGGCGTGCAAGCGCTCCTGGCTTGCTTCAGTCGGAGCACCAGTGTTAAAAACGCCGATTCCGGCTAGGTGCTATCAGCCGCATTCCGACGATCTGTCGCGGAGCGATCGTACCGCTTTTGATTGACAATTGGTTCGATTTTCTTGATGTGGAAAGTTGGTCTTTGTACGATAGCTGACAGATATTAATTGTCTCTTAAAGCCAATCATCTATCATTTCTCAGACAACAGTAAGGAGGCTTTTAGACCTTTGTTATGTAAAATGACATCGTGTCGCTCTTTACCACCAAGACGGCACACCAACCTGGCGACACAAACCTTACTTACGCGCGTTTTACGGTTGATGGTTTGTCCGCTTGAACAAGAAACAAACGGAAGAACCGTTAATGACATTCAACCTTACGGTCTTTACTACTTAGGTATTGGTTTGTTTCCTGCATTGTCTCTTTACCCACCAAGTCACTTCTATAAAAAGCGGCATATGGTGACGCTCTTTTTCTGGCTATCCACTGCATTGTGAATTTTACGCCTGAAATGAAAACTACGTTTCCTTTCTTTTTTTCCCTCTCTATTTAGGCTTCCTTCGCTAAAAGGCGCTGCCCTAGCCTTGGACGTGTCTTGATCGCGAGCGAGCAGCGGTGTTTACGTAAAGGTGTCCAAAGGACACGGCCGAGGACAGCGCTTTTTAACGCGCGCACCCTGTTACTCCGCAGCGTAGCACTTTTGGGTACCATTGGGGCCACATGTTTCTTCCTTGCTCTATCGTTCATTCCTTCGCGCAGTTTTCGCATCGGCTAAGCTCGCCGCTTATTTTTGTTTCCGCCCCTCAGCCAGCCCGGCCACCTTTAGCCTGCGTGTCATTTGCTGTGCTAAGGTGTAAGCTGTTGCTTTTCTGCCTGCTTCCGGGAAAAGCTGTGGTGCTCCAAGATAGCACGCGTGCTCTTCTCCAAACTCCATCTGCTAAATTTTTTGAGGAACTTGGAGCAGCCAGCATTGAGGTACGACACCACTTCATCCAAGAACTGGGCAATGGGGATGGCGGCCTTCTTTTTTATTTAAGCTCGACAAAACTCCCCTAGGTACTTCTAGTGGCAGCTAAGTCTAAATACGCCTCCAGCTCCGAAACCTTACCGCGGTTGCAAAATTACGCACGTATAAAACCCAAGAAGAATAGAACCTACGAATGTGATCATATCCTACTAAGGCAACCTTCGCGATGCTCGTGGTACTGACACTAATGGAACTTCTTGGGTACCTCGCCTTCTTATTACCAGTATATAAGTATCTACCCACAGGACGTATAGAAGACACTCATTATTAATAGATTTTAACAAGCCTGCAGTGCTACATTTTGGGCTGAAAGGTTCATTGTACTGGAGGTATTTGGTGTAATTTAGGTCACCTCAGTTTCTTGCATGTTATGATAATTTCAGAGGGTTTTGTATTTTGCCTGGATTTATGGGGCACCGCGTGGCCTGCTTCCGAACCAGCGTCCTTGTGCTTAGTAGCAGAGCGTCAAAGCCACTGAAGCATCGCGGTGAATGAATTTGCAGTTTCAAGTTACGGGGGCGCTGAGCAGTAGGCCTCTTATGAAGTATTACGTGTGGTCATTGGGCGAAGGTTCTTGCGCTATTCAAATGAGAGTTGAGAACAGGGTGGTTACGTTGCATCGTGGTCTGAGATTGGTAACTGCTCGCCAACCAGATTGGGACACGTGATTTATCCGTCTACTGAAGCCGTTTACCAACGAATCCTGCTGTTCGCTTCGATTTCACTTTTTGTTGGAAAACAATAGCCGTAGTTTTTGGTATCAGCCCATGTTCGTCGTACTGTTGATATAAACTCCAAGAAAGGCACAATTTGCTCATGAAATATTAATTAGCTTCCCTCTTGTGCCAATTGTTAGACGTTTGTTTTTCTCCATCTGAATGGAAGCTCGGAAACGTGGTAATTTGATTTTGTGGAAATATGTCTAAGTGTAGTTATTCCTGTCAGGTCAAAAACTTTCTTAAATCGCTTTTTCTTTCACGCAAGCTGTTTTTGGCTTGCAGTGCATCTTTCACAATCACTTGAGTAAAGTTTATACTGGAGGACACTTTGGAAGCACCTTACAAAAATATTAAGCTATGTGAAGCTCTGGGAATGCAAGCGCCATGGTGTATACTGAGACTTGAATAAGTTTCCACATTTTATTAAGTCTGTTAGGTAAAAAAAACTCAATATTATGTTTGTGGTGGCTATTTTTTACGCCTTAAAGACCACAATCTTGTCGCGCAAGCAGTAAATGCGACATAAAGCTGTTTCAGTTTTACTGCTCAATAAAAGATGTACGTCTCATGCTTGAATGACCCTTCCGCGGCGCCATAAATTTTAATGGCCGAACATGTGCCAGCGGAAATGAAATGGTCAATAGGGCAAATATTATTCGCTGTAGAGAGTAGAGTGTTGTGATGCGCAGCTGTACGTTGGCCATCGGAGGTCCGTTCTTTTCAGCGCGCAACGCTGCAACAGCGCCAACTGGGGCATCAGTGCCAAATGCCTTCCTGATGGCCAAGCTAGGAAAGTGGTGTCTTAATCAACAGCGTTTTATTTCAATCAATACAGAATTTTAAAAAGTGCCCTCATAAATATAGAGCCCGCTTTTGAACTTGAGTTTCGAGGCCTTGGTGGATATCTTCTTCAAGCATTTAATTAAATATGAGTTTACTAACTGCCTAAAATAATTGAATCGCTTTTTTAAAAATGCTCCGTTCTGGCCAAATCTCTGTCGAATGAAATTTATAAATGAGCGGAAATGTTTTCGCATCCCATGGTCGCTAAGAAGCAGTTCGTCATTGGCAGCATGGCCACTATACAGACAGGAAAGGCGAAGTGCCAAATAATTTTAAAACACTCGTATGAGCAAAATGGTTGTCAAGAACGTTACAAAGGTCCTTAGCTGTTGATTACAAAGGTAAAATTTGCAGTGCGCACAAAGATTGTCAAGTAAACTCCTTCGAAAAGTTTTGGTAGTGAAAGTTTTGTTTGTTTCCGCATAACGCTTTTCGTTTTATGTCGGTATGTCCTCTCACGCTGTGCGAATAATTTGCAGACAGCAGAATAGGAAAGCTCGGTGTGCCTATCACGTCTCGTTTAGAGTTGTGTCGAGCAACAAGCCAACTCAATTAAAAACAATGCGTGGCATAAAACCTATAGCATTCAATTTTGTGAAGATATGAACACTACTTTTTTAGCAAAGGATAGCCGCGACTGTTGACCGCTCAATTCAAATGCGCCTTCAGAGTGCATCTATGAAAAGTTGCTTGGAAACTCGACGAAAGTTTTTGGTCTTTTTTGTAGTAAACGGGAACACGGAAAACTACTCTACTGCTTTCATAGTTGTGCATGCGACATTTTTCATCCCTTGAACCATATAATGATGTTACGTCTAGACTTTCTTTTGAGTTGGCTCCCTCCCCAGCTTTTTTGTTCAGTGGGCTTCGCCTCCTGGCTGCAGGCTCCCTTTTGCACTCGACACCGTTACTATTTCCTGCTTTTAGGTTTATTTCCTTCGTGGATAAAGCCGCCGCACGCGTGGTACGATATCTACCCTTGTTTTGGCGTTCTTCTTTATTTACGCTAGGAACACTGAAAACACCTTGGTATTCTTCTGTCTTTGCGCGCTCTGGAGACGTAAAGGTAACACACTCGTGGCGGCGTACGCTTTGTCGTCTGCTTCCACCCGCTTCTCAGTCATCTAGCGGGAGACGATTCCTTGCGTTTTTGTCTATCGTATTCATCTCTTCGGCACAATGGCTGAATGAAGAAGCCCTCCTGCGCACATAACGTAAGCTTTTGGGCTGACATGAGGTTTAAGCGATGGTGGCTTCAGACTGTTATAATTGACAACATATGGTCTGAGCTCGTACACTGCCACACAAAAACACTTCAAAAAAAGCTTACGACCAGTGTAATTACTCCTCATTTGAGTACTTAATCCCGCGAGACCCACAGTGAAGTAGGAACAGCCTGGGATAAAAGGGAGACTGGAAGCCTCGTATGCAGCTGCTGGTCTCGTGTTTTGTTCTCAAGCGTTAAAAAACATGAAATCGCGGAACGTAAGGAACTGGATACATGCCGTGATTAGCCTTCCTCGCCGACGAGCACGCTTTTCGGGTTTTCGTTTCATAATCATCCAGTGTTAATTAATGACTCCTTTTTGTTTTCGCGCGTGTTGCCCCATGTAGCCGCTCAGAAGCGGCTCCTCGTTTAAGAACGAAGCATTGTGACTGAGGCGGATACATAAAACACTTGCGACACTTTGCTAAAAGAGCATGGTGGATGCCGTTCGCTGTTCCTATCGCAGCATTCTAACCCGTCACCTCTCCCATCGCTGGCACTGTATTAAATGATTGCAGTTATAAAGATACTAGTGCAATTTTTGTGCGTGCAGGGTCAAGCCATAAAGAACTTGACGATTTTCGGTGGACCGTTTAAATGCTCTAGCAACCACCGTTCGTTATATCCGAGGTTGACACACTACAGTTCATTGCATTCGAGGTTTCCACTTTAGTTTGTTATATCCGAGGATGACACACTAAAGTTCACTGCATCCCAGGTGTTCCACTTAAGTTTGTTATATCCGAGGTTGACACACAAAAGTTCATTGCATCCCAAATGTTCCACTTAAGTTTTTTATATCCGAGGCAAATACATGAAGTTCACTTCATCCGAGGTCTAGACCAAAAAGTTGATTATATTGCCACACTGTTAGCCAGTAAATGCTGGTCATCCTTGTCTTCCCCGGCTCGTGCGTTGGTTCGCTGAGTGTGTCTGCTTTGCTAGTCCTCGTGTGTCTTTCTGCGCTTTCTGCCGGCTTTCAGTGATAATATCCGAGGTAGCGTGGCATGCTCTGGTTCATCACATCCGAGATAACGCACGAAAGCTCGTTATATTCAAGGTTAAAAGAGAACAAATTCGTTTTATCCGAATCAAACACGCGAAAGTTAGATATATTCGCGATGACGTACTTAGGTTCGGAGTACGTTAGGCCACAACACTTTTTCTTGTTTTTTATTTTAGTTTCTTATCCTACTTTTTTCTCCTTTCAAATCAATTATCTTTTTGGCATCAAGAAATAACAAAAATAATTTACTACTGATTAAACCAATAATTAAAAAAGGTAGAAAACACTCCACTTTGCTTACACTGAATTCGGTTACTTTTGGCTTTCTTCATACGTTTAAAACGTCAAAGTTTTTTATATCCGACGTGAGATAGTAAGGCGCATTATGTATTGTGAAAGGTCTTTGCATCTGAGGTAATACAGTAAGTTCTCATAGGTGGTATACTAAGTTAATTCGTAGTCCGGAGGACAAATTGCCATCTTCTCCACAGTAGCAGGTGGGCCACCTGCCATGCAGTAGCTACTAACAGATGGCAGTCACCATTTCCGCTTGCACAGGTCCCTCTAATGCTACTAAAGGGGAAAAAGGATAAGGAGGGAATTCAGTGCAGACTTATGAATGGCAGGTGAGCTAAGCAAGAGACGAAGGCGACACTAAGCATTTTGTGAATACAGAACCTGGCACCTCTTGTTTGTCCACCCTGCACCCAAGCGCCTTTCGCTAGACTACGTGATACACCACAAGACACACAAGGTCTCCCGTTAACCAAGTCGAACGAACGTGACTCAATACCACTCGATACTTCACTGCAGTGCAACATCTTGTTGAACCTCTTGATATGTTTTTTTTATAATTGGAATACACAGCTTATGGAAAACTAGAATAAAGGAGCGGCACTGTGGATCTGTTGTTTCGACGAAATCTTATTTCTGCCAAATGATTGTTCACTTGGGGGAATTGTATAAAAAAAAAACCGACTTTAAACCTGAATGACACTCCCTCTTGGCGATGTTCTCAGCCTTACCTCCCGTGTATTGCTCTGTTGCTCTGTCTTTTTGAGATGTCTTTCGTGGCGTTTCCTTAAACCTTTTTGAACTGTTCATGCAAATAGAACATATTTTCAACGAAATAAGTAGCAGGCTTTAAGAAAAGCGCCTCAGTGATGTAGGGGTAGCGTCGCTGGCTTGCAAGCTAAGGATCATGAGTTCGATTCCCAACTGACTGTGCCAATTTCTTTCCAGCGTGATTAATTTACTTCCTTGCAAGTCATAATGTCATTCCAGTCATACTGCGATTTTGTAATCATGATTTAACTGAAGTTTTCATCATTTTCGTTCCACAGCTCAACGTGTGACGTCACAACCCTCTCGACCGATCAGGGTTTTCACGACATACCAGCGTCAACAACTACGGCGGTTTTTTCCGCTGAATGTGGGCTTAACGCTGCGGGGTGAAATTTTCGCGTCATGCTCTTTCAATGCCAAATCGAGGAACATTCTTCACTGTTTCGCTAAAGGGGGGTTGGTTCAAGGTACAACAGTGTTAGGGACAGCTTTGTGGTTCGGGCCTTTAGCACAGGGATTTTAATGGGAAAATTTGTTTATGTGAGCGCGCTACATAATAGTCCGCCAAGGCAGCAGCAGAATGCCGTGACAGTCGACGACAGGATGCCCGATCATGGCAAGCAACCATAGAGATCCCGGCAAGACTTGGCAAAACGCGTGTGAAGTAGGCCTGTGCTACACATGCCTTGTCCTTACCTAACTGCACTGCCTGACTGGGCGCTCTCTATTCCTTATTTTCATAATTGGCCAACAATTGCTCGCCGACCAAAAAACGCGGCCGCCTTCTTAAGTAAGAGGAACCTTGACGATTCAAACAATATCAGGTAGCGCAAAAAAGGTACGGACAAAGAGGGGTGGACAGGAGACACGCTAGACTTGCAACTCTATTATTCGCCGTCCTTAATACATGTCTTCTTGCATCAGTCAACATGTCCGAAGTTTTCAGCCACTGAAAAACCGAAATAAGCACTTTGACACTCACAGATGGCGCCCAATTTTATGTTCAAGTGTAAGGCCTGCCACGCGGCAGCTATAATCCAGCACAGACACCTTATGCCAAGTGTACTGCCTGAAAACAGATGAGGGACTCGCGTGCTTGCTATCGCGACGGTGATGATAGCTCCTCCAGCTTTCGGCGCCACTAATGGGTGGACAGCGTAGCGGCTTACCAAAAGGGACAAATGGCCACAGCTCTCATGCGAGGTGTCGATCCACGCTTTCCTAGGGAGGGTGCCATAGCGCTAATGGGAGCCATCTTTTTGCATGCCCTGTTGTAATACGCCGGCTTTCGTTGTAGTTCGTTTTCCTGGTTAATGCGCATTCCCTCTCGTAGATAACGCGTCTGCTCGGGCAGTCGTGCTTGTTACTGCCGCAATGGCTCCTCATTTGATAGTCGTAGTGTGATTTACCATATGTGTTTTGATCGCTTATTTCTAGCCTGATTTACGAGGCAGAAAAGAAGTGTGCTGCCGCCATTGCAGATGGACGTGTGCGTGTGAAAATACGGATGTTATGACGTCAACAACCCTCGACTTTTTTGTTGTCTTCAGCAAAAAGCAGGATGTATGAGGGCTTGACTTCTATTTTTTTTTTACTGTAAGCTGCATAAATAGGCCGGCAATGGTGTCGATCCTTTCTATTTGTAGTCAGCGCTCTCGGCGCAAGCCTGTTGTGAGCTTCCGCGTGTGCATACGCCGTGCCTAGTTTTATACGCTGAGCACCAAGATGCGTGGAAGTGTTTAAAGTTTCGTCACGCTGTATTCCGTAGAATAAATCTCCAGCAGCACGGCAGCTCATCATGGATCTCGTATTTTCAATTGCGCGTAGTTTATAGTAGAGTCTGAGCGTGACTGACGCGACACTTTGTCGTCGTTTGGGCGCCTCCTGTTGACGTACGAGTAGAGTAGATATATAATCGCAGCCGTCAATTCAAGCACAGTGCACCACTGATGAAACGACATGCGAGACTGCCCTGATATTATTTTTGTCTTTCTCAACGTGAACTTTACTTAACTGTCACTGTGAGAAGATTGCACTTTTTCATTCGATATTTTTCCGATTGTTTTGGAGACTGTACAGAACATAATTTTAAACGACATACAATTTCCTGTCTGCAGCTAGTAGCCACTTCAGGGTCAGAGACCTGAAGGCATGTTACCTGGCTTAGTGTGTGTCCTGGAGCTTAGAGCGTAATAAAGGTATCGTCTGTGAAGTCAGCTGTAGTCTTTCAATATCATCCATGCTGTATGGCACAAGGGTCTCATTTTATTGCGGTATGCTTAGAAAGGAGTCATTCAAATGCTGAAAAACACAGCGCGTAAACAGTTTACGCAAACGCACGCGCAGAAAAAAAAAGAAACCTACAGTAGACACATTGGACAAAATCACCGTTAGAATTACAGAATATTTTTGCTATTAGAACATGCCTGGTAACGAAAAAAGACCTCGTCTCCTGCAAAATGGAAAGCGAATGGAGTGCATTGTCAGAAAGAAAAGCGTACAAAAAAGCTAGAAAATCCTCTTCGCGACGCCACCTCCTTTACACGTCTTTTATCTATCGTAAGCTGCGTTATAGCGCGTAGCATTAGCTGCGAAAATCGAGCCCACTCGCAAAGGAAACGTGCGAAATTGAAACAGAGAAGGCGGTGCTGTGTATGGTGAGCAGGTCTTTGAATGACGAAGTAAAGTCATTTCCCGCACTGCTGGCTGCGTATTTATCGCATTATCTGGCGAAAATAGGACCCGGCAGCTTCCCTCTGGTTCAGTGCTGTTTTTTTGGGGAAAGTGAGAGGCGGAATTTGGCGGCGACCCTTTTCTTTTCCTCTGTTACCCTGGGAGGTTCCTGTGCTTCTCTTCAGTGCTTTAACCAATTAGTTTCACTTTGTTTTATTTTCCTTGTCTACAGGGCGGCAGTTGGGTTTGGTCAAAGTTGAGCCTAATATTGCTGTTTTGAGTAGTTGTTCGTTTTTTGGAAACTGCCCAGTGGTATAAGCATACTAAATAGGGTTACGTCTCATTGTTTATCGCATTTTCGTTCGCGATCATGCCGCTCAGATTTGTGTTTTTGGAGCTTTTAGTTTCGGTGACTGTCGACCTCCTAATGTTTTTTTTTTGCGCCTTTCAGACCCAGCAATTCTCGAGAAAAGACTTTTTGAGCGGGAAACCTTTCATGAACGTAATTTTTTCATACAATGTAAGATTTGACGACAACAATAAATATATCTGCAGATCACCCGATGGCAGTCTTGTATTTTTTTTCTATTCACGTTTTTGCTATCATCAAAGCGTTCCCCATTGGTTTTTATGGCAGTCTAACTGTTCGATGGATCGCTGGAACACTTAAAAGAAATATTTGCTACATGTCAGAACAGTGGACCATTACCTTCAATATTTTATAGCAGCGGCTTACAATTTCCAATTTTCAATATTTTTGCCCGAGAAAGCTGGACTTGATTAGGAAAAGCCAAGTTGTCTAGCTTTCATGACTGGAACTGGGTCTGCAGAGCTGTTCGTTCGTTACTGCCGTCAGTTGTCTGCCGCACTCACCAAGTCGGTACGTAAGGGAGACGAAAGCCGAAACTATATGCCTTAAGCGTCGTGAGCTCTGCGCCATCATTTCCGAGCGATCGTATTCCGCCAAAAAATAAGCAATGATTCATCGGCTCCGAAACTCGTGTAATCCATCAACATAAAATAAACGGAATTTCATCCTTTGCAAATGAAACACCTTATGGACAACAAGACCGCGCTCAGAGAACGTCGCGGGGTAGTTTACATTTGGCCAAATCTCTGCAGAACGCTCTAAACCGTGCTCGAAACCGCTCGAAACCGTGGTCAAAACTGCGCTCGAATCCGCGCCAAACTCCCGGGTTAACTGGCGCGCGGAAGCAGGCGTTATTCCGCGCGCGTAGCACTAAGCTCTTAGCAATCGTGCCAGAGCGACCCAGGACTGCTTCAGCAAAAGATTTGGCATGACACTTTCTCTTTGGTTGATGAGGGTTCTCTCACTATCGCTCGGTCTGCATACAGCAACGCTGGCCCTACAGTACAGCGTGGCTGCTCTAGCAGAGGATTCTACATTTTAAGCAGTTGTTATTGTTACGTGGCGACCAGCCGAGGAAAGACACACGATTATCGATGGCAATCAGATGATTTAATGGCTGCTGGCGTAGCGCGAGCGGTCCTGCCCGCACTACTACACAGTTCGTCGTCTTCTTCGTCACAATATTAAGCATATCGGAATCCCACAAGCTGTGTTTTGACTCCAAGCTGCTAGGTCACGTCGGATTCAACTGCTGCTGATCCTCGGCGTCATGAAGAACTTAGCTGTTCTCTTGCGCAGCTTGTCACTATTTAGTGGGAAACATTCCGCTGGTCAGTACCTCTTTTCTCTCTTCCAAGTCTCAAAGATGAGCCAAGTAATCGGCAACCAGTTAACTACAGTTTTTTTTCTTTTCAGAGGGCGGTGCTTTAAAACCCTCTTTCGGTGAAAGATAACAAGCGCAAATTAAATATGCGATCACTTCATGGGACACTTGTTAATCTCCCCAACATCATGAGGACGATTTTAAATGCCCTCTCACATTTTTTGTCACTGGCAAGCAGTACAAGTAAGAGGCAGGGACACCATACGAAACTTTCATGACACCGTTTTCGAAGAGCGTGCGTATCTTCGTACTCACCGGAGGCCAGCAAAAAATTAGAGGGGACATTCAAGCTCCGTCCTCGGAGCTAGTATGACGTTATAGAGTTAATAGGTTAATGCTCATTTATGCGGAATTGCTCCTTCTCGACTTTACACTCACAGATCCCTGCAAGTCCGCATACCACTCTTGGCGCAGTAGTGCAGCGGATACGCGATGTGCCACTGCCATGCGACCGCATGTTCTGCCACCGGTGGGACTTGTGCGACACAGGTTGTTCTTCGCGAGCAATCTCCCGCGGCTAATGATTAATTTAAATGCCACCTGTGACGGCAATCAGTTTGCTCACAATTCGGTCGGCGGGTTGTATGACGCCAAAATGTCGCGTGACCTAAATGTCTCTCCTAGGTGGCTTCTCCGTGGATTTTTCGCCCACCACGGAAGCGCCGAAGATGGCGGATTTTCTGCACAACGGCAGACTTAACGCTATCGTGTTAAAGTTGGAGGAAACACTTTAAGGGGCTTCGAAACACCTTCCAAGTAGAGTACATCGACTTGCTCAATAACAGCATTGTGCTGTCATGAACACCTGAGCCAAATAATACGCTTCTACAAGCAGCGGAGAACCTACAATCGCGCGCGAAAGTTGGCGAGCCATTCCCGATGACTTTTTCATGACTGAACCCCCTCCGTCGCTTGCGTCTACGTATAAAAGTTGAGAGATGGCATTGGTTAGATTCTTTCAGACGTCAGGCAGCTACCATGGCCACGGCCAATAAGCCGCGTACCTCCGGCGGGCCAGGAAGCTCTCTCCCGGAGGTGGGGCCGGCGGAGGAGCGCCGACATTCCAGCGTGCAAAAAGTGACGAGAGGAGAGGGAAAGGCGCGAAGACGCTGAAGCGGCGTGCTTTCACATCCCAAGCATACTGCAACTTTATTAGAGCTCCTTTCAGAGCCCCTTTAAGGTCCGCCTTAAGGGTATGACGTCAATCGGTTAATTCACATATATGCGGAATTTGCATTTCTTGATTCCCTCGCATCCTTCTGGCATGATGTACTGGATTGGTTACTGTTAGAAGGCAAACCTGCGTCACTAGCAACGCCGAACTTAAGTTCAACGTAATGACTAGCGTAATGACTGAAGGGTATACAGAGTATAACTGCATATTACTTTGTTTATTTACGCCGGCGCTCCTCCATCGAGATCTCTTTTATTCTCGAAAGCAGGGCGGTGCATGACAAAATTGAGATTTCCATTCTTCCATTAAGATAGCGCAGCACACCATTATATGTTTGGTTCCACGTAGATCTCAAAGGAAAGCATGCACTGCATGTGACTAAGAGGCCGCGAAAATAAGCAGCCAAAGGTGTAGCTTTCGAGCTTGATATGTTCAACTGTGGCCGTGGACGGTAATTACAACATACATGCAGAGCTGACTCAGGGTTTTCTGGCCGAGCAGTGACGGAAGCAGAGATAGATTTTTAATTGTCCCATAGTTTGCACAGACTCGGTTTTGGCCAAAATCATTAGGTTAATAAAAGCTATCCTCATTCGAGAGATATTTGATTTTCAGTTAGGCCTCCTCTCGCTTAATTATCAAGTATGATATATTTAAGCACTCAGTCGATTTTATTCTCTCAAAAAGCGGGGCGTAACCTTTGCAAGTGTTTCCCGATATCTGTCTTCAGTGAACAAGTTTCTTGTCGTTCGTTTTATGGGCTACCAAAGAGGCTATACTCTCGGGATTCTGTAAAGAGTCGATATTAAACCTTTAATATGCAAGGACAAAGAGCCCATTTGATATTCTGCTCATGAACGCTAATAAACTCCAACTCACGCATGGCTTAAAAACTGCGTTCTACCATCGCTACGTCAGAAGCAACAGCACTTTGACTATAAAGTCAGGATAGCTATGCTTTTCTGCATTAGTCACTGGTTAACCTTCTCATGGCCAGAAGAGAATAACTAGCGATGCTAAAGCCGTCTACTGTAACTTATGCAGACGCAGTATCACCTTTTTTAAGCGACCTTTGCAAAATTTCATCCAGTCTACAAGCAATTATTTATTCGCAGATCAGAGCTAACAATGGGCAAAAAATTGAGGACGTTTTAGTGTCCGGTAATGCTGCCCTTAAATTCAAAAGAAATGGGCTGAGAGAGCACTTAACATGGATATTCAGGCGCCTCCTTGAGCCCTGTGAATAAGGGCTTCCCTACTTCGCGTAGTAAGCGACAACTGTTGGAATATCACCGGCACCTAACGCTTTGGCCGCAAATGCGTTATTTTCAAGAAAATTTGAAAGGTTAATTTGTTTGCCGGCATGAAAAAAACCGTCAATAGAAAAGCAAATTTTTGTAATATTTGCGGTACCTAAGCTATTAATGAGTAGATATACTTCTTGCTTCATTTCTACGCGTAAGGTCCTTTATTCATAAATGAGAGGCTGAAGATTTTAGCTGGGCCTCTTACGACGAAAACATTTTGACTAACAAAGAGAACGTAAACTTGCATTTTTGTATACCTGTATAGTTATCTTTGTTTTTAAAGAAATGTGACGCTTGTTCTAGTGCCGCGTTTGAAGGGGGTGAATTCGACCTTCGTTTCTTCCAGCGCGCTGGCTTCTTCGGCAGTCCTTTTCTACCCGTTTTCCTCATGTCCTCGATGTGCCCCAACTGTCTTAATATTTGTCCCCCCCCCCCCCCCCCCCCCATCCCAAGAAACAACAAACAGTGTGAAAAACGATAGGGCCGTAAATCGCGGCAAAAACTGTGTTTCTCGTGCTGCATGGACAGCCACACGTTCGTCAGTTTGTCTGTGCTCACTTCCGTTTTCCATATTTATCGCAGACTAAAGGCAAAGCCTGAAAGAGCAATGCATCACAAAAAAAAGTGAGATATTTTCGGAGCATACGCTGGAGTTCTTTAGGCTGCGAGCACACGAGTCATGAGATTTGAATAAGCTTTTCTGCATGCAAGATCTGAGTTGACGGGTAAGGTATGGAAAACATTCGCTAGGAAATAGATATACAAAACGGGACACCCAGAGCGAGCCACCTAACTTTTCAGAGAATTCGGCCGCTGTTTCCACATCTCATGCTTGCACAATGTCTCGCGTTTCTGCTGAAGAGATCATGGGATGCAATTTCGGGGCTCTTTCGGTACCCGGTTCTTTGCGATCTTTGAATCGCAGTGTTGCCAACTGCATAAATTTTGTTATGCTATATTGTGGATCGGTCGTTTAGTACCATTTTTTCTTTATTAGGAAAGGGGGGGGGGGGGGCTGCCTTCAGGTTTTTTTCCTGATTGAGAGAAAAAAGCTTTTAGATGAATTATTCAAAGAAAAATGCAGAATACCTACAAAATGTAGAGAAAGGCAAAATCGAACTTCGTGCTCCCGCCTACGAAAGGTGTGGTTAAGAGTTACCTTGAGTTTGAATCACTGCTTGCGCCCCCACGAGGGTGGTGGTATACTGCCACCCCAGGAAGCAAAAAGTAGGGCTGCTTTAATCAGAAACCGCACAGAGGTCAGTGAGAATGGCAGAAACAAAGGAAATGTGTTGCTTAACTTGCACGATTCTTTTTAATCTTTCGTTACAAGCATGAGGTTAAGGAATTTAGCTGAGCAATTACCATATTTCCTCTAATCGGCTCTTTTTGGCAAACGCACTTGCGAAACCAAGACTTATCGCTATCTTAAAGAATTTTTAACTTTTGAAACCTCAGTTTTAAAAACGCTGCTTTGATAGGATTACCTATATAATCCCTTTCGAGTTCGTGTCTTCCAGCAGTTACACAAAAAAGCGACTTTTTATGACTCTAAAGTGCTGCTTAACTTTAACGGTGCTTTCTTTAAAGAAGCGTAAGCCAACCATTCGATATCTATGTTGTTTCTCTCTTGCTTTCGCAAATTTTTGTAAAACGCTAAACTATCATTACAACTGCAGCAGAACACAATACATTGAGACAGATGTCTTGGTCAAAGGGTTCTGAGTAACGCGAGTTATCGTTTCTTTCTTTCTCTCTTTCCCTCTTTCTTTCTTCCTTTCTTTCTTTCTTTCTTTCTTTCTTTCTTTCTTTCTTTCTTTCTTTCTTTCTTTCTTTCTTTCTTTCTTTCTGTCGCTCTCTCTCTTTCTCTCTTTCCCTCTTTCTTCCTTCCTTCATTTCTTTCTTTCTTTCTTCCTTTCTTTATTTCTTTCTATTTACAATTTGCTGGTCAATGCCAGCCGGGCAACTTGAGGCCATCTACAATGAGGCAACATTTCTTATACTAACCAGGGTCGCATTACCACAGAGGGCCATTCTCTAAATCACACTCTCTCCCATGCTCCCGAATACCATTGTTAACTGAATAACACCCACAAGGTGTCCTACCGCGCAGTAATCAACAGACAAAGAAAATATTAAAGAGGGTGTTCTGTTTCAGTACGCGATATGCCGTTTTATTAGCAAGTTTATTTTCGCAAACTTTTTGAAATTTTCAAGAGTCGCACCCGAGGTCACTTCCTCCACAGCACTTTCCCGTCCCTCTTGAGCCAACCCTAACATTTCCGCCAGGTTATGACGCCATGTTTGTATCCTTCAGTGAAATTTTCGTCGGGAACCGTCCGTGTCCAGGGAGGCAACTTTAAGAAAGGTTCCCAAAAGTTGGAAAGAAAAGCCAAGCGAAAACAGGCTTTTTCCACGACTTTCACGTTATTTCCATCTATTGGGACACGTTACAATGAAAAGGAAAAGGAATTTGGAAGGGCAACGAAACAGATTTTGTGCGCCAAATCTTGAGTGCCAAATTAGCTCCATTCGTTTGTATTTCGTTTGTATTTCTTCCACAGTGGTGTCCCATGAAGTGAGATCGATGCTTTAGGGACTCTGTCGTTCGCGTGGCATGAAAGCAGCATACCCCTGTGTATTGTTTGGTACATGCTGCAATAAAAAAAAAGGTTATGCTGAACACATTTCATGGTTTTAAGCATCAAATGTTTTTAGTGCCAATACTCGACAAATTAAGGCGCACATCGTCCGAAAACAGCAGAGAACTTGAAATCATAGAGGCGGCAGAACATGAAGCGGAACATATCCGAAATATTCCAAAACATCCGTCCGAATAGCATCCCGCAGAAAATATCCAGCTCTCAGCGAGATTCCAAGCAGTGGTGGCAAAATCACAGCAGGTTCCTTTTCCGACGTGTTGAAACACTTTGCTATCGCCACAGTTTGTCGATCAGAGTGTTCAGCTGGTAGTCTCTCGGGCTGTGCGCTAAATATTCTCGCCTTCAGCATCTTTCTCGTTATTTCTCCGCCACGAAAGTTTACGAAGGCCGCTGAAGAGCGGGCGAGCGTAATGGCGCTCCGAATAGCGAAAGGGACGCGTGTGGAATTTTTGACGCGAGTGGAATTATGAACTAAATTTTTACATATTAATGGAGGACTGGCGCTTTCAATCCATCCCTCATGTAATGGGGCCTTCCAAGTAGCTTCTATTTTTTTCCTCTCATCCACAGCCGATAGTGTGAAGAAGCCTAGTATAGGCTCTGAATAAATACAGTAGGTCGCATGTTGCACCCAAGAATGCGGCACTTATAGTTTACCTAAGAGGTTCAAAAGTTTTTAAAGATAGGCTTTTTGAGTTAGAAAAGCGCTTTTCTTACCAAAGCATTGCCAGCGGTGTAGCGCATGAGAAGACACCTATGACGTGCTAACTGGTAAGATAGTTAACTAACATTGAATAGTTAACTTTTTAACTAGTATTATTGTTAATCTCCTTGTTTACCGAGAGGCGTTTAGCCCGACGTAAGTATTATCCGTATCAATTTTTAGAATTTCGAAAATGCATTTGCCATCGGCGCTGTGTCCTAACAAATTTTGCCTATTTCGACGAGTTGCGCGCACTGGAGAGGTTGCATTGATTGCAAGCTTTTCGAAATAACTTGTATTTTGACGACATGTAGACAGAATTTGTTGGGACACAGCGCCGAGGGTAACTGCGGTTTAGAAATTCTAAAAGCGGCTATGAAAAAATAAGGAGAGTAGCAGTAATAGTTAAAAAGTTATTGATTCAGTATCAGTTAACAACCCTAGGGGTTACCATTGCTTAGCGCTAGACAGCTGAATATACTATGCCGATAAAAGTGTTTTTTGTTTAAAAACTTCCTTTGAAAACTGAAGAATATAATAGGTGAAGGGTGCGCTGTGGGGCTAGTTGGTGACGCATTACATAAAGAAATTGGCGCGAAAAACAAAGACAAAGGACAACGGAGGAACCACATGAGACGATTAACAATAGCTGCTATCAACTGTTTTACTGCGGTGCAATCTAGAGAATATAGTGCAAGATCAAGCACACACATCACGCAACCGCAATAAAGGCATTCAGAATCATAGATCTGCAAATAAGGGTCGTCGGTGCGTGCTTGATTCAGACGAAAGCACGCACCGCCACTGAGCCAGAGAAAAAGAAGAATATTTCTTAATAAAATTGCAAATAAGGTGTCATGAAACTATAGCAATGACGACAGACTTGACGCACATGAGGGCGTTAGCACGAAGTACGGAAATATTTTCGATGAATTTTATCGCGACTCAATGCGTGTGCTTCCTCAGCACAGAACTAGTTGATTTCACAGCCTCCTGTGAAGTTTAATTATCGAGTGCTCTCGATCGCTGAACTTATGCGGCAGCGTGCTGAATCTTGTAGTATCGAACCTCTTGGATGCGTGTGTCGCTTTCGCTGAGTGCAGCGTTCTACTCACCCTTTTTCTCAGCCCGCTTCCTTCGTTAGGCATGTTCACGCGTGCTAGGCACAGTACAGCGTCTAATATTTGATTCCTGGGAGCTACTGTACTGTTTTGAGGCGGCGATGAATTTTACGCCTGGAGCAATCGTTAAGAAGGCGCGCTAACAAATAACACTTTAAAGAGGCATCTCTTTTACTTCGTGCGTGAACCTAGCTTTAGGTTCTACGCTGAAGAATTTTCTAGAAGTCTATTAACGGAGCACAGAGTTTATGAACTCAAAGAGATTACGAGGAATTTTTTATGGCAGTGCATAAAAATGCACGCTGCTGTGAATCGTTCCATAGTCTGTGTTTGTTGACAATGAATCATTTGGCAGTAAATTTGAGTGCAGTAATTTATGAAAAACAATCGCTTACACAAACCCAACGTGTAGGAGGAGGTGTAGGCTATAAGCGAGTTTCAAAGACTGGCTCGCCTCCACACGGTGCAGGCAATCCATCTCTACGTGTTGATTGACGTACGACCCTGGCTTTCCTTTGTGTTTTTCTCTAGCTCTGTGTGACATTTATTTCTTGTGAGCGGGTTAATCTCGAATTAGCATTCTCATCATTATGACAGCTTCCAGGAGTATCGAACTGGTGCGTAGACGAGAACACTTGTATTTTATGCGTATGCTCTTAAGGTAGGCAGTGCCCATAAATTCTGTAATCATGAGCCTGTCGCCGAACGTGGTTAGTGTGGTGCGACTGTGAGCGGTGCATTTTTGTATTCTTGTCACTGCTTCATCAATAGCACAGAAGCACGCTCATTCTTTTATTTTGAAGTGGAAATATGTGAGTTCAGTGTTCAACTTGTAGGATTCCACGTATGTTATTTAAAAGTCGCTTGTTTCCACAACACATAGTTATGCATACTGAGCTCTTTTGCTGACAAAATTATGTATGCGACTCTGCACAACTCTCTTTAAATCATTTAATACATTGCGAATCATTCACCTTCTCAGTACCGTCGGAACTATACATGTTAAGAATTGTTCAAGCTAAGCGTGTTCTGTTCCGTTACAACTTACTTTTGTGCTGTTAATGCGACATTTTACCATAACGACATACGATAGGTTTCAACATGCAGTCATATCCCTCCCATAATAAGATTCCTAGGAGCACATTAATTTTTTATGTTGACGCAAGCAGCATACATGGTAAGTTGTAACACAAAGAATTGTATTTTTTTAACCTTAGTTCCAATGTATGCAAGACGTCGCTGCAATTAAAAATTGGTGAAAAATACTGTATTTGCAGAAAATATGCACTTCCTGTAAAGATGCTCTAGCAAGGTGCATAGGGGTATTTCGGACGCTGGACTGTGATTGATTATTGCAAACGCATGACTTTATTTCGGTAGAGTTTCATGCGTCGAAGTTGTGCCTTGGCTATGAAGGTGTAATGTAGAGGACTTAGGATTGATTTCAGCCACCAGTCGCTCTTTATCATCGTTTTATATCACAGAGCACAAGCGAGTATTCGCCTTTAGCCACGGCCGGGACTATGTACGGACAACTTGCATAGATCTCGAAGCCAGTTTACCTGCACAGAGATCAACCCTTCATTAATACCACTCGGCCAGGTTTAAGGGCAGAAATTCGTCTCTGCACTGAATGCTTCTGGATTCAGAAAATTTTGATGCGCGTCTTCCCTGCATGCACCTGCCGTGGGTTGCTGTCGCGATAAAGGGACTAAGCGTAGCTCTCGCAAGCCACTGACAGGTAGACGCAACACATGCATTGAACGTTTAGCCGTCGCGACCAGAGTGGGAAGCCCAGCTGTGACATGCTGCTGGTCCAGGTGCAGTAGAAGTCGCCAGCGCTGCACCCAACTTCTTACCGTTTGTGGAGCCGCACCGCCATTGTGAAGGAGTTGCACGTTTGCTGGGTAGCTATCTCATTGCTGCAGTGGGTCTGTAACTAGGGACCCAAGGCGAAGCATAAGAACTCTATAGATCCTGCGTTAGCATCACGAGGAATTCCATTACAGCCATCTGACATAATATATCAAGGTGGGAATATGCATTTTCCTTCGACCGACTGTCACTATATAAAGACAGACTACTCCACAACGCTACGCTTGCGACAATCCAAAGAAGGAAACGGGACGATCTCTGTCTACCTCTTGTGCCACCCGATGTGTTGCGCTATGACGTAACCAGTCTAACCATGAGCTGAGTAGCCCCAAAGCAAACGTTGTTAAAATGCCCCTATTTATGTTTAGTCAATCCGCCGGGTTCTGTGACCATATAATACGCAATGGCTCATGACCACCGAACGTACCGAAAAATTAGAAGGACGCCGATATTATCTTTATCAGTAAGAAAGGAAACGCGAAGAGCCCGACAAACTACTGACAAATCAGGTTATATCAGCAGTTGACAAAGTATTTAATAAGGCTACAGAATTAGGTAAACTTTAAACTTGAATCAACCAATGGTTCAGGCGGGCTTTCGTAAAGGCTACTTGACAATGAACCATATTTATACCGTTAGACAGAAAATCGAGTAATGCGCAGAGTATGGTGATGATCATCATTATCGGACTTACTAAGCCCGCTGCAGGGCAAATACCTCTCCCGTATCTTTTCAATTAAACCTGTCCTGTGTCAGCAGCCGCCACTCTATTTCCGCACACTTCTTAATCTCATACGGCCAACTAACTTTTTGCTCCCCCTTGGTATGCTTGCCTTCCCTTAGAATGCAGCCCGTTACTTTTAAGGACCATCGGTTGTCTTGCCTGAGCATTACAAGTCCTACCCAAGCCCATTTATTCCTCTTGATTTCGACTAGGATGCCATTAATCCGCGTTTGTTACCTGACCCACTGTACCCTCTTCCTGTCTCTTAACGTTACACCTATCATTTTTCTTTCCATAGCTCACTGCGTTTTCCTTAACTTGAGCTGAACCTTTTTAATTATCTTTCACGTTTATGTCCCGATGGGTGAGTACAGGTAAGATACAGCTGTTATATACTTTTCTCTTGAGAGATATTGTTATAGAACCAATCCATGTATAAATAGCCTTCATATAATGCGACAAGGTTGTTAACTAAGTCGAAACCTCAGCAGTCATGCAAAAATTACCGTGCCTTGATGTAAAAAAGGCATGTAAAGAACGGCTACTTTTTCAGCACATTGTGACGACGGAGCAAACACAGCTCAATGTGACTTGCAATCACGTGCGAAATCAGGCTTTCTCGTACTGCGAATCGAACAATAGCGCTATCACTTCGGCAAGCAAGAAATGCAAGAATATAATCTCTGAAACAAAAAAAAATTAAAAAGAGAAGGTAAGTTTAAAGAAAACCCTAGTTAACGAACTGACAAGTTCAGATGGTCCTGGAGCAAAATAATGCCGAGTTGTGCCGGTATACACTGCTTGCATGCTAAGCGGTTAACGAAGTTTGGGTAGAAGCCTATGAAGGAAACTTCTAGTTCATTCGTTGCAATGGGGAGTAACACGTTTGTTTTGGAGCTTTCTGTCATTTATATGGCACTAAAATGCTTTAAATATAAAATTATCTTTCTGCCCCTTCATCTAGGCTCTTCATAGCCATTGATCGTGATTCCAGGATGGAAGCAAAAAATCGCGTAATGCCTATATCTTGATATTTGTGAAAAATAAAATAAAAGCGACGTTTTGCAATAATCTGTTGCGTTTTGGACCATTGTCCTCAAGATATTGCTTTTTAACTACTCAACCCTACTCAAGTTTTCACGGCCTTCTTGAAGAGACATGACATTGTTGACGACCGCATGAAGCCCTTCTTCAGATGGGCCCAAAATTCTGTGTTGAGCCACACCTGCGAGGGGAAGAAAAGGTGACCATGGCGCGATCGATTTCTCGCCTGGCACCGGATGAGTCTCGACCCAGGTGCGTAGAAGAATGTACAGCGGTTTTAGCCAGGACCTCTACGGCGGTCAAGCATGGAAAGGGATTCGGATCACTGATTAACTTCCTTGTCTCGAATAACTTGCGACTGGTAACTGCGGATAAAGAAGGGTGTTTTGTAGTCATACCTGAATCATTATTTTCGGATAAAGCATTAGTAGCCATCGAGAAGAACTTTCAGCCCGTCTCGGCGAAGTTACAGAAGGTAAAAAGCAGAGCGGTGCAACTGCTTGAACAATTGAATCTGGAGCGACTTAAAGGGAGTGTAGTTAAGGCAAAAAGCAGCTGTTTAAAGATTTTCTTCTAAACAGCGCTTGGTCCTGTGTATTCTTCGTCTAGTCCCCGTTTGTTCGCGCTGTTTTTTTGCATTATGTATCACCAACTCGCCCGCTTATCTATCCTGACGTATTCTTCATTATACTCAGCCTTGGTGGGCATAGCTGTAGAGATCATTTATTGAAAGCTTTTATCTAGTAGGCAGAACCGTAATACGGCAGGCTGGAAGCACATGTGGTTGTCGAATAACTGCATTAGCTTTTCTTAGTAGTCTAGCACGCTTTGCGCTTGGCTATGCAAAATTAAAAAGAAAGTTTAGTGAGAAGGTTTTTAGACACAGCTCACTTAAGTATTTAGTTGTCTTCAATGGAGGTGAATTATTCCTTGGCTCCCATATTGCTTTTCTCGAAAGGTGAACAACTCCTCTTTTGCTATTTTGCGTCTGGGGCAAAGTTGTTTTCTGTCATGAAAGACGTGCGAGGACAACTCATCAAGGATCTGTGTCGGTCTGGACCGAGATAGGAGGGAGTTCAGTTACAAGGGAGCTGCCGTGATTGTTCTCCCTGAAGTCAAACGAACACAAAAGCCCAGGGCCGCATCACTGATTGCTGAAAGCTGACGCCATGTTTTCCTCATTCAATCAATGGCTGTTTCTGCTCAGTCTGTTATTTTGCGGTGCTTCTCTATTTTTTGTCCATGTTTGTGTATGTATGTTTTACCCGAACCCTTTCGCGAGGACGTCACCACATTAGCTTCACCAGGCAAATCTACAAGTAGAGGGGATGACCGCTTACGATAGGGTGGAAACGAAATACTAATAGGCTGCATGTTTGTTTTCTTCTTTTTTTGCTAGCATCGCGGCATCAAGGTATGTGCCTTTTGTGATAGTCATCTTCAACTGTACCTGTAACAATAGAAGACTTCCTTTTAAATTCAGCGGGGCTTTGGATATGGAGGGGGGGGGGGGGGGGGAGGCGGGATCTTCAACTGTACCTGTAACAATAGAAGGCTTCCTTTTAAATTCAGCGGGGCTTTAGATATTGGGGGGGGGGGGGGGGGGGGTAAGGGGAGGAATTATGTGTATATTCTCCGCGTGTCCGCGACTGACAGTGAAGCCGCCACCGCACCTCCTGATGGCAAGCGCCTCAGCGACTAAGCCGACCACGGCGGGCTCTGCTCTTGGGAACAAAGGAACGCGACCATGTGCCGACACAAACGGCATTTATTATGGTTGACACAATAGCGCCAGCTAGCGGCAATAGAGAAGTATTTCATCGGAAGCGTTGCAGTAGAGAGTCAGGAATGTTGGAATCAGCAGCGAAGTTACGGGGGAATATTCGCTCGGGATAGCTATAGAGGCAACGCCGATTGTTTCGAGGCCGTACGGAGCGAGCTGGTGAGACCAGTTTCCACGAGGTTAGATTCCTTTTGCGAAGAGCGGAGCAGAGCGCGGTTACCTGGGACTAATACCAAATTTTACTCGCTCGCACCTCGCACCTAACCTGGCACGCTCTAAGGAAGAAAAGGCACCTTCGATCGCTATCTAGTGTAGCTAAGCAAAGAAGGACAGGAGTGTTGCGTTAGGCTTATGTGGGAAAAATTTAGCGCAGGGGACAGCTACCTGGGAAGTCCCCACAAACCGGACACCACCATTGTCCTTATTTTAAAATAGTCATCGAACTCAATCTTCATTTTGAATCTGTTCTTTCTCATTCCCAGTCATGGCGCTTTGCTGGATGTATAAATGCGAAAAATTTCTGGCGTGCGAAAATGTGATCTAATGCGCAAATGAAATAATACAGATTACATGTGTGCGAACTAGGGTGATGAGAGCTAGCTACGGAGGCACAACTTGAGACGATATATAATCCGCTGCTAGGTACACGGGTGGAAGTGCGACAAACTTGTTTGCTTTTAACAACACATGATCTGATTCGAGCCGCAACAGTTCAGAAATTTCACACGGACAGTGAAACGGGTTTCCGACGAAGTCTATCTCGAAGGCCCGAGTCTCAGAGTCTCAATCAAATAATTCTGTTGCCACCGCTGCTGAGCAGCATCGGCCTCTCGCTCACGCACCTCAGGATCCTGACGTCACTGGCTGGAGGCTTATGCCTCTCGCCGATGCACCCCTATGACGTGGCTTTGTTAGCGAGCGGCTCCTGGAGGACGAGCTCGAACTTGGGGGTCTTGAATTTGCTACTGAGAGGCTTCTGCATCTCGCTGTCGTACCTCAGAGTCTTGGTTCCTGAGACGAGAAGCTAGAACCTTTCACTTCTTCCCTGCGCCCTTGTGGGAAGCAGGTGTTTTTGCGCCTTCTTCGCGCTAGTAGGCTCGGGCAGCTCTCTTGCGCGCTGTATTCTTGGTTCGAGCTCTGCCCGCGGCGCTGTTCGTCTGTGCGATGCGCGTAATGTGTCCCGGAGAGAAATGATGTTTCCCACTCTCCGCGCATTCGAATTGCGGGAACGCCGGAGCGCGGCGACTGAAAGGAGACAGCAGTCAATGCTGTGATGTAGATACGAGGTTAAAAACGTGTTTTTTCAACCCGCTTCACGGGGTGGGTTATCTGGTTCCCTAGAGACAGCTCATCTGTCGTCGAATTAGCGAGTTATCTAGGCTCGAGCAACGCGATTATGTAGTTTCGTCGGTACATGTCGAGGTCACACAGTCTTGATTCTACAACGACCTCGTATTGTTTATTATTCGCAATGCTTAAATGTAGCGCGGAGCTGAACGTCACGCATTCGGACTACGATGACTGGCAGCCACACACCGCTATCGCTATCACTGATTTCTTCTCCACACTGTGGGCAGCAGCTTGCCTAATGAGCAGCTTCCTTTCGATGCATTCACGGCAGCGCAGATTCATTTCCGCTAGCCGGCTCGCCTTGATCTCACCACTCCCTGAATATTCCTACACTGCTCAGTATCCCTGGTCTAAGCCCTGTGTTCATAGCGCCAGGCAACCACAATCTAAGTCCTTGGTATTTAATAACAAAAAGCGTCGAATTACTCACCGCAGACTGAGGAAAGGCACACTCATAAAGCATTGACACCATTTGTTTTTTGTTTTAAATCTGCCCCCCGTCGTTCTGTTGGCGTTCCAAATCACCCGTTAGCATGTAGCAAGTGGAAGACTTGTATTCATGTTTCTAATGTCTGTTTTTTTTTCTCGATTAGTTCAAGCGAACTTGAGAAATTTTCTTGTGGTGTCCAGCTTTAAACTACTTGGAAAGTTTTTGTTTGAAGCTGTTTAAACTTTGACTTTTCTTTGTCTTCTGCAACATTCCTGAGGGAAGCGACGGCGCAACGAGATATTTAAGGGTAAAAAGTTATTCCATTACGCACAGAAACACAGAGTAAGAGAAAAAATTGTGCAGACTAAAGTTAGAGCAACGCCAAAAAGGCCTGGATAATCGGTATTAAGTAAAAAAGAAAAGCCACTTTTTAGTTTTGTTTTCCACAGAAGCATTGCGCGAGATTAACACGGAGTAGACAGGTAGCGGGAGAAACGCAGCACAGTGGTCGCTTTGGCCGTTTTTAAATCGAGCAGGTTTTCTCTAAAATAGATGATTAACCAACTCGGCCTTCACTGCATCGCTTCTGTTTTGAGAGTTTTTGTCAGCTCCGTCTTCCGTAAGAAATTTGTTAGTTTCTCTAGTATACTAACAACAAGTTCCTATTTCGATAAAGGGCTTCACGTATATGCACAATGCTGTAAATACTGTAAACTACATACTTTTATACATTGCCACGCTTCACTCAATGTGTAAGTCAAGATAGATTTTTCACAATACGTGATCATGTGAAAGTAAACCGTATAATGAATGAACATTTCCCTTCCTTTTTCCGGACGTTCGCTGAGGGCTTTAGTTGAAAACACGCAAAAAGTGCTGCGCATTGAAGTTAAAATAACGCTTGATTTCCAGTTCGAATTATAATCACGATACCCTACACGCGGCAGAAGCGAGCGATAACTGAAACAAGAAGCTGTCTTCCCGAGATGGCAGTGTGAAGCCAATAGCTTTTACCCAAAAACGTCTGTTCCGAAGACATCGCTACTGCTCTGATTTCTTCTACAAAAGAGAAACACGAGGCGCCCTTCCGCAGCTGTTCATACCCGCGCACAAAGCAGGCGAGTCGCATTACACGAGCTGCTCTTCTTGAAGTGTCCAGACGCAGTGAACGTCGTTGCGCGGCTTCCGTAAACACTCCGGCTGGCAAACAGCACAGACCCGATGGCAGTGTAGCGCATCTGGCGAAGATTCGCGTATTATTGAATCACATCACGGAGGCTCGCCTTGTTTGCAGGACACTCTCTTGGTCAGGACCCGGGCTGTTGTATAGGAGGCAACAGCGCTGCAGAAGCGAAAAGAAAAAGGAACGTGAGCAAAAAAAAAAAAAAATGATGCAGTCGTACTTGTGTTCGAATACCATCTGTCGAAGAAAATGTGCTGGTCAGCAAATTTCCGATTTCCGATTGCGGAGAAAGCTCTAGTCAGGAAGTTTTATGGTGCACAGTGCAAGAGCAATAGTGCACTGGCTCTAGCCGGATTCAAAAGGAAAAAGGCGATAACGGACTAGGATGAAGATCAGCGCATTTACGGAGTCCAATCACGGGAAATGTGGAGAGGGAAGGCGTTCTTTGTTTTACACACCATGCACCAACCAATTTTAATTTCTTTTTTTCGAAACGGTGCACTGGTCCCCGTGAATCTTTGATGCGCAATATAAAGTATGGAGAATGATTGCAGTTTTCTTCCAAGGTTTTGCGGCTATCTTCAATATTTACCAGCCTGAAATATTCGGCGGCCAGTGTCTGATTAAACAATTGTTCAAGCCAACTACCCCCCCCCCCCCCCCCCCTTGTGCAAAACAGAACTGTTGCACACAAATTATACCTTTTTGTTAGCAAATGCTTTACCCAGAACTCAGCCCACCGATGAGAAGTTGCGAAGTGGCTGCGGGCTAAGAAACTTATAAGACCTTCATTTTTTTTCTCCCTTCATTTGTTTAAGTTGTGGTCTTTCTAGCCGTATTTCTTTCCTTAGGCTATATATTTCGAGCCCAGGAATTGCTTGGGTTTGTGCGCCTCGTTTCATATTTAGAATGAAACTGCTTCTATACTGAGGAACCCACCATACGGTTGTTATTCTTATGAAAGGCACGAGAAATAAAATTCAGGGGCCCCTTTGTTGACCTAAAGTGCGGTGAGGCGAAAGCTTCTAGCGCTGTGTTGCTGCTTGTGCCACTGATGTGAAGTTAAGATGTTAATTAAATACACACTTGTTTGAGAATCTTAAATGCTGGAGACATTTTTTCTTTATTCTAAATGCTGGAGACATTGGAGGGTATTTTAGAGGGATCCATGTGATTCGACGCCCTTCTGCAAACACTCTCCAGCGTCCTAGACAGGAAGAATTACATGTGCGTTGGCAGAAAGTAGTGTAGTCGTTAGCATGCTCAGCTGCGGAACGGAAGGATGGTGGCACGAATCCCATCGTGCACAAAGTTTCTTTTTTTGTTATCGAATGGAAGAATGTCACGGATGGACGGACGGACACCGCGAGTATGAGCCATCAAAGGCTTTCGCCTTAATACCATTTATCATTTGGCAATCTACTCAGGATTGGCAGGAAACCCACACAATTGAAAGAACCTGGCTGTAGTCCACGCCGGTAATAATTAGAGAGAGACGGAGCGCAAAAACGCCAAAATACTCTGATTTCTGTCCACTATGACAAATCTAAGATGGTTCAAATAATCCGGAGACGTGTAAAACTCACACTGTAGCGTTGACACGTAAAAGATTAGCTTTTGTTAAGGCATCTTGTTTACTAGACATCGTTGTACAGACCGATGAGCGGGTACAGTTTCAACAAATAACTCAGTGAAAGTGTGACATTAATTGGAGGTGTAAACTATTTAAGGCGACGCAATCACAGAACAACATCTCAAGATTTTCCAGGTTTTGTCTCTTAATACGTGTAAGGAACACTAGTTGAACACTCGGGGAAATAAAAGGATTTTGTCTACTGAGAGTTCCCGCGTTCTCCCCAGAAGTGATTCTACCCTTATGTCGGGTCACTGTCGAAACCTCGACGGTGGTGTGCTCTCTCGAGACCGTTCTCTGCAAGACGAAAGAATCTTTCTCATTGGTATGAGTTCTTTCTGATACTTTTATTAGCTTGACAAAAGGAACTATTTTTCTTGACTAGGACGCTCAGGCTTTCCTTGGAGACTGCGTAAGCAGTTTTCCTCGGTGCGGACGGCGATACTATTGCGGCGATACTATTGCGGCGATAGATTGCGGCGATGTGATGTCTGGCGTGCCACAAGGCTCCGTTCTGGCCCCTGTCCTCTTTCTTCTTTTTATCAACGACCTGCATAATAGTACTAACATAACAGTAAGAATGTTTGCAGACGACTGCATCATTTACAAAGAAATAACCTGCCATGCAGACCAAGCAATTCTAAATAGTGCCCTTGAAAGCATAGCACAATGGTGTGAAACATGGCAGATGACGATTAATGTAGAAAAAACGGTTTGCATGACAGTAACAAATAAGAGAGCGGCAATAAATCTCCCTTATTATCTACAAGGACAGATGTTAAGGAAAGTAGAAGAATATAAATATTTAGGAGTAATAATTTCCTCGGATCTTAAATGGAACAAGCAGGTAGCTTATATTACTAATAAAGCACTGGCAGCTCTCTACTCGATTAAACGATCGCTTAAATCCGCATCAGTCGACACTAAGCTCTTAGCATACACTTCACTTGTTCGCTCCATAATGGACTATGGAATAATATGTTGGCTCCCCTTCCGCAAACAATACATAGAAAGATTAGAGGGCGTACAACGAAAAGCGGTCAGATTTATTTTTAACAAATATCGCCGTCATGACTCCCCTACACAGCTCTTAAGACAAGCCGACCTTCCCACTATACATAACCGAGCCAGACTACTGCGCCTCAAGTTTCTTTTCCTCCTGCTTAATGGCGGTATGAAAATCGATACGAGTAAGTACTTAATAAAGTCAAACACGCGCACTACCAGAACAAAACACCAACAGCACTTAACCGAGTACAGATTTCACAACGATATATTCAGGTACTCTTTCTTCCCACAAGCAATCCGTGAGTGGAATAGTCTGCCTTGCGATGCTGTCAACTGCGCATCACTCAAAGATTTCATCGCCAACATATCACGCTTTATTTTGCAATAACAACTACGATGCTGGTGCGCTAACTCTTGCACTCTTTTTTCCTTGCTGACGATGACATCCCGACTTTCTTATCTGACTCTCGCTTATTATATTTTTTAACCATGTTGCTCGTTTCTCATGACAGTATCATTCTTCAGCAGCTATTGTTTCATTTCTTGCTCCTTAAAAACTTGTCTGCATTTTTGTTACTGTGTTTTTTTTTTTACCGTGCCGAAGTCCTCAAATATGCTACTTGCTCCTGTTTTGCTATTTTGTTTTACCTTTTGTATAATGCATATTGCCTTGTTGGACTACGATCGCCTTTGTGTTGGCACTTACTTGACCTGTGTTATTTTAGTGTATGTGATGTCCCACTCCTGCGACGGCCTCAAATGTGAGGCCAGCAGTATGTTCAAATAAATAAATAAATAAATAAATAAATGCAAAGGAAGATTTGAAAATGCCACGTGAAATGCGCTAATAATGAAATATACACATACACAATAATTGGGGACAAAAGCATTTCTGACCGGGAAACCTCGTAACACAATTTTTGAATACAATGTAAGATTTCGCTATAACAATGGATATATCTGGTGGTAACCCGATGGCAGTCTTGAATTTCTTTATTAACGTTTTTGCTATCGTCGAAAGCATTCCTCATTGCTTTTGTATGGGAGTCTTAACTGTTCGATGCGATCAATGGAAACATTTTAAAAGAAAGATTTTGCTACACATCAGGATAACGGACCATCACCTTCAATATTTCCGCAAAACTATCTTACAATTTTCTAATATTCAAGTTTTTTGTCTGAAATTGTTGGACATGAGAGCAGTCGCAGAAACTTCTTTGGTATGCCACTCCACGCATGTGTAAATTCAACGTGTTGCCAGTCACAAAAGGAAAAGCTGGAGAATTGAAGAGCCTCTGGCCAGGGCGATCACATCGACTGCAAGGCGTGCCAAAACAAAGAGAAAAATCAAAGCTGTACCGAGAAACGCTTAGGCCGCGTGAAGCCCCAGGTTTCATAGTAGCGTATAATAGGATAATCAGGCAGTCAGCGAGGCGGCAAATCGCATTATTTCATCAGGCTTCAAATCGATTCACAATATCAAGCTCTGTTCTCTCCCATCGATTTATTACGCTTCAAAATTACCGTCCAGTCAATCCCTTGGAGCAAAATTGATCCGCATTAAACTGTTGAGCCACTGCTGCGCATGACCAGCACGTAAAGGAAAATGAAAGGACATTGAGTAAGAAATGGGTTTTATCTTTCTTTTTTCTTCTTGTGAATAAGTATCCAGATTTCTTCCCAAGTTAGAGAAAGATGATGCGTAGTTGCAGTCACAGCGTCTTACTCTTAAATAGAATGGCAAAAAGCAGATGTTCTTCTGATCACATTGTTCTCTATATTGGCGTGAGATGTATTAGATTTTGCATGGGTATACATGTCGTACGATAGATAACACGCCACAGTCAAACCATGTCTGGTAAACCTCTAACAAAACAGTCAGTAGTATCTAGCTGGTAGATGAATATTCGAAAAGGTGTTTATGAGACACTACAAGGTTGACTAATATAAAAGAAAGGTGCCTTGCCCCCACCCTGGTGTCAAGAGAAAGTTTTAAAAGGAGGCCGCACAGTACCTCAAAAAAAAACAACAACACTGAGCTCGAGATTGGGATAGTGTATTTCAACTCGGCGGAAATAGAGGTCATTACGAGGTAGTTACCGCGAAATGTTGCGAAACCCGTGCACGTTGCCTTGCGCGGAAAACTTTCAGCGCTAATTGAATGTGACAGTGACGTATCTGCTTTCATTGTTTGGTAGGAGCCAGCAACCGTTGTGTATATCAGCTCAGCCCTGATTTAACTAAACCACGTGCGGATAATGGAAGTGATTTCAGAAAAGAGGAACTTGCTGCGAGAAAGTGACATTGATACATAAGTGAATGGTTTTGTTCTCGATGTGGATAGTTGTTTTTACCCAGCATTACGATGCATACTAGTATAGTCAGACACTAAAGCAAACTGCGCCGCGATCTGAAAGCTAATTTAAATGAGCAGCTTTAGCAGACACACTCCCCTTCAGTTTCATAGTACTAGTTTAGTGTAAATAGAATGAGTGAACAAATTATCCAATCATATTCGCACGTATAATCAAGAAACATCAACAACATCGGACACCGTACGAGTGATAAGTGGATATTCTGATGCTTGGTGACACGAAAGAAGTAGACGCGGTAACCTAATTTCGCGCATAATTATAGCCACTGGAGGTAGATGATAAGAATCAAATGATGTAGTCATCCAGATCTAGTTTAATATTGAGCAAGTTAATTTCGAATGCAGCTCACTTAAATATGAAGTATAACGGATCTGCCGTTCTGGAAACCAAACACATAAGTTCCATGTATTTGACAACAAGAAAGAAAGACCATTTAATGTATATGTAAGCTTCATTCCCGTGTGCATACTAAGGAAACAGGCTTCAAAGCTCGTGGCACTAAAGAGGTGAGCCGTGCTGGCTTCCATGCTTACTTACAAGTAGCTTGAACGGAGTTTGGTGACCCGTTCTTCTGGACCGTAAATATTTCATTACTGTGAATGTAAAATACTACAGTAAGACACGATGAAGGATTTGCTCTTGCATACTAAATAAAATTACGAGGAAGGAGAATTAACTTTGCCCTGTGATCCAATGGCGCACATAATTTAGCAAGCTTGAGAAGAGTTTGCCAAATGCTTTCACAACTGCTGCCAACAATGCGCTTGACTGTACTTACTTTCGGAGAGGCTAGTGTAGGCAGGAAGACCAGGTTTCATTCCGCGAACATCAGTGAATGTGTTAAGATTGTGAACAAATGAAACTTCTCTGATGCCGAATACACAGTTTTCTAGACCCCCACTTAAATGAAAAATGATGGATCATATTGCCAGCTTCGGAATGTGGACATAAGCTTCGCGGCAGTGACTAGCGGAATTCTGAAGTGGTAGTCGGGCACACCTAGGTCAGATATATTACTATTATTTTATGATTTTAACAGCAAGGAAGTGTATTAAAGATTTAGTCGTATGAATAGAAAGCTTGCGACAGTTAATGAACACGTTCTAACAAAACGATGTGAGCCAGAAGATACCAAAAATCAGCAGTTTTATTTAGGTTGCAGAACCTATGCGCGAATTTCTGAAGTTGCCGCGAGTACACGCGATGAACATTCGAATCATTAAGCGAAATATCGGACAGCCAACAACGACAACTTCCGAACAGTCTGTACTCGTTTTAAAGGGCACAAAACAAACGCGAGGATACTAGATCCACCAGAAGCTTTACAGTAACAAGTCTTCATTATAAAGAATTGCTTATAGAAATTTAACAACCTACTATAAGAGGTAGGGGTGAATTTATTCTCAAAGAAACAAAAAATGATCAGTGAGGCCCCCAAACAGCAGAAACAGTGCCCACCTAGCTGCTTGAAAAACATGTCAAGATGAGGCACAAACTTGGCGAAGTTGCGTATTTCATGAAATACGCTACGTAGCCAAGTTTGTATCACTGCTCGACTCGTTGCCTGCTCGGCGACAAAAACAAAGACATTAATTACCGAAAAAATACAGTGAGGAAGAACTTTTTTCGGCAACGAGTCAAACAGTGACAAAAACTTCGCCATGCAGCGTATATTCATAAAATACGGAAAATTGACATGTTTGTGCCTGATTTTAACAGGTTTGCAAGTAAGATGGACACTGTTTGTGCTGTCTGGGAGCCTCACTGAAATGTTTTCATTGGCTTGATGATAACTAATGCGTATGGTTTTTGTACGGAGTCCCGTTGTACGGCGGGATTAAGTCCGCACTGGCTGAACGAGAAAATAATGCACATTTAGTGTCGAAGGTGTAGTGTGCTTCTCTTATTTTCTTATTCACAGCTGTTCAGCTCCTTACGCGAGCGAGAGCAAACGGGTTGCCGCGCGTACTAATATATTTGAGTCGTCCCAGACATCCAATCGCGACTACCAAAAGCTTCTGCTGCTTCGGGAGATAAGACTTAGGCTCCAATTAGAGAAAAAAGACAGAGAGGAAGCACTTTATTCGGCAACTAAGTCAAATCTTCCGAAACAGCAAAAACTTCTGAACGTAGTAGTACGCAAGGCAACGCTTTTGCTCTCGCTCATGACAGTAGCTGAACAGCTGCTAAACAAAAATAAGAGAAACACGCTACGCCTTCGCGGCTAAATCTCCATTATTTTCTCGTTCACTCAGCGCGGACTCAATCCCTTCGCACGAAAAGACTGCGTCAAAAAGCCATCCGCACTAGTCAGAGGCGTATCTCGGCACGACGTGAGGATCGATGGTTTGAGGACGGCCATCAGGGGTTCGCGCCTTCTCAGAACCTCTCACAACTATTTGGTACTTCTTGGCGCGCCAGCAATGTATTTTGTCGGCCACTATGGTCGCCCCTTGTAGTATTGCGATAGACAACTAGCAGTCCTGCGTAAAAGCACATGTCAGCAGCAGTAAGAAGTACCGACAGCGATCCCCAAGTAAGTTAGGAGGCGCTTCCATGCTGTCCCATGGCGAATAGACAAAGCAATTACGAACCGACAGCTTTTGGCTTTCGAACGCAATCTGATAATATATATTAAGATAAAAGTGATTTCGAAAGCAGCGATATATTTAACGCGTGGTGAGGAATTGTTCGTACCGGCTTCACTGCGCTTTATACTTAGGAAGGAGACTATAATCGGAACAAGCAAGGTTTGCATGCATGTGCCTCTACAGATGTATTTTTTTTCTGAAACGTTTCAGCATAGTCGCAATTTTCACGCTACAGCGTAGAAGGCGCCATTGTGTAGAAAATCCGGTGCCGGCCTTGTGAGCGATAAATAACGGGCTTGGATCTGGCAGGTGGTTCCCAGAGAGCAACCTAGGAGGCAGGTGGGCCACCTAGGTCGCTTGACCTTGCGGCGTCATCGCAACGTGCCAACCGGATATTGAGCAATTTGTCCACCGTGGCACGTGGAAGTTAATTTAATGATTGCTCGCTCGGGAAGAGCAACCTGAGCTACATAAGGCCCACCGCTGGGAGCACCTGCCATCGCAAGGCAGTGGCGCATCGCTTAACCGCTGCACCACTGCGCCAGGAGGGGTATGAGGACTCCCAGGGATCTAAGAATGTTAAGTAGAGAATGATCTTCTGCATATATGGGAATTAACCCACTACGCTATGGCGTCATACCCTTAGACAAAACTTAAGTGTCCCTCAATTTTTTTTCTCACTTTGGTCCACTGGCAATCCAAGCAATATCCTGGCTTCGGTGACTGCCTGCGCGATTTGAGGCAAAATCTTCTCTACGAGAAGACGGAACATGAACCTGTTATACATTTATCACGCAGCTCCTCTGTGTTAAGTTAATGTGTAAAATGTAGCTGAGTCAGCTGTGCTGTTTTTCATGCCGTATTTTAGCGTATGTAGGTAGGCAATGGCACTCATAACAGTTCAGAGTATGCAGAAGGAGCGGAAAGAATACAGGTTGACTGGAAGAAATGCACATAAGCAAAATGAATAGAGCGAGCAAAACCAATACAGAAGAAGAGAGCCGAGAAGAAAAGAAAATTCGCCCAAAGTGGTATTGGTATGCTGTCCACATAATATCATGCAAAGTGAAAGAAAGAAATGAAAACGACGCTTCATGCCTTACATCCCGTTATGTCGCCCCCATAGACACTCTTATGTGGACTCAACGGCAACGACTTTTTTCCTTTGGTGGTATTGCAAAAAAACAAAACTAAACTAAGAATTAAGAGACTGAGGGAGGAAAAAAGGAATACATAATAACATCGAAATGTCCCTATGCGAAGCCATTCGGGCAGTGAGAGCCAGAAGTGAGCGCAAAAATGCTTCGCTCCGGGGATTCCTTTGTCATGAGACAAAATTAAGCCAAAATAAGCAGCTTATAAGTCGTTCATCCAGAAAGATGGCTCCAATTAGCGCAGAAGCGCCAACGGCAAGGATGGTGTTCCTGTAGGCGGCTATGCCATCTCTGTTCATTAGCGTGGCGAAACGCCTGGGAGGCTGTGGTAACTGTAGTGATGCACTGCCAGTGAGGAACCGCTCATACGCCGCTGGAAGGCGGTGCTGCTCTGTGCTCCTCTGAAATCTAACACTCAAGAGAGGAATGTCGTTTACAACTCTGGTTAAAAACCAGCCAGAATTTAGTAGCATGTCTTGTAATCCATTAAACAACCTCGTTTGGGCAACTTTGGTTCCATGCAACATAGATGACAAGCCGTGGAAAACTAATGCAAGCAAAGCTTTAACCAATCGGGCATTTTGCGCAAATGTTATGACTTTCTTGATCCCCAAGAGGACCCAAGAGATGCTACTAGTAGAGGTATGCTTTTGTTGCATGGTATCCCATGTGCTGTGTTCCGCAGTGACGCATAGTACAGAGCGGGCGCTATGCACAAGGCAGAAGCAGAACCAAGTTCAGCACCGCCTCTAAATTTCAACCCGGCAATATTGCGGTTATGAAAGCAGCATCCGCCTTGGATCTACTGTATGCGTGCTAGTCGCAAAAGGTAAGACCACTTGAAGAGTGGCATTATAAATCAAGACTATTCTACTTAAAGGCTAACCTAATGGTGTAAGGTGCGTGTATCTTAAGAAAACAGGAAGGTATGATTTGTCTTAGTTTCGCACTAAGTGATTGGTTCAAGTTCGTGCCTATTTAAAAGTGAGTGCCCTAGGTAAGAAGCAAGACAGAAATAGTTCAAAGCCAGGACCTTAGCAAAGCCATGCTCGAAAAATAAATGGCTTCCGATTACGACGCTCCATGTGTTTGCTCTCAGTTTGCTCTCATCTAAAAGAGATATAGATTAGTAACGAAAAAAGAAAAAAAAAACAGAGGAGATGCTAACCACAAAGATGTCAAGAGTGTTGCGTGCAAGTGCAAATCAAGTGATGAGGTTTTACTCCGCGAAACGGAATAACATCACAAGAGAGAAATACGAAAGCCGCGACTGCACAAAAGTCTCGTGTCATCTGTTTCACCTGCGGAATGATGGAGACACCCATTGTCGAATTGAGAGAGAGCATTTTGAATCACAGAGGTTGCGCCGACCCCCTGCAATGCTAGAAAGGTGCAAAAATTTGTTCTAAAGAAGACTTCGACGTGTGGAAGCTGTATTGGACGCTCTCATGTGTCAAAGATGCCAAAATCTTGAGTCCCGAGAAATATTTTCATGTGGCTAAATGAGCGCATCATTCACAACGGCAGCGCTTGGACAGCTCATTGTCCTACAGCGATTAGTGTCCGGCCAGGAACTTTTTGTCAACGAGATTGCATTAACAAGCACTCGGTGTGGTTCAGTGTATTTACAACACCAAGTATTGTAGGAAAAAGAACACAGACTACCACGTCAATTATCACAGCTGTCTGCTTTATCGTGCCATAAGAAGAAAATGGCGTAGTCTGGCAGAAGATGGTGTAATTAAGCCTTGTATAAGCTGTTGCCTTCAAGTATTGATGCTTCTGCTTTCATGTGCAATGCCACTATTCAGAATATGCTTGTTTCAAACGAAAAAACAAACAAAATCTTTGTTTACCAGATCTACAAGATGCATAGTAGTGAACAGCAGCACTTAAGGTGAATCGCAACTATTGAAATAAATAATTAATACCAGTTTTCGAACAAAATCAATGTTAAAACGTGGCATGTGCACATGCTGCCACATTTGTTCGCTTCTTTATTTCGAATATTTTGTCCTTGGTGAGCCCTGCATTAACACTTCAGCTTGTAGCTATCGGACCTGACGTCACAGGCGGAAGCCATCTTTACAAAATGGGAAAAGTATTAAAATAGAAAAAGAATATTTAGTAAAACCGACTCTAGGACAAAATCTTCTTCGCAATCTGAATGCAAAAGCCCTAAATTTAGGTCGATTTATATTAGATGCATTTTTTAATAGAAATTGTGAAGAAAGTGAAGCGTGATGAATTTCCTTGCGGCCTCTTGGGCCATTAAAGTTGCGTTTCAGCAGCTTTTTTTTCATACTTTTCCCAAAAACGCTCTGCACTCCTTGTTTGTGAAAATAAATTACATCAGATAAAAAAAGCAGCAGGCAGAAGTGCTTGTCCCATTGTAGAAAAAAAAGTACGAAAATATAAATGAAAACTGGAGGCAGCTGTCGCAGAGGCGTTTGTGCTTTCGTGCAATTCATGAATGGGCAGCTCCAGGGCTCTGCCCAATTACTATACCCGCGCAGGCGCCATGTAAAGCGAACAAATAACATACAGTGCGAAAGCTTGCCCAATTAGACTCCTCAGTCGAATGAAGTTGAATTTTCTTACAGAAAGCAAGTTCAGCTAAACTTCAAGTGAGCGATTTCTAATGACTGGAACGAGAGAATTGTAACGAGGAAAAAAATATGATTATTTTCTCATTTATAGCAACTTCAGCTCGCGGATCCCACGCACATTATTGGCTAACAAAACTTCTCCACTTTACAGAACAGAGAACACATCAGCACTAAGCACTTAGAGGAAAAAATTTTTCGTTAACCAGACTGATGCCAGTGACAGCAAGAAGTGGGAGCGAGAAAGCAGCAAAGGAAGAAATACGTTGGAAATGAAAATTTGTCCGCTTTTCAGTGATGCCTGTCAGGTTGCCGCCGTTGGCGGATTTCGTAAAGCATGAAATCATCTCTTATGTACATAGCAACTCTCGTCCTGAAAAAAAAAATACGGCAAGGATTGTAAGCTTGGGATGTCTTGATACATTTATACTTACCCCAAAGCTCCTGCGTAATCCTTTTATTGTTATTTTTACGGTTCCTGGAGTGAGAGGGCTGCAATTCAGCACCGACTGGATAAGCAACCTCCTATCGAAACAGTTCGCACATGCTCGACATTCGAACATACTATGATTTTTCGATTTCTCGCAGAACATGCGCAAGCGGATTAGAAACCATAAACATTCTATCTAAAAGCTCATTCACTACTGCGAGTCGCGAAGAGCATGCGACCGGCTGTCGCTTGTGACCAAGCAACGCTTAGCTGCACCTGTGTCCATACTTGCGAAGGCGACCTGCGCGTCACTTTCCCGAAAGGTGTCGCCCGGAACGAGAGTGGTCGGTCTGTTAACGAATGGTTGTCGGTCTTGACTGTCAGCGGCAACGAGATTCCGGGTGTGGAACAAGCTGTCGTTTACTTCCGAGGCACGCTAGTTGATAAACGGTTTGCGACTCGAAGTCGCAAAGCTAGAAAACCGAGCAGCGTGAGACTGGCCTCCGACTCTCACTTTTCTGCCTAAGCAACCATTTGCGAGTGTCGATTTCCGACCAAAACGGTCATAGAACCTATGTAACTCTCAAATGTGAATGGGTTTTAAATAAACGTTTATTTTCTTTGCGAATAATAGCGTAATATATTAGCTAGTTGTATTCCCCTGTTTTTTGCCCTGTAGTAAACTGGCTCTTCTCTTTGTGACAGTCCTAGCGCGCAATCTCTGTCTACTTGCAAAGGTTCTGCCGAGAGTCAGCTAGAAGGACGGTGGCTTACTGGCCCTTAGTAAACGCTGGCACTTACCGATGGCACTTCCTGGTTCGTCTTTATATGAGCATTTAAGGGCAGTTTTGGAAGAAGTGCGGAGCTATCAAAAGTTCCTGCCTCAGAGAATCTCTCTGAAAAGTGTTCTTTTACTGTTCAAATGGGCCCAGAGGCCATAGAAAGTAATGTCCTTGCGCTGAAGTTGCTCAGTTGTGGATAACGTTTGGCATTGGGTCCTCGTTCTCTTAAACCACAATTAAAGCATAGGTACTGAAATACTGGCTAGCCAGCAAGCATCTACGTGTCACTTTAAAAAAAGCTTTAAAAAAGCTGCTGCAGCTTACGTAAAGCCATGTGCAGAAAAGAACTTGTCATATTGATGAAAGAAACAACTAAATGAATATGATGTAATGAATTCATGAAATCAATCTTAGTATCCAAATAGACATCTCAAATGCTGCGCTTAAACACTAACAACTGGTCAAAATGTCAATTCACTGGAAGTTTATTCATGGTAAGGGCCTGTCTGAAATAGGCGAATACAAAAACTCATTGCACGTCCTAAGCTTACAATTTTCTATTCTCTTGTCCTTTGCATCACCTCATGGCTTGCTGATATAATTATTCAGGGCTTGCTCGAAGCAACCCGTAGGAAATTCTTTTAAGCCGCGTGGTGAGCAATTCACGTTGCCCTTTTGAAAGTTTCAGCCACACACAAAAAAAAAACACCAAACGCAAAACTGCCCTTTGAGTGTACTGCTGTGATCGAATCATGCCATGTTCCATCTCTAGAGCTTGCGATATTGCTGAAGACACTCGCATCGGGGGCTCGATAGGGTCTAACAAGTGGCTGAAGTAACAGGCGCCAAATTCTCACCGTGAGCTGGTCCTGCAGCGTTGCTGTCTTAGCACCAAACATATCATGCCATGTAAAATATTTCGAAAAAAATTTGAGTTCTCTTTGTTTATACTCAACTGCTTGTCCTTTTATTTACTCGTGCTGCTTCTGTTTGTTCACTACATGGTTTTTTTTCCACGCATTTGAGCCGAATGATTGGATACTTAGCAATCTGCTATGCTACTTTCATTTTTGCTTCGTGGTTTGACTGAACACTGCGCGAAATTTTCTGAGCTATGCTGATCTGAATGTTAGCTTCTACAGCTGTTTGAAAGAAAACAATAAAAAAAAGGCTTTGTCCTTCAGCCGAAGATGCCAATGCCGAAGATAGTAAATCGTGAATGTAGCGGGCTGATTGCGAGCGATTTGAATTCGCCGTCACTGTCGCCGTGTCTATCAACCGGATTAAGTCTGCACTACAAAAGAGACTCCTTCGAACCCCGTCCAGTTATTCGCCTCATGCCTCGGGAACGGACGATGCATTGCGGCTAATTATTTGTTTGCAGGAAACCACCTGATTACTTGTCTTCCTTGACTACGCCTTCCTTTCCTTAATATTCCCTTTGTCCCTCTAATTGATAACCGGCACTATGTTTTCTTCTTTAGATCTTGTCAACAATCTACTTGTTTCTGCTAATTTTTGTTTGAATGCTTTATTTTAAATTGCTGGCTGCTTCCCTTAGTTTCATGTCATTACAGTGTCGTTGTTCGGGCATGGCAGTGCAAAGTTGAGATCTGAAATTTGTTATAGATTTTATCTAAGTTAACTCCCACTGGTCATATATTTGATATCTTCAATAGGATTAGTGCTACACGCGGGGTTTTTCTGACGAGGGCTGCTGTGGGAGCGCAAAAGAAAGGGTTAGCTGGTGATCGTCGCCCCCGCCAATTCGTGCGTCGCATAGGCCAAAGGACACATAACAAAAGTACGCGCTGAATATGATAAACGCTGGCCGCCATCGTAACTCTGACGGCGCGAACGGGTCCCTTCATTCCACCAATACAATTTTCAAACCACCGCACGCTCCGGCGGCATTTATTTCGCGCCGAACCTTATTCCAATTCACGCGGCATCCACGAGTGGGCGATAGTGGGACGTCCCTCCACTGCTTGCATAGTGAAAGGCGAGGTCACGCTCAGAGCCCCAGGCTGAATTCTTTACCGGGGAATGCGCCAAGGATCGTAGTCAGCGGAGAGATCTGCGAGAGTCTTAGATGGGCAAAGAATCACGTCCGACAGGAGGTTAGGATTGCAATTCCGCTATACTGGGAATGTCACTGTCACTGTGACAAATTTTGCAAAATAGTTGCCGGCTGCTCTCCGCGGCAGGGGGCAGTTAAATTAATGACTGGTCGTGAGAGGTTGCTCAGGAAGGGCAACCTGGGTGGTCTCACAAGCCCCACAGCTTGCAGCACCTGCCATCGCAGGGGATTGAATCATCGCTTAACCGCTGCAGCATTACGCTAGGAGTGGTATGGAGACTCCCAGAAATCAATGAGTGCTAAGCAGAAAATGACCAATCCTGCATATGTAGGCATTAACACATTAACGATATCGAGTAATACCCTTAAGGCGGAGCTTAAATGTCCTCTCCAATTTTTCTACATATTAATCCTTACTCTCACTGTTCTACCGTTATGTATATTCACTGAGGCATACAGATGTAAACATAGTTCTGAAATGCGTTGTCTTTTCTCGGGATACACTGGTCCAAACATCGTGTGAAATAAAATATGTGATTAGCTAGATTGCTTTCGAGTTTTTTTAGCATGCTTTGGCGGCAGTGTGAAAAATGAGATTCCACTGTTCAAGTAATAATGCACGTGTACCAGTCAAAAACCGTCGGCTCCGAGTCAGACATTTAAGTCCCTCCCATGGGATGCGCTCAATAAACGACGGCATCTGCAGCAGGTTCCACCTCTGTCTGACTTATTTCTAATTATTTCTTTTTCTTCTTAGCTTTAACGGTCATGTGTGAAGGTGTGTTGTTTGTACATTTCTTCCTCCGCAACAGTTTGAACGAACTTAAATGCCTCTGAAGCCTATTATTTCTTTATCGTAACCTGAACGCAGTGCTTTTTTCATGCATTGTAGGCCTAATACACACTTTCGGCGGCTTCTGAAACTGCCCGCACATGAGTCAATGCTTTGGCTGCCGCGACCACAGAACGACACCACTATATGCATCACATTCCCGGGTATCAGCTGGCAAACGCCCTGCATTCACCGGATTGCAAAATACATTGAATGACAACACGTCATCAGTGCAAATGGACGCATTGAAGTGAAGGAAAACCAGGAAACCAGCGCGAAAGCGGCAAACTTGGTGGAGATTCTTATCGAAAAATTGTGTGTTTTACGTCAGTGAACCCTGCATGCACTGAACCATAAAAAATGACCAAAATATACAGCGTCTCGAAACCTGTTCTCGTTTTGACTACAGGTATGTAGTTATACGGTCGTATTCCAAGCCGCATAGTTACAGTATTTTCCGTTCGTTACTGATCTGTTTTATTGTTTTTGTTTGCTGTGTTGAAGCTGGTCTTGGTTTCTTTATTTTACCATTATTATCCGTCACTGACTCGATGTGATCTGTCATGTTCCGTTGTCCTTCATGTGGTGCGAAGTTCCCGACTTACCCCTCGACCTATAGGAGCGGCTCAATCCTCTGGGACGCCTTCGCACCCCCAACCCCTCTACAGTCTCTTGGGCTGATGCAGTGTTGCAGTATAAACTGGTGCAGCACCAACGGCTGATTCAGCGGGCAGTCAACATAGCGCGTGAAACTGGTGCCCCCTACTGGGAGCTCCACCGAAGAAAGAGGACAGCCCACTAGCTCTTCACTATAACATTGCTCTATCTCTTTTACCCCCATACATACTATAAAAAAAGGAGGAATGATGGTGGAAGAGAGGGCAAATTAGCGATTTCTATCAATCTTTGAAAGTCTCGAAATTTCAAAAAATATCTGGAGGAGTCAGGTACCAGACAGTGAAAAAGAATGAATTGCGCTTTAGGGAAGATTACAAACCAAAAGGATTTCCTGACAATTTTTTTCTAACTCTCTATCCGCATTCTAACAATGAAGTGTGAGGACGGAGACATTGGCGCCTGCTTTCAACACGCTGGAATTGGCGAAGCTTGGTACTGGCCATTTGCTAGTAGTTCTAACGTAAATGACAAAATAATTCACTTAAATCGCATAAGGTACCGATACTTACACCTAATGCACCCGTGATAATTTAATGGTACGGACAAGGTCTTTCTTCTTGGACATTATCAGCTTAGACAACACCATCATATCTCATGGTGCTCGGCTGCTGACCCGAAAGACGCTGGTTCAATCCCGGCTGTGACGGTCGCATTTCTATGGATTCGAAATGGTAGAGGCACGTGTACTGTGCGCTGTCAGTGCACATTAATGAACTCCAGAGAGCCGAAAATGTCCGGAGCCCTCCACCACAGCGTCCTTCATAGCCTTAGTCACTTTGGGATGTTAAACCCCATAAATCCAAACCCTTCTTGGACATCACTCTCTACTTACCTTATCTACCGAATGCTCAGGAACAGAAACTTTCTGAGCAAAATTTTTCGAATGCGAGGTCTAATTTGCTTTAGCACGTTGGATTCCTGTCTCACTGGTCTATTTTCTCTTTTCTTCATGCCTCAAACTTGGTTAGCTTCACTAAAAGCCGATAGTCAACAGCATGTTTCGCTCTGTTATATGTTCTCACGCTATGCTTTGCGTCATATTCTGTCCTTCCAAACAAATTCGTGAGGTTCCCATTACAAACGCAGGCGCGATGTTCACGAACACATGCGTCAATGGTAGCAGAGAAGAAAACGATGAAAAAACTAGTCTTGCCGGTGAATTGCGGGCTTGTGTCTGAGTGAACAGTTCGCGCCGTTGTTTCCCCCTCTGCAGGGGTCATCATCTGGTGCTTTCGAGGAACTCTGCTGCCGCTGAGCGGAGAACACACGCGAAGAAAAAGTCGCTCTGGGTGAGAGAAAAATGCGACACTATGCACTCTTTCCACGGTTGGTATAGAGAAGACAAATTCGCAGACACCACGTGTAAGATCTGGGTATTAGGCAAACATAACTCAGGAGAAGCTAAAATAGCATCCAGGCTTGTGTTATATATTAGTTCGTTTGATTAGGCAATTGAGCCTGCTGTGAAACTCTGCCAGGCGATAACCGAATGAAAAAGTAATGGAAAACTACTGTAGCAGATTGGTCTCCTTTATAAATTATGCAGACAGTATTTTGTTCTAGACGCCCTTGAAATCTAAGCTGTACTCTCCTACGTTTCTTCTTATTGAACAGTGCGTTCGGCAGTTAGCAATGAGAGCACTATTTATAATAAGAAAAATTAGAATGGCTTTTTATAGTGACGCCCGCTGCACTATAAGACGAAAAAAATTTAGCAGCGAGAAACAAAGCAAAGGTGGAAAAGAATACAAATGCATATATCGCCGCGCGTATCGTTCTCAGTCGCGTGATGCTTTCACACCCTACCCGAAGGGACTGGAAGGCTGCCCTGCTCGGCTGCTCAACTCTTCAGGACCAACGAGCCCTGGTGACAAGAGCCCAGGCCGCAGCGGAAGCCACAAGGGGTCCTGGACTAGGGATCCCGCCTAGTGAGTGTGAGGGCCGGGCTCTTCAGGCCCGTTTCAAGCAATACCTTTTTTGTAAATAGTACAAATAAATGTTTTACACCTCCAGCACCTGTCGTCATTTCTGTCGAGCGTGCCAGCACGTGCAACAGTCTGAAGTGTAACCGCACTCGACATAAGTAGCGTGGTGACGCGCGGCTTTGGGTATGTTTCGCCGACGGCTGTAACGTTCGCCCGACCGCCGCCCAAAGGGACTTGGTCGAGCGTGCCAGGACAGCGGCCGACGCCACTGGGCTCCCACGTTAGGGATGTAATCTAGTATTTGTAAGGGTCGGACTCTTAAGGACCGGCTCATGCATACCTTCATGAACTTCTCTTTGGAGAGCATTAAAAGTTTTACATCACCACCACCACCGCCGTATTGTTATAGCCTTTTGCGAGCACACGTTAACTCAATAGACTTGCCGCGTTTCTTGTTTCTCCGATCGCCTGGCTGATCCCTGCAGCAATATCATGAACAAAGATACGAGCGTGCGCTAAACGCTTCTCTGAATACCATTGAGAAGAGTGCGCGGAAGCGCATGAGGACAAAAACGACACGCCCGCTGCGTGCATTCAAACATTCACACCACGCCTGGTCCGAACCAAGAGCAAACGAACTGTGCAGGTCGACTGACAGATTGATTTCAAATGCGTCGTAACACAGACTCCGAGGCGCAGAGCGCCAGAAGGCAGCGCTTACGAAACGTTCTGAATTTTTCTGGTTTTCGCTCGCACTAGCACACAAAACTAACCAGCTAAGTATATGCGTAGGTTATGATGGCATTTAGAGTCTATTTTACCATCCCGTGGAATATACGGCTCCTAGGCGACGGGTAGCACCATTGTATGGCGCAAACAAAACGACGACGTGAACAATGATGTGTTTCTCAATGCTAAGCGTCGGAACAAATTCTGCTGAATCTCTTCTCTGTTTGCAGAAGTGGGTCCGTGATTTCAATGCGACTCAGACGAAGCCTCTCTTCCGAAGGGAACCAGGACGTATCCATTTGTAAACGGGCATCACAGAAAAGAGCTATAATGGTAGTCCTACTAGAAAACACGACACAGGTGTCTACGCTTAAGAGTCCTGTTCATGCAACTAAGCGTGAAGTGTGCTCTAAGTTTTAAGCGTGGATGGCAGTCGAATAACGTTACTCTAAGTACAAGCGTTTAAGATACCGACTAAAGTCGTCGTAAGGGACTGGTCCTTGCAAACACTAGGTGGAGGTCCTATTGTTTGGGACCCCAGTGGTGGTGGCCGCCGCCCGGGCGCGCCCGGCTAAGGCTTCTTGGGCCTGTAAGTTGTGGCAGCCGAGCAGGGTCGCCTCCCAGTTCTCACGGGTTGGGTTGAGGATAGGGGGGAATAGCCGGTTTGGAGGGGCAGGCCCACACCATGTTATAGGTGTCAGAAGACAGCGCTCTACAGTGCAGGCAGCTGCCGCTAAAGGAGGGGTCAAAAGAAGCACAGACAGCGATCATAGGGGACTTGTACGCGACAGCAGTCTAGTCGGGAGACGCGCAGCCTCTAGCATCACCCGACAGTCGCGCCCAGATGATGGCGTCTATAAAGGCAACAGCAGCAGAAACCTGCGGTACGTGGAGCAGGAACACGGCCAGGCAGATAGACGAGACAAACTTTCAGAGAAAGAGAGGTAAACGACGAGACCACTGTATTGCTCTGACTGCGGTGCTTAAGGGTCCGGAAAAAGTAAACTGTCCTCCAGAATTTAAACAGCAATAGAAATGCAGCGGCAGGAAGCACTACACTTTGATCTTAGCCAAAAGGCCGTACGCAAACGAGGCATTGTCGAAACAAAGTGCGCTGCATAATAGAGTCTGTGTCTTTGCATTTGCACACCGAGCAACTCCGCCCACATTGTGGCCCATGAAATAAAAGGGGCATACGGGTGAAATACAAGGAATTTTGGTGCAAATATTGAATTTTTGATTACCGCTTCTTTTATTACATGTAAGGCATCCGTTTTCATGCCCAACGGTACACGCTGGATACGGATGCGAAGTCACTATAAAATTGAATTGGTGAAAAAAAAAAGCGCTAAACCATGCAAACCACAAGAAGGAACGAAGACGAGACACCTTCTTGTGGTCTCCTTCGTGCGGTTTGCATGATTTAGCGGTATTTTTTTTCACCAATTCAAGTATGCATACTCTAGCTCAAAAAGAGGTGGAAATTGATATTAACTGCAATGTAAGCACGCCAAGTGGCCGAAAAATGTTCAGTATAGAACTACTTTGATGACGGTAACAAAAAAAAACAGAAAAAAGTTTGGGAAAACCTAATTGTCAAGGATCAGTGTCGATCTAAGCTTCTTCTCATACTCTGCCTCCTATTTGTTCCACAGCTTTTTCGTTTATGACTGCGCTGTACATGTAGAATGCAAGAAATAAATGCGCGAGAAGTAGTATCCTTCCTTAGCCGTGAAATATCAGGTCTCGGCAGAACTATCTGCAACGTGGGAATGAAATGTTGTGAAAACCGACGCCGATATTTACGACTGCTTGCCGGAATCGACCGTGTTTCCACAATGTGGGAACAGGAGCACTTCATTCGGAAAGGCATGCCTTAATTAAAATTCCCTCTCTGCCACGCAGGCACTGAGAAATTTGCTGCGCAATCATCCGACCAGAGGTCTGTGCTCCTAATATAGCAGCTGTGGCCATTCAGTATTTATCTGCTGGATTTAAGAAAAAAATCGAGTGCGCAAACTACTGGTCTCATCCAAAGTAAACGTCGCTTACAAGGTAGAATAGCAGTGTAAGATCTTTAAGATGTAATTAAACATCGGCACTTGACAGAGTTTTCGTGAATTAGGGAGAAACCGCTGTCAGCTGCGAGTAGAGTTTTCGCCGACGCGAGATAACGAGCTGATGCGACTAGCTACTACACCTACCGGGCGAAGCCACCGATAGCCCGGTTTGTCGGATGGGCGAGTTGCGAGCCTGTTTTGCAGTGTTTTAGTCAGAGCAGTACAAGGAACCGCACATTTTGCCCGCCCACCAAGCCAAGTCGTCGCCTCCTGCTGCAAAAACCAGGGGGCGCAGAACATAGTTTCGGCTGCTCACTAAGCCTTTTCGAAACTTTACTTGGAAGTGATGTCGGTTTTTCATTATCAAGAAAATTCAGGCAAGTGCCTTTGTTAAATTACTTCGTAAAGAACGAAAATCATAAAATATGCTGCTTTGCGAGCGATGTTTGCACTCGGGTAGGCTGTTAGGCTGTGCTGAGGAATTTTTTACGCAATAAAATACCAGAAGCTCTTTTGATTGAAAATGATAGGTTTAGCAAGATTTATTGGGTTTACTAAAACAGTAGTCCGACTTAGATCATTAATTTCTTATATTCTCAGCCTGGTTACTGCCAAGCAAACAGCGTATTATCGAATTATATTCGTGATTTATGAAGCAGAACAGAAAGGCTCCCGCAGGGAAGCACGTCAACATTAAATTTTTCATACAGCGCATTCACGAGGAAAAATTAAGCAGGTTTTGAACGCCACGGAATGTAATGAAGCCTAATAAGTACGTGTGCATATTAGAGATGTTTCTTGGTGGCATGAAGAAAACGAGAAAGAAACAGTGTTTACTTTTTAAGAAACCACATGAGAATGATCTTTGTTCTCACCATATTTGTGTGCCACTTTCACGCTCCCCACTGCACATAATATGATAAGAAAGAGGCAAGAAATAATGTATGCAGCTTCAGTAATAAGATAAATTTAGAGAAAACCAGAAAAGAAACTTTCGAACAAATGTTTAAAAACACTTGTTTATTTTCAATGAGGAATTAAAACATTCTTCACAGAGCTCGAACTTGATGAGCGGTGTACGGCTGGTGCCGTAAGAGCTCATTACGCATATTTTAAAGTGGTTTTATTGAAAAAAATAATGTGCTACAGCCTTTTCAGCTGAATTGAGCTGTTCCACTGATTGCGTTTCCTCCTGATGTAAATTTGCTGTCCGAAATTTTTATCCTGTTTCATACGTTAAGACACGAACGTTTTTTTCTGTTTTCAAGGAAAGTAGTTAACTATGCAAGAGTATCTATCTTCCTTAAGCGCTAAAAAAGATAAAAAATTAACCTTGCTTCCATGTTCTGAAGTCAAAGTGGATCATTAAAAAAAACGCCAGGTGAGAAAAATATGTTGAGAGACATGTGATTACGGTGGTGCTTTGCTTTAGCTCCCAGACATAAGCGCAAGCTGCCAGAGTACTGAACTAAGAAGTCCGCCCACCTGCCTCCTCCTATACTTTAAAAATCAATAAAGTTTAATCTCCTCACCCAATTACAAACTTAGTGAGGCACATGCTACTTCTAGCGGCATTTCGCGTCTCAGTGCGGCAGCTAATTTGCAATATTCCTTGGCTTCGTTTCAAGCGTCTTGCTTAAACCGAAGCCCTTAGGCATTGACGGTCATGCAGAGGAGCGGCCACTCGTTAGAACTTTGTTTCTACAAGTAACGTGAGCCAAAATCAATTAAATAATGACTGGCATTATTCTTGGCATTAAGGCAGTCACGAGAAAGGTCGAAACATGTCTGAAAATGGCAGCTTTTTACGCCCCGTTAAAGTCATGATTTTTACTCGCATACCGTGTCTTTCTCAAATATTCAACTGTCGTTGCCTTTGTAGCGTCTGATTTGAGTAAGAAAACATTCGATTCATGTTTATAGGTCTGAAAAGTTATGTTATAGCGCTTCAATCTATTTCCTTCTTTCTTTCAACTTCAAAATCAACCAGTAATATTGTTAAGTTGGAGATTTGGGCAACATGGGGCATCATACGTAAAAAGGAAAAACAGCGTAGAAAAACGGCACGAGAAAGAACTCGTTGAGTAGCAACTCGTTTTTTTTCCGCCAGAGGCGAAATATATAGTAGAAAAACATCTAAACAACAAGAGCGCAAAACATTGTAGACTACTACGATACAAGAAGGTGCAATGATTGCAGGTGATACAAGAAGGTGCAATTATTGCTGGTGCTTTGCATAAGTAAGAAGGAGAGATAACTTATCTTTCTGTCATGCAGTCTAACGAATAGCTTGCTGACGCAACTCTGGTCCCTCCGATGAATGATAAGCGCTTCAAGATTTCTTTCTTTTTTCGCTTTGTATTTATTTAGGACACGCGTGTTGTCCAGGAAAGAGGTCAGTTTCCTGGAGGGCAATTCTTGAAATGTGCCACTAGGTTGCAGCGCATGCCTGTTTTTAGCAATCTGGCGGGCTCGCTTAGGCTAGTATTCAGACAGCTGCCTGTTTGCCGAACATACGTTTTTCCACATGATAGTAGCACATCGTACATCACATCGCGCTAATAACTATTTCGCTTCTGGTGGAATAAAAACGAGTTGCTAATCACGGCATTGTGCCGTCTTGTTCTTTGTCACCCCGTGTTTCTGCGCTGTTTTTCTTTTTTAAAGAGAAATATTATTAAAAAAAAAGTCGTAATTCATTTAACAACCTTGCAGCATGTAGTAATCTATATACTAAAAGCAGTTGTAGGTTATTGTGTTGTTTTCCAGAATTATTCAGAGCGCACCCCTAAAATAAACAGCATTTACTACTAGGAAAAAAGGCAAGAATCTTTAACGACAAGTCCTGTTACTTTCTCTGAGTTCAGTGTGTGTGTGTGTGTGGGGGGGGGGGGGGGAGGGTGTTCCCGTTAATTAGTCTTCGGCAGCTGTTGGGTGTACACAGCCTTATTGATGGCTTTCTAGCGCAACTCCTAAGGCGTGTCCATGCTCGACACTTCACCCAGCGCTCTCGCACTGCGGCGCACTGTTTTCTATCAATCCAGAAGATGCATCTATCATCACATGCCGGAGCTTTTCGCGAGTCTTACACAATGTTTAGATTTTAGTTCGCTTGTCTTTGTTTCGTGCTTGTGTGCATTCGAAGAGCACTTAATCCTGTGTGTTCCAGCTAAGCACGCATCGTCTAAACCATGAAAGCTTCGGAGCCGCGACGGGCATGCCTCAAGCGTGAAGAAACAAATTAGAGAGGCACTTAAGCTCTGCTCCGCCTTAAGTGTATGACGGGACAGCGTTAATGATTATTTGCCCTTTTATTTCTTAATTACTCCCTTCTTTCAGTTGCACGTCTTCATTAGCATACATCTGAAGGCATACTAGACCACGTAATAGACCACAAAAGACAAAATTTCTCGCTTTAACCAAGTCGAACTAACGCGGCTCTATGGCTTGTTGGTGGCGCGTCTGACTCGAGATCCAATTTTTATGGGTGCAATCGGAACAAATTACTCCAGTTGTTTTCTACAGCGTGACGTTCTTACATATCATAATTACATCTCTGTCATGCGAGGACCTCATAGTCCGGATATAACTCTAATTTTAATCAGTTACATTTCGCGACTCATCGTGTGACCTCACAACGCTCTCGTCCAATTATGGATTAGTGTGACAACGCGCGGCGTTTCCTCCGAACATCCGCTCGAACGCTATCGCGTTAAAATGAGTAAACATGAGCATTGTAGTTGCATAGCAGGCAGTTGTAAGCATATCGGACACGCATTGGTGTTGCATATGCCGGAGCAGCCGGGTGCCTGCTGTGCATGCACTTGGATGAGGTGAAGGACACGCATCAGTCACTTCGCATGCGCAGTATTCGGCGGGTTTAACCGCATACGTGTTGCTAATATACCTCCAAAAATATTAAAACTTTCCTAAATAAATAGCAAGTGTTGAGTGCTCAGTTCTCCCTCCTCTTTCCAAGACACCTCTAACGTCTCTTGAAGAGAACTACGGCCACGCATAGACGCCACGCATGTAAGGACGCAGGTACAAAAGGCTGATTAACAAGTAGATTTTATACAAGCAAACGAGCACTATACACTAGAACGAGGGACAGGAAGGTTACAGAGGGGAAGGTATGCTGTGTAAAGGCGGGTGAGCATAACTATGACGTCACGGGTTAAAATTATAAAAATATAAAAACACCGAAGTTTGGGGTTGTAAAGAGCGACGCCGAAATATAGTACTGAGCAGAAATAAAAAAAAGTGTGTCTAAAAATCATACGCAACTGTGAGAAGAATGATCCCCTCAACTTGAAAAACGATGCAATTTCCCAAGGCATCTTTATTCCTCATCGGTTAGCGCGACAGCCGGAGAGCTAATGCAGGCTTCACTGTGATTGTAAAGCGTCACTGCTTCCAAATCTTCGCATGTTAGCTCGTCTTTCGTTCTGGTTAGGAAGACAGAGTCATGCAAGAAGTGAGTGGATCCGCTCGGCTGGGAGTGCTTGCAATGCAGAGGCAAGTCGCTGCCCGAAACGATCCCTACCGAGCTTACATGTTCCATAGCGCGTTAATTAAATCATCGACCTGTGTGTACAATATACACTTTCCTGAATATCAAACGAAACGAAACCAGGGCTTCGATGTCGCGTGTATGAATCGGGCTCCTCTCTTCCGTAGTTTACGTTCGCGCAAATAGAATTAGCTTTCCTAGGCCCACGTGTATGCCCATGTTTTGGTTTTCAGGCACTCCCTTCCGTGGATCAGCTGACGTTCTGTCATTGGGAATGCTTCTATATCATCGAAGCAACGTTTTACGCACAGCAGATAAAATATTTGCAGGACATCCAGCTTGTTTTAGGCAGGTTCTCTGTGTGGCGGATCTAGAGCTCTAGCGCAGATCAGAGTGCCGTAGTCGCCACTCCTCGCTTGACAATCATCGAGTGTCTGCAATCAAATGGGGAGAACTGTTTCTTGACACCAGGCTCATACTTCCAACAGACATGGCTAGGGCTAAGACTCAGTGTGCCTGCCACCCCTGGCGAGCCCTAAATTGGAGGGAAATTTTCAGAACAGCACGTATATATTTCTGAGATTTCACTCTAACGTCACAGAAGATGTCTCGTACGATCATTATCCTTGCAAAGGGACGAGGACGCGTCTAGCTTGGCGCAATAACGATAGCTTGTAACGCATGAGAAACAAAGTCATGAGAGTAATGAGTGCTCTTGATAAAAAGAACATGGCGAGCTTTCACTTGAATGTACTATGTTCTAATTACTTCAGTTAGTTAGCAATACTCCGCCCGATAAGATAACTTTGAAAGTGTTGCTACATTCCCTACTACGGGGGAAAACTTAGCACTAGACAATGTAACAGCTTTCAGCAAACACACCAGAGCTTGACTGTAAGCGAGGAAACCGACAAACAAGAATACAACTTTCTACCGAGAAATGAACTAAAAGGAAACCTTCGCCTGATATTTTTTATTTTCTTTTTCATTAGAAAGCTAGATCTAGTGGGATTCAACAGCGCTACACCAAAAGTATTTCGCCGTACGCGCCCCAAAGCAACACAGCCGGCTGTCGTAATCTCGGGAGAAAATGACGCGGCTAAGGACGTGACCGGAGTTGTAATCCTTTGCCCCTTTTTGTACGTCGAGAGGGCTTCCTTAGTCTTCGTGTTTTCCCCTCTTTGTCCCGCTCCTGGCGACAAATGAGGATGGGGCACAAAGCCTCCTGGAGATTAAACCGAGATAAAAAGAGGAAAAACGGGCACCGCTGGAATAGAGCCTTTGCGCTGCGCTTCTGAAGAGAAGAAAAAAAGGTGGGACTGCTAAGGAGAGAGGAAAAGTAAAGGAAGTAAATGAAAGACAAATAAATAAACAAGTATGAGTGCTCTGGAAAATGAAGAGAAAGCTCACGGCCGACGCAAAATTTGATAAGAGGGAAGTCGCAGACTTCTACCCCACTCAACCAATTGACAATAATAGTTCTATTATCATACGCAGGACACCACAAAAATACACACAGTTAGACTGACGATGATTGGCTAGAAAAGGCACAGCAGCTCTCAATAGTCCGCAGGTGGCCATCGGCGTTGTGACGTCTACGGGCAAGCATTGCTTCACCGATGCCACCCTTCGAGAGGTGGTCACGTGGTGCTGTCGTATCATAAAATTTTTGGCTAATGGACGTCGACAGCAATGCAGCAAACGTGGAAGATTCCCCTTATAGAGTTACAGATACACATTTGAAATCGAGGATCGAAAGAAGAAGCAGAAAAGTAAAACGAGTTCAAAGCACACCAGTTCAAGTGCTCCGGACTGACGTTACCTTCCGCTTGCCGGCCTGAACAAAAGAAACGTAATTGGACATAGGTGCGTTGCAAACAGTGCAGCTAAACTCTTACAACGCCACTGGCCATGCATGAACATATGTAGCTGTGGCACAGACTGTCTAGACAAACAGCGTGTGGCTCTCACTCTCTAGACGAGATCATTCTATGGAAAATAATATGCTCGTCTTGATATCCATATCGTTTGCTTCTTCCATATGAAAATTAGCTCAGGATATAGGCGTTGCGTGAAGCATGCACGGAAGTTTGTCTGTTGTGCTGCCTAAGCGGTTGTGGCATAAACGGTCAGCGGCATAAACGGTTGGAGAGTGTTTTATCTTGATCTATTCTGCCTTTGCTAGACCACGAGAGTCTTTGGTCTCATTCTAGATGGGCTACACCTGTCACTGCTTCCCTTTCATCAGTGCAAGTTTGGGAGGTCTAGCATCTACCAAATATGGCTAAAAACAAAGTCTCTGAGGAAGTGACTGTGAGAGAAATGACGAGGTTTGTTGGCAAAACCTGGCTATCGGCGGAAGCATATGTAACAAATAAATTAGCAGCGAATAAACAGTTACAAACACCAGTGAAGGGCATTCTAAACTCGTAAAAAAACATATTAGACAAATACGCAATGTTGATTCGTATGTAATTCGGCAGTACTGGACGAGAAAGCTTTGCTGTAAACTTATTGTAGCCACCTTGTGTCAGTCTCTATAGGGGGAATGCAGTCGCTTATTGCTAGCAATTGCAGTCTTCAACAATTAAAATTAGAGATTAAATTCCCGGCGTGTCTGCATCAGATATATATGCCATGAAATTGCAATTGGGTTCATGAAGTATAAACATGGATTATACCTGTGATACAAAATAACACGCAGTTAAGATTGCTGCTAAGCATGCACATGTAATACAGATAATTCGACTGATGAAATGATAGAGGGGGCATTGTTAAATTATAACGGAAAGAATTGCACAGCTTGCATCTGAATATTTGTACAAGGTGCTGCTTTTCCTTTAAGCGCTCAATTGTTTCTTTGAAACGTTAAAAATTTGGCCCCAGTGATGAATGACATTAAGAGGGCTGAGAACAAACTAAAACAATCCTCAAGCGTGCTCTATTTCGAGAGCATGAGAGAAAAAAGGTAAAGACTGCGTATAATACAACTACCATACTGTGGCTTGGAGTTCTCTTTTTTTCTGTGCGCTATGAATGTATCGTATAGCATGCGTTGGCAATGCGTTGTGCTACAAAATTTTCCTCAGCACTCGTTAACAACACCTGCCCATTCATTTAAGTTAATGAGAGAGTAGCATGGACTCTTTTTTTTGCGCGAAGTGCTTTTTAGGCGGTTAGCTTATCGAGGGCTGACCCTCTGTGGTTGCTTGATGAATCTTCGCAGTCCGATGTGCTATTAATATATACATGTATATATACGCCCTTATTCTTCATGAGACATGCTACTGCTTTCGCGCAATCGTTTCACGTGATGAGTGCAGTTTTTAAGGCGAAAGCCTGTAATGGCTCATACTCGCGGTGACCGTCCGTCCGGTCACGTGACTTCGCGGTGTCCGTCCGTTACATCGCCACCTAAGTCCCGTGACCTTGTTACGTGATCACAGCCTGCCAACATTACTGTGAGAAAACTGCCCACTGTGGCGGGTGGTGTAATGAAACGTGGATGATGACAAACGGCTTTCGCCTTCCCGCAGTTAAGAGATATCTAAGTGCCTCCAACAAATTTTTTCAACGCAGCGCATGGTGAATGCGTTTTCTCATTCACGTGCGTATTAGTAACTGCTACTGAGTCTAATAAGCATAGATTAACTACTGGTGCATGATTTGATGCAAGTCCCGCTCAATATATTGTAATTGAAGCAATGCATGGTGCCGTAGTGAAGTGCCAGGACTACGCAGTGGTGCTTTGTCGCGATCCCCTATCAAGAACACGCGAGGATATCCGAACGTACGGCAGGTACTCCGCAGTGTACAATATTATTGTGTCTCTTTACGCCTAGAAAAACGTTAATTCCAAATCTCAACACTCGAAGGTCCTACAGTGCTGATCTTCTAAAACGCCTTCGGGAGATGGCAAATAGGAAGCTATTTTTCTAACGTGTCCTTGTGGTTTTCGTCCCACCTAAGGCTAAAACAGCCGCAACCAGAACGCTCTCGTCATTGTGATGCTGAAATAGACCACGTTTCCTTCAGAGTTCCGCGACAGATCGCAACAAGTGGCCGTGACGTTTCTATCATTCTTTCTTACAGTAATAAGTGTCGCAGCTGTTCGCTGAATAATTGCTGTTCGGGTCTGTGATTGTTTGCTCTAAACTTTCGTCTTCCTTGCTTCTGCTACTGTTCCAACGTAGATTTTGCTTTTTTTATTGTAAAGTAGAGATGTTAAACACAGAGGTAACATTTTTCTGCTTGACGAAAACATATAAAGCGAAAATAGGCAGAGAAAAAATTAACAGCTTGGAAGGCTTGTTTTGTAGGGTGCTCTAGAGCTTTAATCTTCTAGCTCGTTTCTTTCTGGCTGAAAAAATTAGGTCCGTTAATTAGTAAGCGAAGCGCGGCTCCCGAGTTAGCGAAAAAAGGTTTAGGGGCAAAGAGATGGCCGAAGCGGAAAAATAAGCAAAGACGCTCAGAGGTAAGGCTTCCCAAGTTCGAGCTCACGATGAGCGCAAAGTCTTCGACAGAGACGCCACACATGAGCTAATTACTTTGAAGACTAGGGTAAAGAAGACACAAGGGTGAGCGATTGGCTGAGAGCGCATGGTGCTTGTTTTCTTCAATTCATGCCAAAGTGTATCTACGTTTTCGACCTGTTCCGCCAAGTGGTTGAGTCGGAATCTTCATTGAATGAAGAGTGAGAAGAGCGCAAAGTCCGTACTGAATACAATTCGGGCGATACACCATCTTGAAGTGGCAGGAATTCTCCACCCACCCGGCTCTAAAGTCTTATAGGTGTAACATGGCAGGCGCAGCGAAAACAGGAGTGCTAAAATTCGAATGAGAGGCCAATAACCGGGAGGCACATAGCAGAGCCTTAGAGAATCCACGAAGCTCGTGGAAAAGGAGAAGCGAAGAAGACTAGGTGAATATCAACGTGCTGCGAGGCCGAAACCTGCTTCCAGCCATTAAGATTCCACGTTTGAAAAAGTGCCAGAAAAAAAAAGACTGGCAGAGTGGAGGCCATATTAACACAAACCTCATCAAGACTTGAGAAATGAGAGCCCGGAAAAATTCTGAATTGGTTGCCATCTGAGAGCGTTCATTTTTATAAGAAAAAGTGGGCATAACTTCCTACTAGTTGTTTGCTGCCGTTCAACTAATATTTACTTTCAAATATATTCAGTTAAAAGAAGTCCAATAAAAGTAGGAAAACGTATTAGTGGAAATCTCCGCTGCACAAAAACTGTGTACTTTCCCGTCCGCGGGCATATCCTCTACATCTTTCGCATCAATTATTCCTTCGTGTGCTGGAGAGAAAGAGCATTTGTGACCGATTTAACCGGTTTTTCTGGCACTACTTCCTCGAGATTCAATGCTCCTTAACAATATCAGCGTGAATTTCTTGTGGAATTTGAAACGTTTGGAATGAGAAAACATTAGAGTAAACTACCCCCCCCCCTCCCCCCCACAAAAAAGCTATTTCGCTTCGAAGCACGTAGAAATATCGAGCAATATAAAAAAAGAGAATAAAAATATGGTATTGCATGTAAAGTTTTCATAAACTGCGCACTCAAAATAAAGAAGTCGTTCGATTAAATCTGCAAATGGTATGCCTTTTAGGGCACTGTAGAGTCGGGTGTTAAAGCTGAATCCGCATTGTCTTTTTCGTATTTCCTTCCTTAAATTTCCAATCAATTAAACGATATAAAAATTAAAAACTTGTATTACTGCCATGTCATCAGTGGTACTGCCCTTTCGATATGGTCAGCTTTATTGGTATCGAGTAGCCGTTCTTATTATTAACGGTAAATTACTTAGGCGGCCTCCAGTTCTCCACTGATTCGTCATTAATGAATTGCGTTTTTGCGCCGCGAATTTACTATTGCATAGAATTTCCCCTGGGCACAAATACGGTGCGCAAACAATGCTAAAGCTGAGGGGACCACATAACTCACCCCGCCAACGGTCGTGCACCCATGGGAACAATCCTTTCTCTCAAGCAATCCTGGCAGCGAGAGTGAAAGCTCTGGGAAATCAAGCAAATATATACAACAAAGTGCTTTCAAGGTTAGAAGCAGAAAACATCCCAGCAAAGAAGAACAAAAACTAGAGGGTAATCTTGAATACGTGAGAGACAACAACAGAAAAAAGTATTGCCATCGACCGTGGACACAGCGTGGCATAGGCGAAGAAGTCCGCAAAGGCATTCACACGATCCGGGGGAGACTGCCCGAAGATTCTCCCGGGGTTTCACCGTGGCCACCAACGCAGCGTCTGGAGACCGATGGAAGCCTGGGCTGTCCCGTGTTCATTTATATACCGGTTGTTTCCGTCGCAGTGGAGCGTTTGTTTCTATCTTGTTCCGTGGGCCTCCAGGCAGAAGGGAACGTCTCGAAACTGGGTAAGCTTGACACGCATGCCAGAACCCGGAAGACAATGCGAAACTTATTTTCGGGGAAGTTGTCGGGATGGCACGCGAATGTTTCTGAGCAGGCGAAAGCCTTTATAGACTCATCGTTGTGGACATGATTTCTGCGTCCTCCGGAAGTGTCCGCTCCAGCTGTCAATCAAATAAAATGAAATTTCGACGAGGATGGGATTCGAGCCCACGCGGGGGGAGCCCAATGGATTAGCAGTCCATCGCTTTAACCACTCGACCACCAAGTCCGACGAAACAAGGGTATTTTAGAAGGCAAATGTCGTAACTTGAAACCGGATGTAGGGAACACATCAGATATAACGAAGGTGTAGTATGCCGTAACTTGAAACCAGGTACAACGGACACACCGGAATAACGAAGGTATAGTATGTCGTAACTTCAAACTGAAACTAATTTGAGAAGCGTGAGGCAATCGTGCTTAGCTAGCGGGCTCAACAAGACGACACAAAGGCTTTCGCTTTTATGCACTTAAGGTGACTAAGTGCTTCCCTGAATTTCTTTTGTGCTCTTGATGGGACACTGAAGGCAACTTGTAATTGGCATGTATCGATAAACTACGGCATTCTAATGACTAAAAGACGACTATCGCCGAAAATCAAGCTTTTGTAAACAAGAAAAGGCCAGAAATAAAATATAGGTGTCTCAACCCAATGCCGGTTTTTCACGTAAACTGCGCATGATGAAACCAAATTTCGTGCGGAACTTTGAGGTTATTCCACACTACGATTCACTTGAACATGACGGCAGCCTGTCGTTTTCGGAGTGGACATCAATAGTTTGAATCGAGGGCTGGGAGAGTTTTGAAATTAGTTGTTGTGAGCTATAAATGCGCTTTTTGCTTCCAGACAGACGATGACATACACAGAAAGGGCCAGAGAATCAATTTTTCCTGAGCACGATAATCGACCGCCGCGGCGGTCGAATTTCGATGAAGGGAGAATTCTAGAGGCCCGTCTACTGCGCGATGTCAGTACACGTTAAAGAACCCCAGGTGGTCAAAACTTACGGAGACCTTCACTACGGCGTCCCTCAAAGCCTGAGCCACTTTGGAACGTTAAACCCTCATAAACCAATCCCGAACCAAAGTTTAGTATAAAGAGAAAGGAAACAATGGCGAAAGCAGCGCAGTCGCTGGCATGTGAGGGACGGAAAAAGGCAGTATAAATCAGTAAAAAACGACTTACGATATAAAACTCTGCTATCCACCTCTCTGTTTTCATTCAATGACCAAATGCCGCTGTATGCACTTATAAATCTGCGATGGTTAGCAGTGCTTGGTGAACTAAGATAGCACTGTAAGACATCTTCCATTTTTCTTAACTTACCCGATCTCGGGTCAATAAAAAAGAGCTCCCTCTCTTTTACTCTTTTTCGTAGTCGTTTCCGTCGACCGACATGCACTGCGCCATTCGCTTGCTCTCCTGAATCAGCCGATCACTAAGAGCGCGCAGTGAGCTGAGGCGCAGTTCCCGCAATCGAGAGGCCAACGTCGGAAGGCCGGCAATTTGTGCAAGTTTTTCCATGTGAAAAATGTTTTTATCTCTCACAAGCGCGATTTGTGCCGAGTAAAAATCCGCTGCGTTCGTAAAGGCGCGCGATGAGCACGGTATGTTCTGGTATGCGAAAAGCCAAAGAAGAAGAAGAACAAGAAGCATCAGCGATGGCGGCGGTTGCTTCTCTTACCGCCGCTCTATTTCGCAGACCTTGTGTCGCCCAGCGGCAAGTCCTGTACTACCGGGACTACCGGCGTCACCCGCAGACGCAGCATGGACACCGAGCTGCAGATGCTGGTAAACCTTGCGGTACTGCTGGTCAACCGTGTGGTCCCTTGCGTTGCAGTGCTGGGCGTTTCCATCCTCGGCTGCGCGTGCATGCTGGCCTACTCGTCCACCAACCACAGCCGGCCAGAGCGGAACGCCGAAGACGTGCGTCGCTACATCGCGTACAAGGACAAGGGGGCCGACCAGCAGTGAGCATTGGAGACGCCAGGACGGGGGCTTTAGAAACCTGGCAGTCCACCATGTGTACTACACCGGCATTCCGGAAAGCCGGCAGTGAGCTAAAGGCGGACCAGCAAGCATCGAAAGGCGAGGATGCCGGCGTGGGCGACTACGCTAAAGACACTTTCGCTGCGGCAGCCAGGAGAGAGGCTTGCTGCGCTTAGCCCATCGTGACCGCTAACTTCGAAAGCAGCGTAACCTCGCATCGCCAAGCCTTTGTGATGCCTCTGGCGGGCTTCTGGACAGACGGGCTGCCTGGGGTCATTTAAATTGGCTGTGCGTCTTCCAGAACTTGTCAAGTGCGGGACTGACTGCGCGTTAATAATAAATTGGATGTCTTATTGGAGGCTTCCAGTACTTTTACTCACGCTTTTTATGTTGCAGTCCTTCTCTGTTCCAAGAAAAAATGAGGAGGCTTAGGGCCTCTACAAAAATACAAGCTGGTTAAAAACTCAAGCGCTATGCTGTCCCAAGGCACCTGCCACGAATAAAAAGTAAGGTACGAAAGAATATAAATGAAACAAAAAACAGTGAGCTGAGCAATAAAAGAATGCATTATTGAAAGAAAGTAAAATGTGTAATCATCTAACGTGATGTAATAGTAAAATTAAATGAAAACAATAGCACCGGTCCTAAGACCTTAATTAATTCTTACCCTCTTAAACCATGTTGTAATATTGCCTTTGATGCCGCTAAGAATAAAAAGTGTCAGCTTACTTCAAGCAGTACAGTAACCTGCACAGAGGTGAGCAAGTATTTCTACAGCGCTCGAGCGGGCCACTGCGAAGAAAATTAATGCAAAGTTTGGAACAGACACTGGTTTTAAGGGCCAATACATGCACTCAATCGAAGCAGCATAGATTGACGAGCGATACAAGCGTGAACGTCGTGCCCTTAAGAAGGCTTGTTCGCTTATATTTGAATTTATTAGTTCCAAAACACACCTTTATGGCGCTCTAGACAAGCTTGCTAACGACTGTACACTGTTGGTACTATCGGGCCCTATAATTACGTGTGATTTCAGCATTAGCATTAAAAATATACCTTTTCTGTTCGAAGAAAGCCAGTACCTACGTCATGCGAGATCCAGTCTATAGCAGCCCACTAATGTCGAATCGGAAATCCACTACAAATATTATGCATTCTTTGTACCACCTGTAGTGCTTAAGACTGAGAGAGAGAGAAAACTTTATTGCCTGGAAGATGGTGTGGCGCGGTGTGGCTATCCCCCATGGCATGATTGTAGAAGTGATGAGCAGCATGGCCCAAATTCGTATTTATTGTGCGCAAGCTTCAAGGCCTATATTTGTGCAAATATATTGGCTTGGTGCCCATAGTGCAGTGTTTGCTTGCACTAGCACATACCAACTGTTTCAAGTAAGCGCGGCGCTAATTAAAAAAAAAAGAGATTTCGAGACATGATGGCGCCTTATAAGCAAGTAATGCCAGTGTTGTGGACGTCAGGAAACAGCATCGAATGGAACGCCCTGCCTCTACAGGTGATATCGGCTGTTGATTTTGACAAGGCACTCTGTGAGCTATTTTAAATATATGTACTACATTACACAATTTTATTGTTCTGTGTTTTACGATGTAACTGTTTTTGTGTTGAGTGAATGTATTTTTCTGCCCTCCCTGCCTGGACTCAAATGAGGGTCTGCAGTATTGTGAAAATAAATAACCACTAAGCTGCTTAACTAATTTCTGAGAGTTATCTTTTTAAACTTCACAGTTTTAGGCGCCTGGCTTGTTTTTGAGATTCGGAGCGGGCTATTAATAAAAGCAATATCGGTTTCGTAATTGCCAAAACGCGATCGCCCTCGAGCAATGGCTCAACAAAGATCGGCCATCTTGTACCAAAAGAATCGCGCTTTCAAAAAGCGCTCTAAGCATCGCGCGCCCCCAGCGCACGTCATTTCGTGGCACACTTGCCCGTGAACTTCTCTGACCCGCCTTGGCTGCGGTGCTCACTACTCTACACTGCTCCGACCCTCACGAGAGAGAACGTCAGGTGACACGTGCGCCACAAAGAGACGTGCGCTAAGGGCTTTGCTTTGCGCACGCCAAAGACGTGTTGTATCCGAAATTGCGCGTCTACCCCCATTCTACCAACAGGAGCCGCTACATCGCAGTCCACTTCGTGCCGCCACAGCGCCGAGGGTAATCGCGCTTCAGAAATTCCTAAAACTGAACTATTACCATGCCCTGCTACAAATATCTACATGCAACGACGCGTCTAACTGCAATAATTAAAAAGTTAACAAAAAAAAAATTAGTTAGGATCCTATGTTAGCACAATTAACGCTTTTTCTGACGTCCGTAGATAACGGTATTTATTGGCGGCAGAAGGAATTTTTCATACGAACAGGCCTATTTTTACAATTTAGTGGCGGGCTGCCCTGTAACAAGGCATGCATGTATGTCCTATGCATGGTGGGCAGGCTCAGTCATAAGAGCCTAGAGTGAGGCCCCGGTAACTTGGGCGCATGTAAATGTATGTGAGTGAGCCCCTGTGATGGTGAGTGGATGTGAATGCAAGTCAAATTGATTGTGTGCGAGCGCAGTGAGTGCCTTCTGGGTGATGGCTCCACTGTGAGCCGCAGATAAGCGAAAGATTGAGATCAGGTTTCACATGTCGAGCTTCATTCATTCATTAGTGTAGCCGTATTCATGCAACTCTATTCACAGCTCAAATATCCTTTACCCCCTATCTTATTTAGATTATATTGCTTTTTCCTTTCCTATACAGTTTCTGCGCTTCATGATTTTTTTTTACTTTTTGCGTTCAAAGTGCTAGTGGTGCCACGTTAGCTTTTACAACAACCCTGTTTTCATTTTTTAGACCATTAACCTTCGTTGCTTTTTTTGCCAAAGTGTCCGCCTGTCAGAAAACAAAATTTGAAGGCTGAATGTCTTCCGAATCTATGAAATGAAGCATGCAAGTAAGTAATCTCTGCAGTTTCTGACTCACTCGATATGCTTTATCAGGAAGCTGTATGTTATCGACACCGCTTTGTAGCACCTGAATGTCGCTCGTTTTTGTACTGACGACGAAGTTTTTATTGCAACGTATGCATTTATTTTCGCGCGTCCACAATCCCAAGCTCTACACAGATTATCAATAGCGATTAGCTACACATCTGATTTCAAGTGAAACTTTTTTCCAGCTGCAAACTCAACTGTGCGGTAATGACCCGCCGCGGTGGCTGAGCGGTTATGGCGCTCGGCTACTGATCCAGAGTTCCCGGGTTCGAACCCGACCACGGCTGCCGCGTTTCGATGGAGGCAAAACGCGAAAGGCGCCTGTGTGCTGTGCGATGTCAATGCACGCTAAAGATCCCCTGGTTGTCGAAATTATTCCGGAGGCCTACACTATGGCCCCTCTTTCTTCCTTTATTTCTCTCACTCATTTCTTTATCCCTTCCCTTATGCGCTCCTATAGCGTGGTTCAGGTGTCCATCGAGATGTGAGAAAGATTGTGCGCCATTCTCTTAAAAAAAGCAATTTTGAATTTTCTCCTTGTACGTGGGATGTGATTTGTTGTGCTGACCTCTCCTTACTGTTACTCTCTGATGAATACGAAGAAGCTCTGTTCGTTGCACGTGCCCTGTGCTCCACAGTATTTGATTTCAACTTCTCTATAACGCTGTGGCCAAACTCCGTCATATTGTAATCGTACAGCGCACTTTCTCGTTTCCGTACAAATGAATCCTCTAGCCATAATGGGGGCTAAAGGGAACTTCTCCAGCTGGAACCTGCTGTCTAATGACCCAGGAATGGAAGTTGACCCTCCTCCATGCCAATCCATGTGACCTGCTAACCTCTGCGATCTCGACGACATGGCAAGCTCTGTGCAGGGCGTCGTTCAAGGGCGTCGGTCTGACTGCAGGATGTTCTTGAACGGGCAACTTCTGAATCAGTCTCCCGGACCCATTGTCATGCACTGACGTACTTGTTCTAAAAGCCATCGTAGTTCCTTTCGGGGCACCAAAGCTTCCTTCTTCTGCGTCTATACGCTCTTGTTCTAAACATCACAATTGCACTAGCCTGAAGCTGCACGCTTCAGGCATGCTGCTCGAATGCCCTTTGTATACTGCACTGCCACAACTAGAAGCATCTCCATGCATTTTTGTGGGAGCACAGGGAGCAATAAAATGGTTGCATGAATGAAGCAGTCACCCATTAATTCAGGTGCTGGCGACATGTAACGAATGTATCGCAATGCGTTTCCGTACGCGAATAACTGCGCATTTATTTAAGGCCCGTACTTTGGCGCATAAATCTTGCACGCGGATGCCAGTGACGTTTCCTCCAATGGCAAGCGATGTACCGTAGCTTGACGGAAATCTTCCTTGGTGACTCTCCTGAGAATTATGGTTTTGAAAGCTTCCTACAGCTCTATTTCTGAGCCATAAGAGTATGTTGCTATATGTTACAGTTTTCTTAATGAGTTTATGTGTATGTACGTGTCTTCAACGCTTACACTTGTTGGCCTAGTTTTTTTATTTTTAGAATTCCTGTTTCCGACCCCTTCTTTATTCGAAGCATTTCATTTTGCACTGCAGTACATTTGTTTCCTGATAAGTTCGGCTCCCAAACTTTTGTTTCATTTCTTCTGTTTAATAGGGCTTTCAAAAGTTAGCGTATTTTTGTAGCGACAGCTACATTACGGTAGCATTTCGAGCCTCCAGCGTGGCGGCCCCATGGCGGTGGCGCATCGCCACCCTGTGGCTGCGCCGCCACCTGTCACGTGGTTGGTCACGGGGTGCGGAGCAGCTGCCGGCGGCGTGGCGCCGTGGACGATCACGTGGTTCGTTACCTGGTTGGTCACGTGACCAGACACGTGGTGCGGAGCAGCTGCTGCTGCCGGCGGCGCGGCGCGCCGGTGAAACTGAGCTGCCACAGCTGTACGCATGCGCCGTGTCAAGTGGGACAAAGATGAAGAAGGAACGTTCAGCGAAACCGAGCGGTGAAAGACTGACTTTGCAGTTCAACTGAACAAGTTCCACTTGGCCAGCTGTAGCTATCACGTCACTCCAGATTTAACCGGAGCTAAACCATCGCCAATTCTTTCATTTCCTTCAAGCATGAAAATACTCGCATTAAAGAAGCGACAAAAGTGTCGACCTTAGAACTGGCGTGGATTGAGGATCTGTGTTCTCCTGTTGTCTATGAGGCATATTTTAGCAATATGCAGACACTAAGTGAGGATTCTATAAGCTGACTTCCGTGATTTTTAGTTAAATACGAAATCAAAACTCATATGGCATGTGTCGTATTAACGACAGCGGCTGATAAGGAATTTTTCTTATTGTCGATGTTGTTTCATTAAAATAAGAATTTATTGTCCCTGATCATGGTGCCGACTTTGCATGTTTTGAAGCGAGATTCATGCAGTATTTCGCTTCCTAGCAACACAAGTTCTCAGCGGAGTTCATATTTAGTAAGGCATTTTTGCAGGCGGAGAAACGTTGCATTATTCGTTGTATATAGACATATATTATCTTAGATTTGAGGAACACCATCATTGTAACAACTCAAAGTGAGGATACATTTAAAAATGAAACTGGTGCCTGCTCGTTGTCAGATATGACATTACCTCCGAAATTCAACTAACTGCGGTCATTCTCCTGTTTCCTTTGTCTCTAACCCCCCCCCCCCCCCCCCGTAAATATTTTCAAATATTACCAAGTTTTACTTTTTTATCGGCATGATTTATTACAGATGACAGTGTCGCACTTGCCTATGAAGGAAAAATTGCTTTCAGATAGTTTATTTTTTTTTATTTTGTTCCGAACAACCGACAGAAGTTCGATTTATTTCTGAGCTCTTTGCGAGCGTCACTCAACGACGTCAATGCTGCACATTCATAGCAGTATTTTGAGCGTTCTTTTTCGACAGGCTATGCACTTCCGCAGATATTTAGCAGTTTGAGACGCGAATGACATTCATTTTGGTAAAGTGTCGGAAATATCTGTAAAGTTTGTTTTTCCTCTGAAACTCAAATAAAGAAAAATACCAAGAATTTGATAATCGCTGCACGGAAAGCTCGGGTACCAATTTTTTTTGTGCACATTACAGGAGAGCCATGCCTGTGTAATCTATGCATTCCTTGAGTCGAGCACTAGATAACATGTTTCATATCTGGCTCTCGCTGCAGCGCTCTGATGAAGTCGTAACGCCAGTGCACCCGTGTAATAAGTTTTAAATTTGTATCTTAGAATGCCAAGTGACCAAACTGACCAGGTATCCTGCCCCATGACTTTCCTCATCGCCCAAGTAAAGCTTTCTGATCTGAGCGCGCTCTTTTTTTCTAAACTAAGCGTTAGTAAACATTCCTGTTTATTTTTTAGCTGCTTTCAGCGAAGCGCGCAGACTGACAAAAAAAAAACACTCCTTTCCTTCGGTATCCCTGCTGCAAGTATTCGGTAAATGATGTGTGAGCCATCCAGTCTGCGAGCCAAAACTCTACTGAAAGGTGCTAGATTACGGTGAAATTTATATTTTGCCCATTTTGTTTTTATTTAGTGTTTATTCAAGCCGGCTGGTTACGTAGCACTTCACATTTGAAGGTCTGAGCTTTTGTAATTGCACAGTAAGGATTAAGCCGACCGAATTACTGCTGAATGAAATCAGATTTATTATTTGATGCGCCTTAAATGCTTTTTTTCGGAACGTTTGCTTTCCACTGTTCATATTTGAAGCAATGTGATAACAACTCAAACCAGGACTAGTTGTAAATTTTAATGACTTTACCTCACACACAAAAACGAACTGCTCAAAGCAGAGAATCTTTTCTTCCTGCTAATGCAATGCTGTTCCAGTTTCCTCAAAAATATGTCCAGTACGATTCAAACGACTACTGTTAGCAGCCAATGCACGCTTAAAATTGAGAGTTTCGTTCTAGAGAATAAAGAAAAGCTGACTTTCGTTTGGAATTTTTAGACAACTTTTGCTAGCGTCTCTTCTTTGACGAGAAGGCTTACATTTCTAAACAAGGGCTCTCTGAAAGAAGAGCCCGAAAATATGCGATTCCGCTTCGGAAAGCGAACTCTATCGCGAACTTCAAAGAAATATGTAAAAGAGACACCGACTGCTTTTACCCAGTCCTGGCAACGTTCCTCGCCAAGACACGCGCGCGCAAGTTTATGGAGTGCTCGCGCTTTCATCCATCTGCGACAGAGGGCACCAGGCGCGAAGCATGCAGTTGAGAGCCCGCTTTCTATCGCACTGCGGTGCTGGGGCGCTTTCCCTGTTCGCTCTTATGCTTACTGCGTGGCAGAGTGGAAGACGACGCCGAATCTCAAGATTGAGCTCCCAAGACGGCTAAAAAACAAATCGCTTTCACTCGGACGCTGTATCTTCGAGAAGAAGCAGCAGACTGTCATTGAAGTTCGCTTTCCGAAGGGAGGAAATAGATTTTCGCCAGCACTTTCCGCGATTGCGTTAATATACAGAATAAGTGCCTTAAAGAGACTTAAATGAAGGCGGATCTCACAGAAGTTCTTCAGAGGGAAGCAAGTGACTGAAATGCTGTTTACAGTCCGGCTGTCTGATACTTTGGCCTCTTGCATGCTCTTTCTTCTCTTTCTTTTTTGCCAGCGTAATAGAAACCTTCCTGCTTTATTATTTTTTTTTGCTTCTCGTACCTTTTTGTCAGTTACATACCCCAAACAAAATCACTCAACAGCCTGCTTCCCCCTGGCTTTCATTAGAGCTGGAAAGATACTTCTGGCCCAAGATCTCACAACTCCGCCTGAAGTTCTGCACCCGAGCTATCATATTCTGGGCTCCCCATGCGGAAGCATGAAAGGTAGAGAGTTCCTTTCACAGCGAAGCTCGACCAAGAACAAGAATTGCTCTTTATATGTTTTAATTTAGTTTTAGACATGACAAAATATCCTAATTATTAGCAGAACGCTAAAATTCACAAGAAAGAGTCATGCAATATGGTTATATTCATAATTTTTTATTGTGCTTGCCGAGCACAATGGCAGGTGCTTCTATAATTTAACACCACACTACAAACCGGGCGCTTAAAGTCTATCTCGTCGTGGCAAATTCCACTAATGAATTCGTTAAAACAGGAAAGTAATGCGTTCGCACGTTCCCGTTGCCTTGTTTCTATGAGTCTTCTGCGTCTTGCTCGACCCTGAGCCCTATTCTGCCTATTCTCACATCTTTAGTTCGTCGCCTGCAGCGTTACACTCCTCAAATGGAGCAGAGGAAATGTCTTTCCCCAG